>VZTH01013144.1:154241-236885 GCA_013397815.1 Aleadryas rufinucha | reverse complement strand
GAGCCCGCCTCCGCTCCGCACCCGCCGGGCCCCGCAGCCGCCCGCCCCACCGCACCGTCCCTTCCCCGCTCCCGGCGCCGCGCCCCCGGCCCCGGCATCCCCCGACGCCCCGGGAGGCATCAGGTTGACAAGTCCCCTTGGCCGGCCTCGGCGCGTGGGGACGTGACATCCCTTTCTGACAGTGTCATAGCCCGGGGCTCGTCCTCCGGCTCCGGGCCAGGCTGGCGGCAGTCCGGAGGGTGTCGGTCCGGTGGGTGGCTGTCCTGCCAGGATGGGCAAATGCTGCTCCACGTGTTTTCCCCCCTCTCTGTGCGAGGACGAGACGGTACTTTTGCCTCTTTCTTTTAACCTTTAGGAAAAGGGAAGGAAGGTAGCCGTGATAGAGCCTGTGCTGCTGCTGCTCGCTGGGGTCGGTGGCGGATGCGCTTCCCGGGTGGCGGAGAGGGGAGCGATGCTCGGCTTGTTTGCAATGTGCTGATCTCCCCTTCACCAGGGACAGGTCTAAGTGTCGCTTTCTCATGCACTGCAGTGCCTTACATAAGTTTATCCTGCAGTCTAAATGTAAGGGTTGGATGCTCATGAAATAAGGAGGGACCGCTGGCATCTTCTGTAGCAACAGTCGATTTGATATTTTGCTCTGCTTTTCTTACATTTTTAATAGCCATGTGGAGTACAAGTTATAAAGGAAACTTGTAGAGAGTTTTAAAGTTTGAAGAGAGATTATTCAGCCTCTAGCTGTCCTAAAGTTTTATATCTCCAACAGAGGATTGATCCTCCAATCTAGGAGAAGTGAAACAAGGCAAAACTACCTGTTTTCTTATGTTTGTGTGAACCTAAATCAAACACATTCCTAGGCACCAAAATGGGTCATGTAACACATGTCAGTGCAGAAGTAAGTACATAGCTACAGGCAGCAGGAAAATGGCATGTGCAAGAGAAGTTGTGGGACATTTTGAACACATAGCTTTTCCCATTATTCTTCTGGAAATTTGCCTGGATTTTATGTAGAGAAGAGTGAGAGAATGAATATATGGCTTTAATTTGCTTAATAGAAAATATCTTGGCAGAAACACGTCTGTGCAGTGTATTCTTTTAGAGTTCAGCTTTGTGATATATTCATATAACTCTGTTAAATGAAAAACTGCTAGCGTCTCCCATTTACCTAATAATAAGTTCAAATACACCTTTAGATATGCTACTAACCAGGTTAAGAAAAAATGTGTGGGTTAATATAAAACTTGTCAAAGTGCAGTCACTGTAGAATATCTAAGTGCTTGTAAACTTTAACCTAAATGGTGTTGTGAGGAAGGATTACCTGACAACCAGCATGATTGAACAGCAGTGCTAAAACACCTCTTTTTGAAGGAAGACTGTAGGTAATTTTGAATATCAGCTGCAGTGGGATTCAGTTATTGCTTCTACAAGTATCATCTGAAATATTTATTGGTACAAGAGAATTCTCAATATATATGATTCTCTTTCCAATTATAATATAACACCTTGCCACTGGGAAGTCTGAATACAGCAAAACAGTGACTAAGCACCATTTGCAGGTCAGGGTTTGGGTTCTTTTCAATATTTTGAAAGTTCTGCATACAGAAAAGCTGTTCTGAAGGAGCAGTTTTAATAACAAGTACTACAGAGCATCTGTGTGCAGAGGTAGTGATTTTTAGGGGATACTGTAGAGAACTGAGAAGTGTTTGTACAGTGGAAACACTGTACATACATTTGTATCTTAGAATATAAGCAAACATGTAAGTTGGCAGGGTGAAGAGTCATGTCAATTTGGGAAGGTAACTCCAGGCTCCCGTGTTTACTTCCTAGCTGCTGCTGGCTTCCTGTGTGGGTCTGAGCAATTTTCTGATGTTCTTTGCCTGATCTGACCCATCTCCATTACTATGATGGATCTACTACTACTTACCTATTGTTAAAAAGTACCCCGAGGTTTAATTAATTAGTATTTCTAATTCATTAGTATCTCTTGCATAGGTTGTAGTTCTCAGAGGAGAGAGACTCTAAGACAAACTTCAAATCTGCCTCCCCATCCCAGTTATTCCTGGTCCAAGGTAAAATCTTGACTTGTCTCCCTGATGATGTCTCCTTGAGGATGTCTACCTGTCATCTGAAGCTCCATGCAACTAAAGCAGAGTCTTTCGTAGAATCACAGAATCATAGAATAGTTTGGGTTGGAAGGGACCTTTAAAGATCATCAAGTCTGAGACCAATGCAATGAGCAGGGACATCTTCAATGAGATCAGGTTGCTCAGTGCCCCATTCAGCCTCTGCCCACAAGTCATCACTCCTTCCTTTCTTAATCTGTTTGGACAACACCAGCATCTTGCTCATCCTCAGGTCCATATTATGACATCTTCTACCAAGTTATTTTTCCAGGCCCTCGCATGTGGTTATATCTAAATTCTGCTGATTTTTTTCTGAACTACACTCCTAGGTTTGGACACTGTTATTTAATTGTACAAATTCCTGTTTTCTTCCTACACCTCTGCCTACCTGCTTGACTACCTGCCTTGTTTTCTGGAGCTGTTGCACCAATGTAAGTCATGCCTCAGTCCATCCTCAGGGTGTTTTGAGCTGAATGGAGAACTCACATGTGCCATTTTCAGCGTCTGTTTCGCTTGCTGAAATGCAGTCCAACATCAAGCCTTTCACAGGAGAAATATTGGGAGGCCCATATGCTATAAAGCTGATGACAGGAAAAAGAGTTTCTACTGTGTCTTCTGTTCAACAGAGCAGTAGGGCAAACATATCATTCTACCTGTTTTATTCTACTTTTCTTTCTGTCTGAGGAGATGGGACCTATTCCAGACGCAAGACTTAATTGTTATGTTGCAGAGTTCAGGAATGAGGAAGAAGTTTTTCTTCATCTCCATCATGAGTGTAATCTTATTTTATGAAAATTACTTCACCATAAGAGTAATTTCTTGGGATGCAGCCAACAGAAATCCTTTGTCATCATTTTTCTAGAAAGGAATGCAGTCCATCATTCATTAAAAGTACATAAAAAGTAAATGAGATGTTTTAATTTGTACAAAACCCACTGTTTTGGTTTCACATTTTTGGACATAAAAAATGAATTCCAGATCACATCAAAGCAATTTTTTTTTCTTCCTTGCCATTTAACTGCTGCACTGGAAATGGTGGATATTTGCACAATCTCCTTACAGGGTCTCTGACCTTTTCACCTACTGAAAACAGGTGTGTACAGTTGCTGAACCTTATTAAACCTAAGTTGGATTTGGCCCTTAGATGCTCACCCTCAATGGCTCAGCTCCAAGTGGTGACCTAGTAGAGAATCCCTACAAAGCTCCTTTGATATGCTGAGCCTTAGTGGACACAAAACTCTTGGGAGGGCAGATGCTTACCCTGTCTTCTCTTTCAAATATTTCTTTGAGATAAATATTAATGAAGACTGATTAACCCAGTTGGACATCCTCTTGACTTGGTTTCTTATCCATTTGTTTTGGGGAAGTTTTCCTTGTGGGCTTGTGAACTTTTGAATTGCTTTGATATTTTGACAATGGATATATAGGAATCTCAGCACTGAACGTGACAGTTTTACATTCCAAAGTCAAATCCAGGTTTGCTCTACTGTAATGTTTGGTTTCCTTAGCGCTGGCATTCCCAGTTCCCTGGCTACACTGACAGCGAGGTGCTGGTTATCTGCGGAGCCACGTGATGACAACAAGCAGGGGCTTTTTTGTTTTGCATTGCTCTCGTGTTTACAGTGTCGCAGGAACACGTGCAGTCCAAACCCATCATGTCACACTGACAAAGCAGGTTGCAGTTACAGAAGACGTCAGGGATTTGTGAGTTCACTGTACATCCAGGAAACCGTGAGGCTGATTTGGCTATCAGCCAAAACTGCACCTCGCTTCTCTTGCACAAGAGGAAGATAAGGACTCGTGCTACTGCTCTCTAGAAGAACCCTCTGAGAAAGAGAGACTACTTGAAGCCTTGGTGCTGAGGGCAACCCTTGCACACCTGACCTCCCAGGAAATGTAAATATGAGGTCCCAAAGAGCAGATAGGAAGCTCTAACCAAAATAAAATACAATTCAAGAAGTTTTTGCAGGCCAGTCAAATGACAGCAAAGGCACCTGATCGAGGTAGCCCCAGGGGCTGCTCTGCTCTGGAAACCACAGCCTCAGCATGTAGGGAGGCAGACGTGACCCCCACTGCCCTGGTGGGTTGGTGTCCATGCTGGACCTGGAGTTATGGGACAGCATTTTTAAGCTGGCACCAAGGGAATTCTCCACATTTTTGGAGAGGATCCCACCACCAAGTGTCCTCAAGGGTAGGAAAAACCTTATCTAAGATAAAACATCATGCAAAATGTGGAGCCTGTAATATTTCTTATGGGGGATCAAAATTTTAAACACTTCCCCCGCCCCCTAAAAAGTAGGTTTCTTACTTGCTTTTAATTTTCTTCATATAAAGAGAATAGTAACGATACCACTGAGTTCTGCTTATCTGTAGGTGCTGGTAAAGATGTGTGCAGAGCTCCCTTTTGTTTGTGGCTTTTGTTTCAAATAATGGGAGCTGGTGATTTGAGTGGGTGCTTCCCATCTGCAAGTCCTGCATCCAGTACATCCCTGTGCACACGCCTTCAAGGGCACCAGGCCTGGCAGTCTGTCAAGAGCACTTCTTAAATTGACTCCAGAGAGTTAAACAGACAGCATGGGCAGATGCAATGGTATTCTCCAAAAGGGGAAGCCTTGTCCCTGTAAGGCTGCTGGTTTGGGAATCTCTGTGAAGGGATGTGGTTTTTAACATGTCAGACTGTATTTATCTGGACCTTTTTTTTTTCCATAACTTTTTGAATAATTAGGAAAAAGAAGTCCATAAGAAGCCACAGAATTTTATTCTGAGCCTAATGCAGTTGGTCAGGACTGGACACTCTGCAGTCCTGGCACACAGCCCCCTGTGCATTACTCAGCAGAGTATGGAGCTGACTGGAGGAGCCAGGCCTTGCATTCCTGGCTTCTCCCCATAATTGAATAAGAAAGATGCCCTCATCATCTGGGTCTCCTCAAGCTTTCAAGGCTCTCAAATTAGTTCAGTTTGTCATTCCATTTACAGCAAACTTTCTGGAAAGTGTGTCCTTTGGATCTGGTGGAAATCATCCCAAAAAGGCAATATGCAAAGGATTAATTCAAATTCCAGATTCTATTATTCTGGTATTGCCAGAAATAAAGTTGTGTTACTTCTCTTAACAGAATTAAAAGTTAGGTGAAGGAAAATATACAGAAACATTAAGTTCTCAAATGCTTTTTTTCCACTTTAATTTTTGTAGTATAGAACTGACTGGCTATCCTATCTGCTATGTATCCTGCAGCCAAACTAATCCTGTCTGTGCCCTAGATTTTTATTAGCCTTGCTTGCTTAATATGGAAATATTTGGTTTCTAATACTCCTTTTAATTCAATTTACTACTATACTGCTTTTTGTCTTGAATATCATTTTTCTGTAGTGTCCTTTAAGGATTCTTGACCTTTTCTAACCCAGGACATATTTATAGTAACCTGATCTAGTTTTATTAATCATTAGTGATCTTCCCAGCAGTATACATTCCTTTGTCTTCTTTCTAATGTGATTCCTGATACATCCCAATTTAAAGTGCCCATATGATTGAACCGCTATGCTGGGATTTATTGTACTAAATCAAGCTCCAGTGGATGGAGATGAGAATTTTGTTTGTCAGTTTGCACAGCACTCATCAGATACCTGCTGTCAAAGTCCTTGTGTTTTGGTAATAACACCTTAGCATTGGTCATGTAAATATGTTTTCATTTTCCTTTAGCCAATTCATCTGTTTTACTCCTTAAATATTCAGATTTCTTTTGAGACTAGTCAAGGAAAGGAGCCCTGATAAATAAAATCACAGAAATAAATGCAGAGATAGGCATGAACATCAGGTTATTAGTGGTGTCTATATAGGAGTGCTCACCATGCCTAGAATAGTATGAGTACAGCAATATGCTCTGTAAGTTTGACTCTGTGAGCATATTAATATAATTGGAGGTGATTAAATGCAGGCTTAAATAGATGAAAGAATTTTTACAGAATTAATAAATCCATAACAGAATCAATAAATCTTGTACATGCAGTCCAGCCATAAATGGACCTGGCCACAAAAATATAAAAAAATACAAATGTCATTTTAGACACACAGGAGTAAATAGAGTATTCTGCACTGTTGTGTGCATGTGAGTGTACGTGTACTCGTAGACATACAAGGTATTTGTAGCCAGTGACTTGTGGAGCCTGAGCTTGATTTAAAAACTGAATGAGTTCATTATAATCCCACTCCCCCTCCCTAAAAAAAAAAAAAAAAGTAATATGCAGAATCATTCTAATCTGCTTTACTAAATGAACATGTGAAAGTGCTTATCTGGGATAAACCTCAGTACTATACATATTTCTGTCTCTTTTTCCTTAAACAGAATGAAAATGCCCTTGTGAAAATAAAGGAGTTAGGAGTGGAGCTTGCAAAGATCAGGGAGGAAGTTGGTAAGTAATACAAGAAAAGTAACAACACAGTGATTTTCTCACCTTACATGAAAGCAGTTATTATGATTCCCTGTGACCTGATACATGTATGCAGGTTCCCTGGGGAACCTGCATACATGTGATGAAGTGTCTCCTGAAGCCCCGTGGCAAAGGGTTTTGTGACTTTGCAGGGAGCCTTGATTTCACCTCTTTGCTGTGCAGGTGGGTTCATTACCACACATGCTGAAGCCAGTTGTGCATCATCTTTACTAGACAAATTGTTCTTCATAAATCCATGCCTTCTGTCCTCAAACACCAGCACTGCTGAGGAGAAAGCACAGTGTGATGAGAAGTAAGAACCTGGGACCATTGCAGTGCACAGTGACTGGGAATGCATCGCTAACTTATGAACATTGGTGTGCTTTGCAGTTCAGCTACAAACCGAAGGACACCAACCTCAGAATTTGCTTATTATTATCTCTAAGGTCTCTTCCTGTTGAAAGACAGAAAGAGCAATGCATCCCATTTGTCTGTGTATTCCCTGCATATCTGCATGCCCCTCTTTTCCTTTTTGGTTTCTGATCTAGACAGGAGAGAGAGTGTAAAGATATTGCCACTCCTGAGAGAGAAGATGGGCTTTTGCTCTGGCTTCAGTCAACAGGCTGAGTTCTTCTGGGCTTAAATCTCCCTAGAATGAGTGTGATGTTGGGTTCTTCTACCCCAGGGCAAATGGTGAGGAGGACCACTGGGCCAGGGGACACCCTGAGTACCAAAAGGTGTTGGAACCACTGATGACTGGAGCTGTGAACAGGGGGGACCTCTCAGCTTTCCCTGCATGTGGGAGCCCAGTTCCTGAATCACCCATTAAGCACAGATTGTGCCATGTGGCTGGAGGGTGACGTGCCCAGCAAAGGGAGGTTCAGGCTTCAGGCCAAACCCCTGGGGGATGGGCAGAACTGCAGACCCTCCCTGTGCTTTGCCTTCACCTTGCCCGTGACAACCCACTTCAGAAAAGCTGAGCACAGCCCTTTTCAGATTCTTACCAGCTTGTGCTCCCTGCTTTGCCCCTCTGAAATTCTTTGGCTGATTGTCATTTCATGGAGAGCTTTATTGTCCCCATGGCCAATGTATACTGCAGCAATAGCAAAACAGGTTACCAGTTATTCCCTGATGCCTGCCTTCCTCCATTCTTTGCATGTCTATGGCTCTTACAGAGGAGTTGTTGCCACTGGTGCTTTCTTTAGGCAGAGCACATCTGAAGCTCTCAGTTCAATAGCCACTTCTGATTTGACAGCCCTACCTCAGTCTAGTAGGCTGGGTTTGCTCATTTTCGTGAGTGCTTTTTTAAGTGGTGGTGATATGGGAAGGAAAGAGAGGTTTAGAGAGGTTTAGGAGATAAAGTGCTCTGCTTCCATTTACACCATGTTTGTCCAGCTGAAGTGAATACAAATCCCTGGTGTTTTTGCTGAGAAGAGAACTTTGCCAAGGATATAACAGCCTGTCTGTTTGGGGGTCACAGAGCAACAGATTCAGCAACAGGAGATCGCTGCACTGCCTGCCCTTGCCATTGCCCTTGCACATGCAGCAACAGACAGCTCCTCTGCATGAAGCTGAGTCCTGATGGCACATGTGGGCACAGTTTTTGTAAGAACCACAGACACCCCAGAAAAGCAGCCTGAGCTGTACTGCTTCAGAACGCAGATAAGCTGTTGAGGTGTACAGACTTTCTTCCTCAGAAAGGGAAAAGGTGGTGTGAGAGAGTCCTTTCCACAGTGATCCTGTGGGCATGTGTAATGGAGAGGAGACATTACAGGCCACCTCTTCCTCCCAGCACTCTGGGAGACACGGAGATGCTGAGCAGAGGCTGTTCAGGAGTGACACAGGTGGCTGTTCACCTGCTTGGTGGAGGTAATCCTCTTTGTGCAACTGAGATGCAACATGGCCAGCTAGAAGGACTCCCAGTAGGGATGAACAAAAAGATGAACATGTGCAGGTATTGCACTTCAGCAGAATGTGAAATAATTCATCAGCAATAAAATTCCTATTATATATTCCTACATATGGAAGGTAAATGTCTGTGGTTTTTAGTGTAAGTCAAAAATTGCTGGACAGTCTGTTTTCCTTTGGTATAAAATTGTAAAACTTAATTTTGTGAAACAACCAGTGTTTTAAAACTGTGGACAAGCCGAAGTGGTAAATGCCATGTACATGAGAGCATTTTGCAGTCTCTAAAGCAGTTCAAGCTGAGGTTGTTACTGAAGACATGAGGGTGCTACAGAAGACATGCAGCCCACCTGTGCTATAGGAGGATTATTTTGGTCTCACTATCAGATGAATCTGTGTGTTGTACAATATTGTACAAGATTTATGCAAATAAAGAATGAAACAGTCCTTTATTTGACAACAGCAGTCTTGGGTGATTCTATGAAGAAATTCAGGGCAAATCAGAGCGTGTTATTTTGACTACAACCAAGCTGTAGTTCTGATTTTCCTCCATCACTTTAATAAGTAGTTTCTCATTAATTTAAAAATAACCAGGCCAGTTAAACAGCATGGGTGTTGGTCAGAAATTCCTGATTTCTCATGTGCAAATTCACCATGTCAGACTCACTGATGCAAATGCCTGAATGCATCAGTAGAACAAGGCTGGACTAGCCAGGGTTGATACAGGCAGCACATCCAGCCTTTAGTTTTTTAGGCAATAGCTGTAACTCAAGAGTTAAAATTTGGGTGCGGAATGTGCTTGGTTTTCACAGCATGCAGTCTTTGTTAACTTCAACAGAAACTACAGGATTCTGCTATGCAAAGCAATGAAACTGCAACAGAGAACCCACTGTTCAGAAAAGCAAGAATATATGTTTAAGGAAAATTCTTGTGGTAAATAAAACCATTTCTGAAGCAATAGCAGCGATGGACCAATGTGTAAAAATTGCTTCGGGAGACCTGCATCCTTCTGGAGCCAGGCAAAATATTGGGGTTCAGAAAACACTGTCCACTTTTACCTCCAGCACTGCTGGGAAAGTATCACACCACATCTGAAACCAGCATGGGTGAAATAGGAAAGCGATTCTCCCTTCCCAGTCCTGGGGAGGAATCTTGGCCTCTCTAAACGCTGAGGGACTTGTTATTTTGAGCAATAAGATTTGCTCATGTATTTTGCTAGAAATAGCAAGGCTAGGAAAACATGACAAGCAATCGTTCTACACTCAAGACACCGATCCTTATAAATTATAAATATAAGCACTTTTCAGCTGCAACACTGACTCTCTTGAAATAAAGAAGTTTAGAATACCAGCTGTTTCCCTTCAAACTAATGGAAATTAAATGTCAAAATTACCTGCTCCTTTACTGTCAAGCCAAAGGCGTGAAGTGAGTTGAGAGGAGGTATGGAGATGCATAAAAAACTTAGATGAAGGGAATATGATCAGATGTCAAGTTTAAAATTTGTACTGCCTGGGTTTATGAGAGTTTGGAAGCCAAAGCCTGTGTGCCATCTCCTCCTAGATATGCCACCCAGTCAGAGGACACTTAACCTGAGTGTGGTGGCTGTGATTTGTCTGTGCTTTTGGGGCTGAGGGTCAGGAAGAAGAGCCCATTTGTTGTGTCAGAAGGAAATGGTCCCTCTGTGGTGCCACAAGACACCAGCCCCCAGTTCCCACAGGAGTTGCCCTCCTGAACGCAAAGTGCCAGGGCTGGGAGGCTGCGCTGTGGCTCCAACTGTGTTTGGTGGGGGGAAGTCAGTCCAGTAGTGCCATCTACCTTTCCCTCACCTTCCCAGCTCAGCCTGAAATGGGTTTTGCTCATCTGTTGTTCACTCAGTGCTCAGGGAGTAGGGAAGCTGCCGGTCTCGTTTAACCCAGCTCACTGTCATCCCAGGAAATGCCACATTGTGTCAGAGTCATTTCCAGCCTGTAAGCAGCAATGAAAATACCTACAGGGAAGGAAAAAGAAAACCAGGGTGTAACTCTTCACAACAGACCAATAGCAATTGTGCTCTGCTTCTCTTTTTCCACATCAGTAATACATTAATATAATTTTCCTGAGTGATTTTTTTCTTTTTTATACAAGAGTAGCTCACTTGAACAGTATCCCTGTCTTGATGCCTGAAAGCTAAATTCTGTTTTCCAGCAGCATTAGCAGGTCTTCTGTTCAGGTATCTGTTATGGGGTCCCCGCTGGAGGTGTCACAGCTCTTTCACCATGACCACACGCTGAAGCCGCAGCTGGATCCAGCACGGCAGGCTCACCCATGCTGGTTCCTGCTCTCTGGGCAGGGGAGCCACAGACCCTTGGGCTCCATGGGTGTTGCCTCCTGCTACTCCTGTCCCAGGAGAGCCAGGCCCAAAGGTCCATCTGCCTACTAAGAAGAGATTCAGTTTTTCCTCAACACTTCAGTCTTCAGCCTCATTTGTCTTAGTCTGAGACTTTATTGTAGGAATCATTCCTTCTCATTAGAGCTGTTTCATATTCTGTATAGGGCAAGTTTCCTCATTTTCTGCCTCCAGTAGCATTGCTGGTTGCATGGGGACCATGCCATGCAAGCTCACTTTCCTTTCTTTCCTCTTCCCTCCATTTTGCACCCGCATTAGGGTCTGATTTGTGAATAGTCTTGTATTTCAGGTTACAGGATATGTTTTGGATGGACTTTCTTTTGGTTAGAGCATGTTGTTTCATTGCTCAGCCCTCCCTATGTGCTGGGTAATCTCATCAGAGAGGCTGGAGAGAGATGGGGTTCATTACAGCTCCTATTTAAAGCTTGAGTAAGTTTGAATTCTACTGAAGGCAGAGCTGCAAGCATAACCCTTCCTGCTCTGGGATCACTTTACATGCCAAAGGTAATAAAAAAGCAAAAAGCAAGAGAAAGGGTTTAGAGCTGTAATCCAGACTGCCAGGAGACAAGACATTCCAGCTAATGTAGCATTCCATTCTGGATATAAGGCAAGTGGGAAAGCTTTCTGTGTGCTGCCACTGAGGTGCTAAACTCATTGGTTCACTCTCTTTCTGTAAGGAGCAGAAAGCTTGACAGGGACAGAGTCCCTCACGGTGCTCCAGAAAATATCAGGATTGCAACAGGAGCCCAGTAGTGTTTATCTGTCTGGACATACTGAGCCAGTCTAGATATTGGTGTTCAGTAAGTGTGGAAGCAGAGCTCTAAATAGGGTGAAAAACAGCTCTGTGGGGAAGGGAATAGTTAGCTTGGGTGCCCATACTACCTTGCGTGGGGGCACCTAACATGAGCTGTGGGGACAGCACTGGTAACTTGGACAGATTGTTGCTATCCTGGAAAAATGAGTGCAGTCTGACACCACAGCAGAAAGAGGCAGGAAAATACTGATATTGAACAAATATGTGGTCATAGGATAAACATGGGTTTGAAGCATTCAGCAGGGAAACAGCTGTTCCCAATCCTCTGACTTACAATACCATACAGGTCTGTGCATGGCACGTGCATTTTGAAAGGCAAATGAAGGATAAATATTCAGACAGTTTGCACAAAAACCTGATCGTCTTTCTAAATCAGCTATGGGTCTGAATCAGAAAGAAGATATAGTAGTGCCATTAGAAACCCATCTCTCCTTCTCTAGTATTCTGAATGTTATGGTCATGATGATTTTAATCACTTCTTACCTGTTAGATCTTTAAAAGTGAGCAAACTTGCTCTTTAAATGTAGTCTGGCTGATCTTGTCCAACTTGCATCATCATCAATATCTGGATTTATTGCAACTGTTCTTTAGAAAAGCAAAAGGCTGAGGACACAGTGTTTGTGACATTGCTTTCCTGGGACCCGGGGAACAATAAAGGTGAGGAACCAAGTGGGGAAATGGACTGATTATCCTTGACTTGATAGAACTGTTGGAAAACAGTAGTGTGAATTCTGAGACTTAGTCACTAGGTTGGTTCACAAAAGCAAAAATTTCACATTTTCTGATTGCCTTCAGTATCAGCCTTTCATCTGTGCTCTCTGACGCCATGAAGCACACAAGATAGTGGTTTGAATACAAAAATATTTTAAGCAAGTGTGCACTAATGGATTTGAATGGTCCTTGCTGGAGCTGGAGACAGCTTTATGGGATGAGCAGCTTCTAACAGCTCAAAAATGGGATGTATGAGACACATATCCTTCTGGTCAAGTGGTCAATCACACCCCTTGTACAACAGAGCGGGTGAGAACCGCCAAGCTCGTTGATCTGCAAACATGCCCAGTGCCTCTGCTTGGTCCTGGGCAGCGTGAGGACTGTGTGGTCTTGTCTCCACAGACCTCAGCACAGCGAGATGGAAGAAACTGCTGAGCGAGAAGGAGGAGCTGGAGAGGCGCTTCGAGGAGGAGGGGAAGCAGCTCCGCAGGCAGCAGCAGGAGGAGATGCAGGCATTGGAGCAGCGGCTGCAGGAGGAGTACAACGCCAAGAAGGAGAGCCTGCAGGAGCAGCACAGGCTGCAGCTGGAACAAACCAGACTGGAGCACCAGGATCAGGTCAGTCTCCACCTGCTGCTTCTGAAGATTAGTTCATGCTAGTACTGATTGCGTTCAGGTGATGAAATATGTTGAACACTCCAACACGAAGACACTGGTAATGAGTTATGACTAGAAAAATGTAATCCTGGATATCTTTACTGCTGTTTCTCCCTCTTAGTTCTACTGTTTTTTCTACACAGTAGTCTATTACATTGCCATGTCTTGTCTTCACATGCTTCCTGATGTTTTACAATAAAAATATTCACATTTTCTCTGCTGCCCACTCATACTTGCTCCTCAACCCACCTATTTTAGTCAATTTATGGCTAAAACCAAGGGTTAACAAGAACCTGTTCCACACAAGTAAGGCCAGCAGAGCCATGCCCATTGTTATTTGCTAATTAAAGGGCAGTACAGTGAAGTGATAGCACCCATGCAACACATGCAGCATAAACATCAAGCACGTAATACACGCTGGGTCCCCTGATTGCTGCCCCACCATTCAGTCTAATCTCTTGGACTATACATCCCAAGTGTTTCTGCTTACTTTGCTCTCTGTGCTGGATAGGGGTACCCTCACAAGCAGCTACTTTTGTCTAGTTTGTCAGAACAAACACTGTAACTCACCTTTGGGCACCTCTCACACCGTGACAGAACATCCTGCACTGGATTATGGCAGTAATGCCTTTACCTGGCCTTTTCCCATTTTGCCTTCAGTGAGCAGTGGATTCTGTCCTGGTTTTTCCAGCTGCAACTCTTACCCACTACCCAACACCACAGGTCACAAGCGCTTTTCTCACATGTGAACTGCTGCACTCAGGTGTGCTGTGTAATCTGTGCCCTTAGGCTTTGTCATGCCACAGCCCCCGCTGTCATGGGGGTGCCACAGGCTCCTGATGCAGCAAAACCCTCCTGGGATGGGAGCTGTCCTTGCTGGCACTTGAATCACCCAGCCATGTCAGACAGACACACGGCATCCCAGCCTGTGCCTCAGAATGCCTGCTGCCCTGCCTGCCTCTGTGCAGTTCGGTTTGATTCTTCAGGGCAGGGGTGTGAAGGACTCCCACTGGATTTTACCTATTTTAATTGCTGAGCCTGATAGTTGTTACTGATTTGCAGGCTTGTGACATGCCAGATAAAAGCTTTAAGCAACTGGGCTGTTTTGTCCTGGACAAACTACCTATTTCTGTTAATGAATTGATTTCCAAAGATGTATTAGAAGGTGCTATCAAATAGATTTTCATGTCCTAAATCAGATTTTTCAAAATATTTCTCTGTAAATGGTTAGAACCTGTGCTGAGCCATGTCTTCTGGTTCTCATTTCAGTTTATACAAGTTGGTTTTCTTGCAATGCCCCTCAAAATTTCTGCTTTTCTTTCTGATATGAAGGAGGGGTCATGTTCCCAAAAGCCTTGACAATTTTTTTCCTTTCACTGTGTCAGTGTGTCAGTCTGCCTGGTAGATGTTGGCTCTAGCTGCAAGGCTTGCCTCTCCTGGATCACCCAACATCAGCATTTGTGAAGGAATTTGTTAATTTTTTGCTGAAATAGCTTATAGCTTAGCTCTGCTACTCTTTGAAGTATTTCTGCAAGCTCTCAGGACCACAAGAACAGATGTTAGTTCTTCTCCTCTCAAGCTGATCAGTGCAAGAAAGGGCAATACAGGTCGTTGTAGGACTTGACTGGAATTATGCTTATTTCTCTCATGTTTTCATCTGCTGTGACTCTGTTCATCATCACAGTGGAAACACATCGTTTCCCTCTGTGGGGCAAATAGTTCTTGGTTTGCTCCAGAGCTCCATGTTCCCTGATTACTGAATGTAACACAAACATTCCTCTCCACTGCTTTGAAAGTGCTGCTGTGACCCTAGTATCTCTGAGTTTTATCCCACATTTTCAATTCATAGTTTGGTTAGCATGATGAGTTTTAGCAGGTTTTCCCTTTGAATTCCTACTCTGCTGTTTACCCATCTTGTGTTGAGCACTCTTGGATCAGGGGAGGCTGACAGGCCATGCTGGAAAGCTGCTCACCAACAGTGTTTCTTGGCTGAGGAAATGGAGCTCTTATACTGTACCTGAGAAAAGCTTTGTCCGTGAGCTGCCCATCCATGTGGGGGGATTTGAATTTGCATTCATGAAGGCAGTAACAACAGCAAAATCCTTCTGACCACAGATCTGCATGTATTTCTGTACCCATACATCTCGTTTGGAAGATAGTCATCCCACTTTCATGGTTTCCAGTCACAACTTAATCTTCCATGCTGTGTTGCTTCAGTTACCACTTAGTTCACTGCCAGATACCTGTTATTTCTTTGGAGACACAGTTCCTGTGTCAGGTTTTGGAGGTTCAGCTGTCTGTGAACATGTAGCAGAGCATGAGAGCCAAACTCGTCACAAACTGATCTTGTGTGCCAGTGCATTCTCACGTCTCCTTGCAGCTGAAGGCAGAATTGCAAAGTAAGGGCTGTGATCTGTCCTGCCAGTGTTTCTCACTTGAGGTGCCCAGCTCAAGCTGTTTTGTGCAGCAGCTTACTGAACTTCTCCCACTAGAGCCTCCTCTTGATTTTACTTTATTGAACCTTAAAAATCCCACCTGAGGTACTTTCCATACCCCGAAATAAACATGACTTGTGTTAAGTGAGGTGATCAAGCCTACAGAGTAAGTTATTAGCTTCCAAGAGAGCTGCTTCCCAGTGCCAAGTTGACTATCTGCCATGAAAAACTGCAGACAGGACGTCACACGGAAGATTAAAATGGGATGTGGATGTGAAACACACAGAAGACAGAAAAATCCGTGCAGATCATTTGGGACATATTTAATTGGCTTTATAGATAAATAACTTGCCAAGGATGGTGGCAGCGAGAGGAGACCCCTTCACCTTCTGAGGGAGTTGGTGTTGAGCATAATCATTCCCATGGGGTGCTGTTCAGTTGAGAAGCAATTAGAGAACGAATAAAGGCTTCAGCAAGGGCAAGGTGAAGAATATGGCAATGCCCATGAGGCTTCAGCTTACAGACATCATATATGAGGACACTGTGCTCTGGGAAAAGTCAGGTGATAGTCCTTGCCCCATTAGTAGCCCTTTGAGTCATCTGCCCCCCACCTTTCTCAGCTCTGTCATGCAATATATCAGCAGGCTGAGTCCCCATTATTTTGGAAACTGTTCTTCACCACTGAGTTATCTCCCACATTATTATGAAAATTAGTTTGGATCATTTTAAATTCCATGTTAAATGCCCAACTTTCATTCTAGGAGCATGTTTTCTCCAATATGGTTGGAAATTTTGCTTCTGGTGGGTTACCTAATACATATGTTTAACAGTTAAAAGCAGTGAAATAACATTTATTCCAGTCAAAGCAAACTCAGCTGCACTAACTTTCTACCATTATTTACATAACTGTGAGCAAATAAAGTTGTTTAGAATCAAGTCACTGAGCCATGAACAGCTGTTTCACTGTAAATGTAAAACAGTTTGATCCTCTGCCTTGCAAGATATCACAGATAATATTGTGTTAAATGTAGGGAATAAGATCATTATGGTTATAAACCCCAGAAAAGTAAATCAATGCATTGCATTCAGAAAGTGCTCTGGACCACTGATTTAATCTTGATCACCACTTCTCATTGTAGTTCCTTTAATGATGCATATCAAAAGACCATCATTGGGGATCTCACTTTGCCTTTAGCCAAGTCTAGTAACAAACAATACACTGAAGGAGTCACAAACTCTCAGAGCACACTGGAACACAGGGTGCCCACAGCCCTCTTCCAGCTGCACTCCTCACTCCCATGATGGCCATGGGCTGTGTGGCCATTATTATAATTTAGATTAATGGAATATCGAGACTTCTGAACATTTAATAAAAAGCATCTCCACCTGAGGGCTTTTTGACTTTTTGATTTCTTGTGTACCTCTTCATCACCATTAAGTTAAAAGAACAAAAATACCATCAGCAGTGACTACATGCTACCACTCAAGGCATCAACATGGCAAAACTGGCTCAGGTGCTGGAAGTGTCACATTCAGTAGATCCCTTTGCTGTTTCCAGCTCACTGGAGCTCTCCAGCAGTGGCTTGTCAGTGTGCCACAGCCTGTCTAACCATGTGTCCATGTCTGTGCTCACTGTTGTTGGAACAGGTGGAAGATATCACAGCTGTACATGAAGCTGCAATGTCACAGTTGGAAAACAACCACATTGTGGCCATTACAGTTCTGCAGGATGAGAATGACTGCAAGATTCAAGGTAAACCAAAGACAATCCAATATCTACACAGCTGTTCCAGAGCAGGAATTAATGCTGTAGTGACACTATGTTTCTTCCTCCAGAGCAGATTACACAGAAAATTTGTGTTGGTCTAGTGCTTTCACGTGGAGTGTGCCACCAGGTTCATGCTAGGGCAGAGGGAGAGATGTCTGCAGTCTACAGCACCTAACTTAGACCTGAGATTATCTGAGGGGGGTCTCTGGGTCAAAGATAAGGCTTTCTCTATGTGTTGCTGAAAATAGAATCCAAATTCCACATCACTTCACACACATACTTTTTCAAGAGCCTAATCCTCGGGTGCTCAGGAGGATAGAGCTCTTGGGATATCTCTGAATGTAGGTGCTTAAATGCCCTACTAAACTAAAATGCCCTACGCTGCTTCTAAAAACAAGACTCATTATTTTCAGTAGCAAATGTCTGCCCATGCTGAGCAGACCAAAGCCACTCACTGGTGCAAATCTGCACCTTAGCACTGTTATCTTTATTTTGTGTTACACTTTGGCCACAGGATTGATGCTGCAGACAGAGCTCTTCCTTCCCTACTAGTTCAGTGTTTAAACACATGCCTTTGTGCATGCTTTAGCTGACATTTAACAGTTATCTGTACAATCTCCCTATTTTTTTCTACAATTTAAATATCTCTAGTAGGTTTTTCCCACGTTTCCCAAACCAAGCCATATTGTTTAGCTCTGCAGTGTGTCAATTAGAGACACGGTCCAGAGCATAATATGAACTGAGAACAGTCTATTCCCCCTCTCTCATGGGCAGAAAAGGTATCTAGCATAGCATTTGTAAATTAACATACGCGATTTTGAAAATAAATAAGTAAAAATCTGTTTCTTGCTTGAGAGTATTGTTATGTCTCCATTTTTGTTAGTATTTTCTGACGATAAAATTCAGTTGTGGTTCATCAAGAGTCTGGTGGCCACAGTTTGTGCTCCCTGCTCCTGGTGCGGGTCTGAAATGCCCTCCTGTGCCTGGAAAAGGCACTGCAGCAGCCGCTGCGAGCGAGTGCGCTGAGCGCGGCACTGGAGGGATGGAATCATCGTTGCTGGGACTGTGGCTGCTGAGCAAGGGTTAGAGGGCACAACCCATGGCCTTGGGGAAAAAAACCACGAAAAATACTGTGTCCATATACTAAAAAGCGAGGTGCTACTGCACTGAATGACAGTTTGATGCCATTGCTTTAGAGATTAAGCTTTATTTCACTTTGTTTATTAAACTTTTGATTATTAGTATGTCCAGGGTGAGTTATTCTAGCAGAAAAACCTTTAATCAAGTTTTTTGTCTTCTCTGTCTCACTACTGGAATAAACCTCTTAAGTCATCTACCACACCTTGAGGAGAAGCACTGTCATTTGTGGTTTTGCATCTGAGGTGGTGGCCCTCTTTTCTCTCTCTCCAAAGAAATTGCAACCGAAGTTTTAAAATTTATCCAATTTAAAATTCTTTGTTCTAGGGATACTCACTCTGAACTGGCAAATGGCCCATTGTCAGACTGACCCTTTTCGGATCAGAGTGCCTGGGAGCTGAGAATTCTGAGCAGTTCTGAAAAATCAGAATCTGGTCACACAGAAACAGAGGTATCTGCAAACAGTGAAAGATCAGGAAATTCTGATTTTCAGAACAATTTACCTAAGGTCACAGAGAATATTGCTACCAGTTTCCCACTCCAATTCCATGTCCTAAAACTGCATCATCCCAAATTGTGCTTGGCTCATGACATGTGCTCTTAGACCCTGGTTTGCTGGACTTCACTCCGTAATGTCCTGTCTGTGTAACTTTTCCAGAACTGAATACTGCTCACAAACTGGAAAAGGCACAACTAGAAGAGACTTTTGAAAAGCTGCGTCTGTCACTCCAGGTTAGCAGTTCCTTTATTTCCCACCCCGTAATGGTGCTGTGGAGCAGCTGACGGGGCAGCCCCAGACACATTGCCCGCTGCCAGCACACCAGGCTGCTGCCTCTTACCAGCTGTTGTGCTCTGCCTGTCCAAACTGGGATCTAGCAACAAACCCTCAGGATTTTTCCTCCCCCTTGGCTGGTTCACAAGAGAGAGAAAACCTAAAGGGACAAAAAGGCATCTGGATAAAGCAAGAAATGTCTTTTTTACCCTGCTGGCAAATTTGACCTCTTCCCTGCGTGGTGGGGAGGACTCTGGCACCTGCAGTGGCTGTGAGCATCACCTTGTCTGCATGGTACCCGCCAGCAGGTACCACCAGGGCTCAGAAACGCTAACCTCTCCTTGCCTGGCCCTGTGCCTGTGTCTGTGCTTTATAAACGCCTCCCTGCTGCCTGAATGTGGGAAAGCCGGTCCCACGCTGTAGGCACATCTCCAGTCCCACCGGAGGGCAGTGCAGTCCCTGATGTGGGTCGCCCCAGGGCTGGCCCTGCTGTGCAGCCAGGCTGCGGATGGCCAGGGTCAGCCCTGCACATCACAGCTCCCCCATCCCACTGTTTAAAACCAAGGTCAAGATCGTCTAACCCTTCTAAAAACTCCATGCTGTTCTCACTCCCTAGATGAAGAAATCACGAGGAGTGGAGGGCAGAACTGTGCCCCTGTGACACAAGCTAGGTTTGGAAATGCTGTGTGAACAAGTAAAGATGCCACAGCAAATAATGCAAGCCCTGTTTGATTTCACAGGCAGAGATGAATTACAATTTTTAAAAGCCCTGACTAGCACATACTGTTGCACTGCTGCGACAGCTCGAGGTGTGTCAGCAGTTTTGCAATAAGGGCTGATGTAATGTTCCAGACAAGAAATCACAACTGTGAAAGATAAAAATACCATTTTCACAGCAACTGTGGATTGTACAGGTGTTGTATAGACAGAAATGCCTTTGATGGTAACAGAAATATGATTGCTTAAAATAACACGTTGTTCCCATGTATAGCTCTGAGATGAAATGATGATCATTTTAAGTCCACACCACTAATTCATCATTTCTTGTTATCCTGTTAGAAGCCTAGAAAGGGGAAGGAAGCAGGTATCTCCTGCCTCATTTGGACTCGAAGGACCACACAATCATGCCTGTGATATAAATTCTTATTCAGCACAAGGTGATGGGGTGATTTAGCATCAGCTGCAGGTGTTATAGGGATTTTGTGATTCCCTGAGGTTTACCAAATACCCCATTCTATGTTCAAGTGGCCTTACATTAAAAAATATCACCTTTCAGGGGTTTCTAAGCTTTGTTTAGCTCCCCTGGTAGTTACACAGTGCAGACTGATCGGTATGAATGCAAGTGGGTTGGTAACACAGTCAATGTGTTAATTGGTGTGTTTCCCCCCCAGGACCAGATAGACACCCTCACCTTCCAGAATCAATCTCTTAAGGCCAAAGCAGACCGGTTTGAAGAAGCGCTGAAGAAAAACACTGAGGAACAGCTGAAGGTAGATGACAACTCTAACTCTACAGGCATCACGATACATATTTCTAAGTATTACACATCACCTCATTCAATGAAGAGCAATGGGATTTTCATTCCAGGGACAGGGGGCAGCTCCCAACTGAGACCCCAAATACTGAGTTCCGAGGAAGAGTCACAACTCTTAGCCAAAGGAGTGTCAAAGAAACAATATCAGGGGTCATATGGGCTGTAGAGGAACAGGTCCAGGTAGTTCTCACACCACTGATTCTCCTAAACCACAGGGTTACATTAAGGAATCTCTCTCTTATGGCTGAAGATGTATTTATGGCTGACATATCCAAATCACTGATATATTTCCCAGATTGTGCGAGCTCCATATCTGCACTTAGAAAAAGATTTGAAGAGCTTAAAGCATGTTCTGGAAATGAAGAACCTCCAGATTCACCAACAGGAGAAGATGATTATGGAGCTAGAAAAACAGGTGAGTTGTCATTTTTCCTGCAGAGGAGACATCGCAGAGCTAATAAAGGAAAAGTTTGGTTACAGCAGATGAACGTAAGAGGGGTGAGTAAACACATGAGGCTGGGGCAAGACTCGGTCAAAGAGGTTCACATCCATCGATCTGGATTGCTTCTTCATACAATACCTGCTCAGCATGATAGGTTAGACAGCCAGGTGAGTGGTGTAGGAAGAATGGAGGAAGGGGAAATTTGTGGTAGTCCTTGGTACACCAGCCTGCACCATATGCCCCTACAGGAGTCAGGTAGCCCTTTAGGGCTGGAGAGGGCAAGTAGAGGAAGGTTGAGCCATGGGTGTGTCTTCCTGCTGCTCCTGCAGGCATTTAGGGAGCTATGTATGAATTAGCAATACTCAGCAAGCAGTCCCTAATAAGGCTTACTCTAGAAAAGGTTTCTCCAGCCTTCCAGTAATGCTTTTCTGCAGGCTATGCTGTTTTCTCATCCTTTGCTTGTGGGATTCTCTAATGAAGAACTCCCCAGTTCACCATCAATTACATTTTTTGTGGGAAAGGGGATTAATTTTGTACAGCATAACCTGCAGTGACAGTAAAATACAGTGTGGTGACAGGATGAGGCAATACCTCAGCTGGGAGCTGTGGCAGCTGGTTCAGCACAGCATTCAGCAAGATTTGTTTCCATTTACAGGGAAATTTGAGAACTCTGATGATTACTTTGCTGAACAGATGCTTTAGTAAGTGGATGTAGAGAAAAGTGCCACTTTGCAACTGAGGCTTATTATCTGTGCTCCTTCCAACGTGCAGCTCTTGGAGCTAAGCCAGCATTTGGAAACATCAGGCTAAAAAAAAAAAAAAAAGTCCTATATAATTCCTTGTCATCTAGCTGCTTTTGCTCATTAACTGCATACAAGCACACAGTCCTGTTCCTGCCCTTTATCACAGTAAAACACTGGGTCTGCTGTGGTCCAAAGGCACAAGTGCTTTCCATTTCAAGATACACCTCTGTAAGTGCCAGAACACCTACAGGACATCTCCAAATGCTCTGAAAGTTGGGGTGTCTCACAAGGGAGCAAGAGGGCATTGCAAACTCAGGGTCAGCCTTGGCTCCTTGGCAGCTGAAAGGGAGGCTGGAAGTGAAGGTGGCACAGCTACTTGTGAAAACTATTGAAGAAGCAGAGAGAGCCCATGATGGTGGTTCCTCTCTCAGAGCATTTCAAAACAGGGCCAGAACCCATGTTCTGCTCCAACAAAATAAACTGGGACAGACCAGAATATCTGAGAAACAGGAGTATCCTTTACAATTACCTGCACAGACCGGAAAACACAACCTAAAACTGATGTCTCCACCATCAAGTGTGAGTTATTGCTATCCCCAGTGCACAATATTTTGGTTCTTCATAAAAGGTTGGGAAATTCAATAACCAAGCTCACACAGAGATAAGGTTACCTTGTGCTATCTTGTTTTCTTTCAAAAGTGTTGAATTCAGCAAAATTCAAACAGCTGGAAAACCAAGAACTAAGGTGATAAAGTACATCATATTCAAAGCTCAGGGAAAACAGGGCACCTGAGGCTGTGGAATGTGCCTGTAAACATCTTCCTGGTGTTCTAGTGCACTGCTACTGATATCCTCAAACTCTGCCCTTGAACTGTGCTGAATAAAAGCTACCTGTGTTTGGGATAGGATTAATTTCAATTAATTACAGCTTAAAGTTAAATGTCTGGTTTAAGCCTGTCATTTAAGCTGACATTGTCAGTAGTAGTGAGAAGAGTCTCCAGAGGCCAGCCAACCTCATGAGAATGCAGCAGCACTCTAAGGCTGCTGCTGGGCATCATCTGCCCTGGTGGGTGACTCTTTCCATGACTGAGGAATCATAATCCTGGAGGCTGGATGTCAGACTGTAGCGTCTGGAAGATGTACATCACATCATCTTGCACTTCTCCTTCATCACTAGACTGACCACTCATACCACAGTGCTGGGCAACTTTCCATGCTGGGTATCCTCATGCTCCTCAAGTGCCACCAGCACTTTCTCCAACGTCTGGTAATGCTGGCTACTTGGGGGACAAAAGCTGTGGGGGCACCACTGAGGAAAATATCTATTTGCACTGAACAAAACTAAGACCCTCCTCCTCCTCTTCAGTTGGAAGTAAGGGCTGGTTCAGCTCTGCCCCTGCTCAGTGCTCTGCTGATGGCCCCGCTTACTTCACCAGTATGATGTGGTGGTGTGAGTCAGATCTCTAAGTCTCAGCCACAGTCAAGAAAACCACCTCCACCTAGCCTCAAATTTCAGAATTTGCTCCACAGACTAATATAGAATAAATTATTTTGGATCAGGTGCTGAGTGTTCTTCAGACTTAACAAATCTTCTTTTGCTGCAGGTTGAAAAAAATTTAAAACTGGAAGAAAAAATCACCATGCTGCAACAGCAGAACGAAGAACTCAGAGCCAGGATTGAGCAAAATACTGTCATAACAAGGTTTGTGCTGGTATTTGCAATCTGTCTGAGCTTGAAAGGAGGCTCCAGGTCGTCATTGTCCAAGGCTGACACATTTCCTCCTGAAAGTGTATTGGTGTTCTGCTCTGCATTTTTTATTAAAAAAATATTTTTATATTGGTGTTTGCTTCCTTTAACATAAGGAAGGCCGTGTATCTGTCTATGGATTTGCATGATTTTGACGTGCTGCTGAGAACAAGCTTGCCAATGGTTCTGATCTCAGTATCAGAGACCCTGAGACCTGTTAGTCAGTGGGTAATGAGGATGGGAAACAGGAAAATCTTGGGAAAGACATCCTAATGATGCCACTGTCACCCAGGCAGGATTAACCTTTGGCAGATTTTTTCATCAGCATTGCCTTTCTGCAGCCTTGCACAATGTGACAAGGGTGACAAGGCTCCTTGTATTAGGTGACATAAAGAGAAGGGAAGGACAGTCCCTGTCCCAGAGAGTTTATATTATGCTGTAAGGCTGGAGACTGCAGTTGGAGCCAGGGAGAAGGGGTGCCAGAGAGAGAAACTGGAGCTGGTCTTGTCCCAGCACTGCAGCTACCTAGCTGTCAATGCATCCAGAAATGTTGCCACTGGCCAAAATGAAATTTAATTTTTAGCTGATTTTTTTAAACTGTTCAGTGTCTCATCTCTGATTTTAGTTTTTGTCTTTCTCATGCCTTGTTTCTTAATGACTCAGCCTTTTGAAATTGTCTCCAGCATGTAAATATTCTTAAAAGGCAGCATTGCTTGTACTAACATTCAGATCAGGGTGAGGATTATGTTTTCTCCCACCTGATTGTAAATACCTGTAACACACATCTCACTGGCTGAGGTTTACAGCATTTTCTGTGCTGGGGGGAGAAGACTGGGAATCTTTAAGGTCTGGTCCACCAGACCAGTTTGAGACACCTGCTTTTGGGCTGGATGAATTGTGGCCTGGAAGTGGCAGTCTCTCTCCACGCCTGACAGCAGCCAGGGTGCCTGGTTCAGTGCTTGGCATCTCTGCATTGCAGCTCCCTGTCTCTGGCTGGGCGAACAGCACCCTCCCTCCACTCCCTGCTGGCATCCAGCTGCAGCACTGTGCTTGCTGCCTGCAACTATGTAGGTACTGCTGTCAAAAACACCTTTTAGGAGAAACTCTGAATTCGAGGCCAGCCTGGAAAGTCAACTTCAAGGAGAATAATTTTCAACAGTAACTCTTTGGGGACAGCTGTGGGGCAGCTATAGGGACAGCCAGGGCTTTAATGTTGGAGTTATTAAAGCATGCATTTTCCTGGCAGCAGTAACCACCCTGACTGCTGATTTCTGTTGTAGTGGCACTGCCTGGGAAGTGCAGTGTGAATGAGCTCAGGGAGCAGCCCTGGATTAGAGATATTTCTGCCAACTTGCAGTTTGGGTGCCCAAGAGGCTGTGGCAGCCCAGCAGCAGTGAGAGGAGGGAGGGGAGCCAGAGCAAAGCCAGTCTCTGCAGCACAGTCAGGAGGGGGTCCCAGAGGCACTGGGGGGCTGAGGGGTGCACCACAGAGATACTTCCAATTACAGCCAAGGGCAGGTACAAAGGGAAGGACAAGAGCCTTGCAGGTAGATCATGACCCAGTTTTGGATGCGGGAGCTCCACAGAGCCCCTGCTGGGACTTCCCCAAGCACTTGAATAAATAATCTGATCTCCCAGCATTTCAGATCCTCCCTCCAAATCAATCAGCATTTTTTTGGTCCTTTGGACTGGGGATATCTGAAGAATGATAGTTTCCAATACCCAAGAGATCAAGGTGACTCTGCTAGCCAGTGCTCCACACTTCAGAACTTTCAGGGACTGGGAGAAGAAACACATTCTTGATTACATGAGCTACATTTCTGTAGGAATTGAGGCTAAAGAGCAGAAATTCTTAAAAAAAAGTCTTTTAAACAAAATCAGAAATGCCAGCCCCACCCTCTGATAGGCTTTTGGTGAGTGGACCAGCAGTCCATGACATCTGCTACAGCCGTCAGGCTACACCCAGAAAAGGAGTTGTACAGAATTTTTTGTATGCATCCAAAAGCCACACCCAGCTGCTGCTGAACACTGAAAACACCTAGGGGAAGGTCAGGTTCCTCCCTGTTCATTTCTAGAAAATCTTAAATTGCCAGCAAATCAGGTTAGGTGCCTGCCCAGACCTGCTGCAGGTTGATCCCATGAGGAACTGGCTCTTGCCCAAGCATAGTGGGGCTGCAGAAGCCTGGTTCAACTGCCTGCATCCTTTGGGACACAGGTGTTGTCAGCACATGCACAAAACATGTCTCGATCAGGTCCCACAGTCTACCTGCCCTGCCCCATTTGTTTCAAAACCAGCCACCTGGTTAGATGAATGCAGACTCACTAAAGCTGTGGTGCCCCTTGGAGATTTCCATGCCCCAGCTCCCAAAAAGCCATTAAGTTACTGGGCATTCTGGGGAGAACACCTCTCTGGTTGTTACTGGTGAAGTTTCCTAGTGTTGCACTCAGGAATAGAGGCTATTTCGGGACCAAGGAGGAAGGACCTGGAGAAGGACCCATAGCCTCATGACCTACCTGAGAGTAGAGGGAAGGCCTTGAAGCTGAGCTGTGTCCTGCATCAGGACATAAGGCCAGGGAGAAAGGCTGGGGCTCATTCCATCTAAGCTCTGACAGCTGAGATGCCTCAAAGAGGTGTAGAGCAAAGACACAGGCGCATCTGGAGGCAGAGTCAGACACTGTGGGGAAGCTGTGACTTGTGGAGATGCCTTTCTCACCTAGCAGTGAAGAGATCTGGGCACAGCTGTGCCCCAGCTTCGGCAGCACAGCAGCAGCCCTAAGGGCAGGGGGATGGGATGGGATGGGATGGGATGGGATGGGATGGGATGGGATGGGATGGGATGGGAGGTGCTCAGTGTCCTGCCTGGCCTTGGCTGCATAATTGCCACCATCTTTGTCCTGGAGCGCCTTACATGTCATCCTGCTTGTCTCTCCAGGCAACTGTCAGAGGAGAATGCAAATCTTCAAGAATACGTTGAGAAAGAAGTGGAGGAGAAGAAGAAGCTCAGCAGGACTAACGAGGAGCTCCTCTGGAAGCTGCAGGAGGGAGATGCCGTGAGCCCTGTCAAACTCCCACCCGCACCGTCCACTCCCTTTTATCGCTGCTCTTCAGGGAACTCCTCTCCAGCAAAAGTCAGAACCTTGCGGCGATGAACTGGCAGCTGTGTGCCAAAGGTTCCTTGCCTTTTATGCATTTCCAATCTGCAAATTGTTACCATCCAAGGAAGTACTACCATCAAGAGGCGCCCAGGGTTCATGGCTGCAAGCATGTTCAGTAGCTGCATAGCTTTACACTAGGCAGGGTGCTCTTATAGTCCCCATGTAGAAACTCTCAGTTCTGACATGTTGATTAGGGTAGCAAAAAAAGATAGCCAAGAGCTACAACAGCAGAAAGTTAGGATAGCAAAAGGTTTAGTTTGATGTGTGAACATTTTAACTATGGTTAGAGCCAAAATTTGGGAAATGCTCTATTAATGGTTCATCAGAATGAACTTTTGCTGCAGTATTTCAGGTTAGTTACAAATATAGTTCAAGTTGTGAATATTTCTGTATATGTGTCTGTGTTTATATACATGTATGTATTGTACCTTTATACCTATATATAGACGCACACACATATATATGTAGTTGCAGATGTTCTGAATTGCATTTTTTATATTATTGGATACTACTAAGTGCTGATATATTTTCATTACAGTCAGCAGTTTTCTAACTCGTGCCTAAGACTTGTATCTAAACAAAATGCATTTCTGTTTAGCCTCCCAGGAATATTTATACCCAACCTAGAAGAAAGTTACACAGAAGTAGAAGCGCCTTCCAAGTGACCACCAAGTGGTACTCTATGTAACATGAACACCAGCGAATTTGAAATTCTAAGACAGTACTGCCTTCAAAACCATCACCTTTGCATTGAATACCAGAAAAGATATACATACCATCCACTGCTTTTTAACTCTTAGCATTGATATTGTAAGTGGAGATAGGCTAGAGACGAGAAAACTGAGGGTTTTAGCAAATTTGGTAGAGGTTACTGGTTAACATGGTTCAATTTTAGTGTCTTTAAATCCTAGTCAGGTCTTATTTTGTTTTACCTTGTCGTGGTTAGGATGCAATCAAAATCTCTGGCTGTAGGTTTCTGTCCATTTTGTTTTATTTCAAGTCCCAGAAGCAAGAAGAAGAAAATAAGTTGTTTATCCTTGACCTTTGCTGGATGAGAGGTTTCCAATAGTAAAATGAGATACTGGGGCACCTGCTAGGGCTGTAGGTCCTCAAATGCCCCTTAGAGCATAGCCAACTACATAGGCGCAAATGAGGTCAGAATTTCTTTCCTTCCACATATCTCCATTATTTCACATTGCTACAGCTTACCCAAAGTTACAGAGCACTTTGAAGATTCATGGAAATGAGTGGCTAAACTACCTTTAACTTTCCCATCTAGAAGCAAAAATGTTCACCCAGGCTTGGGTGACCTCCCACCTGAAGGGATGGTGAGGCCAAGGAGTAGCTGGGGTGAGACTGTCTGCAGGGCCCTCATGGGTATTGCTAACAAGATAAAAATATCCCTGAGCATAATTTAAAAAACAAAGAGATCTGTGCAATGCTTTTCTACCCAGCTTAGGCAAAAAGCCTGCATGCAGGCCTGCTCTGTGCACTGGGGTCAAAGTTATCTGGGAGACAGTATCTGGAGGAAATCCCTGGCGTGCAGGAGTGCTGCAGGGAGGGTGGCTTTCCCACCCGGGTGTGTGGTGGCACCAGCAGGCCCTGCACCCACAGGGGTGGCATTGCACAGCCCTGCCATCCTGCTCGAGTGGGAGCTGTGCTTCAGCTTTCCTGGGAAGTACTCAGGATTCACAGACTGCAGCTTAGATACAGCTTCAACCACCGTCAAAGCACCTGTGGCCTGTTCCACAGTGTTAAAAAGAAAGATGATTTTTTTCTCCTTTTTAGAGAAATTTATTTTTGTAGCAGCTTTTGCATGGTACTGTGATACTGAGTAAATTGAGCATCTTGTTAGAATAGATCATGCCACACCAGCTACTACTGTTGAAATGCATTGCTAGATTTTAGAGTGTCCACCAAGTACAACCTGAAAGTAAGATAGGTACCTAGCACACACATGCACACAAAGCCCCTTCTTGCCCAGTACGACTTTAATCACTTTGATACTTGCTAACTGCACAGCTATTTGCAATACCTACAGCATTGTCATCTTTCATCCCACCAATATAATTCTGATACAGTGAGATCGCAGACTCATAGGGTGATTTGGGTTAGAAGAGAACTTTAGGACCATCTAGTCCAGCCCCCAATGCCATGGGCAGGGACACTTTCCACTAGACCAGGTTGCTCAGAGTTTCATCCAACCTGGCCTTGAACACTTCCAGGAATGAGGGAGCCACAACTTCTCTGGGCAACCTCTTCCAGCATTCTGCCACTCCCACTGTAAAATTTCTCTTCCTTATGTCCAATCTAAAGCTATCCTCTTTCAGTTTAAAACAGTTGTCCCTTGTCCTATCACTACAGGCCCTGGTAAAAAGTCTCTCTCCATTTTTCTTATAGGCCCCCTTGAGGTTCTGGAAGGCTCCTAAAAGGTCTCCCCTGAGCCTTCTCTTCTCCAGGCTGAACAACTCCAACTGTCTCAGCCTGTCTTCGTACAAGAGGCGCTCCAGCCCTCTAAGATCTTTGTGTCCCTCCTCTAGACCCACTCCAAGATGTCCATGTCCTTCTTATCCCCAGAGCTGGATGTAGCACTCCAGAATGGGTCTCACAAGAGTGGAGTAGAAGGGCAGAATCCCCTCCCTTGCCCTGCTGGCCACACTGCTTTGGATGCAGCCCAGGATACAACTGACCTTCTGGGCTTTGAGCACCCATTGTTGGTTCATGTCCAGCCTCTCATCCACCATTATTTCCAAGTCCTTCTCAGCAGGGCTGTTCTCAATCTCTTCATCCCCCAGCCTGTATTCATACCAAGGGTTGCCCCAACCTAGGTGCAGGACCTTGCACTTAGTCTTTGTTGAACCTCATGATGTTCACATGGACCCACCTCTCAAGCCTGTCCAGATCCCCCTGGATGGCATCCCTTCCCTCCAGTGTACCAACTGAACCACTCACGTTGGTGTCATCCACAAACTTGCTGTGGATGCTCCTGATCCCACTGTCTGCATCATTTAAGGTATTACAGTACCAGTCCTAACACTGACCCCTGAAGGAGACCACTTCTTAGTGATTGCCATTTGGACATTGAGCTGTTCTGGATGCAACCATCCAGCCAATTCCATATCCAGCTTCCATCCATCAAAGTCATATCTCCCCAGTTTAGCAACAAGGATGCTGTGTGGGACTATGTCAGAGACCTTGCAGAGTCCAGCTAGATGACATCAGTTGCTCATCCCTCACTCGCCAACAGTCACACCATTGCAGAAGGCCATCAGATTAGTCAGAGCGGCTTGTTGGTAGTTTCTAGGATTCTCCTTTTTATCCTTTGTAAAAATGGTTGAGATGATATAACTGGAGTTGTTACTATGATGCAACTCTAAACTTTACATGCACTAAATCATATTATTGGCCCAGGACAGGCTGGCTGAACCTGTTACAATTTATTCATCTCTCCCCTTCATATCTGGTGCTTTCCTTGTCATTTTGTTAGTTTAAAGTCACATTCAAGAGATGCTTCCAGCAGTGAATTGGGAGTGGGGCTTTTATGGTGGGGAAAACTGGGAGTGAACCTAGATCCATCATCATTTGGTATCATTGCCAATCCCTTTCCCATCTGATTTTTGCCTCCCAATCCTGCCTCTCATTGGATTCTTCCTTGGCACACACCCTCCGGGGCCTGCCCAATCACTAGCAAAGCTGCAGGAAGGTCTGCCTAACCAGAGGGACCCAGCAACCTGTCCCTGTGGGGTGTGTGAAGAGTGGCTCCTTCTGGTGCAAGCCCAGAAACACAGACTTTTTTCCCCAAAAAAGCTTATTCCTTTTTTATACTTTTCCTCTGTCCTGTCTTTCTTTGCCTCTGCATGCTGAAGTAGGAGTGAAAGAAAAGCCCAGGTCACTCGGACAGTGGGAGGAAGGGAGCAGTGCCTGAATGGGCCAGCCATTCCCAGGGAATGAAGACCCCCAGGTGCATGGCCAAGCTGGTAAGCCCTGCTCTTGCCAGGGAGCTGCAACCATGCAAGGTGAGCTTGGCATTCCCAGTGGGGGAGGGGCTGTAGCTCTAGTCCCTGCTCCTTACCCATCCCTGTTCAAAGACAAGCAAGGGGAAGCATTTGCTTTCGCAAGGCTGTGGACTTCCCGAACACCGTGGCCACTGTGGGGACTTTCCCATTTGGAAATAGGATGACCTTTGGCAGGAGAGGGAACATGGCCAGCGCTAAGCAGAGAGGGTTTTATCATCTCTGTCTTTAAGGAAGTTGTTTGATTTTGTTAACTCAACGCAGAAGGGTGCAGCAGCAATAAAACCAGCCTACAGCTGCTCCAGGGGGTTCCAGAGACGGGCACTGGGAGCAGGTATCAGCCATGGGATGGCAGGAGAGCCGGCAGGAAGCAGGCAGCACGGAAAGCTCCTTTCTGTTGTGGGAAGGTACCACTTGGCCCTGCTGGGATGGCACCTCCACGCCTGTCGGCACAGACGGGTTGACTCAGTCGATGCACAGAGGCAAAGCCTTGGGGTGGTGGCAGGCGGGGGGAGGAAAGGAAAAACTATCAGGTGCAAAATCAGGTATTTTATGTCTCTGCACTGGTGGTGGTTGTGTCCCATGGACACTCTGAGGAGCCTCTGTACAGTTTCCCATGCAGCAGGAGTTCTGTGGTCCCATTTATTATGTGGCTAATGATTACAGGAAGAGTTTGTATTATTTCAATTATGATGTACAGATAAGTGTAATATATTCCTGACAATAAATCCGTGCGCCAGTGCACCTGTGGGCTGACGCATACAGATCAGCAGGTCCTGCCGTGTTTTCTGTGCACACAGAAGCTGGGACGAACGGGAAACAAAGCAAAACCCCATTAAAGACTGAAGCTACAGAGTCATTAGCTTCCCAGCAGCAGGGCTGGTCAGCTGGGTTACCTGAAACTGGCTCACATGCTATGAGTTTCCATGGACTCATTTTCTGGGATGCTTCCAATATGGACTGGGGCTCCCAGAACAGTTATTGTGGTCCGCAATGTTTTCTTTAAGGTGTCATGCTGCAGCATATGGCAACAGGAACATTTCTGCCAGTGGCTCAGGCCCCTCAGCAAACACCTGAACTCCCCAATGTTCCAGTTCGCTCAGTTTCAACACCCCATCCCCTGTCCCCTTCACCCTGCCCTCCTGCTGAGAGCCACCAGGCCCCTGGCTTGCTCAGAGCAGATGAAGCTGTGGCAAGGACACAAGCTTCATGTTTTCATTGAACAGAAGCTGGTAACCAGCTAGGGAAAAACAGCCTTGTATTTTTAGTACAATAGGAAACTTTGATCCTGGCTTGTTGCCCTCCCACCACGTTTTCAGTGCCTTTTGGGAGGTTGTGGAGTGTGTTGACCTTGCCTGTGTTTAAACAAAATAGACTTCAACTTAGTGGCTTTTAATTTCTATATTCATCTCTTCCTGCTTGAGTAACACTTTGTATACGCACGAGGAGCAAAGGCTTGGCAGATGGTCAAGACCCGGCAACTGGAGCAGACCCCCAAGTTCATTTTGTGGGGAAGCTGCACTCAAAACACATCCTGAAGTGAACCTGGGAGGCAATAAACACACTGCCTTCACTTCCTTAAATCAACTCTGCCAAGAAAAGCCTCCCAGTGTACAAGAAAGCAAAGATTAAAACCCTTCAGTGGGCAGAAAGGCTATAAAGTCTCTCCTGGAAATGTGAGAAATGGTCCACAATGTGGCCATGCAATCCAGGAGATGGTCTGATTCCCCTTTCTGCTGCATCAGATGCTTGGTGAGACCCTGGGCAAGTCATGCAGGCATCTATTTGGTTCTCCAACTCAATGACAGGTACAAGAGCCCGTCGCTTCATCAGCAAGAGCCATGCTGACAAACTAAAATTGTCCAGTGTTCAGAGGCAGTAGTACAAAGGACACCTAGGAAAGCATCCACTCACATCGGGAAAGGGGATTTCTGCAGTATCTATTTGGGATGCTCCAACCACAGAAGTGTTTGAGGTCAGGCTGGACAGGGTTTTGAGCAACCTGACCTAGTGAAAGACATCCCTGCTGATATCAGGTAAGCTGGACTAGATGATCTTCAAAGGTCCCTTCCAATCCAAACCATTCCACAATTCTATGGTTTGTTTTTCAGTACAAGCTGAAGCATGAATTTAAAACAGTGGCATTACTTGGGCATGGCTCACCTTCACAGTGCTTCAATAAGCCTTTTTAAGGGAATGGATTAATTTGGCTAGGGAAAGCTATTAGAGAGAATTAAAACAAAAAAATCATCTTACAGCCAAAACCAAGGCATTGCCAACCAAACACAGACGCTTGGTCTCAACTCCAAATTTCCTGCCTTTCACTACAGGCAGGCTCTGGAGGCAATCTCCAGCCCCAAAGGGAAAGCTTCCCTTAGCAAGTCGGACCCTAGAGCTTAGCGGTGTTTCTGGGCTGCATGCTCTGCCGGGACTGAGAAGCCCCTGCACACCCACACAGCCTCCCCTGGGCAGGGGACAGACACCAAGCACTGCTCACATATGAACTTCGTGCCTCTGAGCATCCTCCTGTGCTTCCCTTCCCAGGGCAGGAATGCGCTCCACCCGCCAATGCCCCGAAGTATCACAGCCAAATCCTTTGCTAATGCCAGGCACCCAGCACACAAAACTGATGTGGGGGGAGGAAAACAGGGCTCCACTTGCTGTCAGAACTGGCTCAGTTCTGCCGGCCACCCCACCACTACAGCCACACCGCTGGTGACTTCTGAGGCAGAGAGGTAGGACAGCTCTTTGGAGACACCCGTTGTTTTCAAGCCTTTGCAGTACTCGCACCACAAAATTTCCTGACTAAAGCTGGCAATTCCTCTGTGGAGTGTACAGTCAGGAGAAACACCTGCTGGTGTTACCTGTGTGCTGGCGAGTGATCACTCACCTGACAATCAGCAGCCACAAACCTTCCCAACATTTCACAGCAGTGACACGCTTTAAAGTATGTGAGCACACAGCTAAAAAAACCAGTTAAATAAAACAAAAAATGTAAGACCTGATACTTTAAAAAATGCAAATCTTGCAGGTGCTTTCTTAACCTGGTGAAATCTAGTGTTTGGTGAGAGCCTTTTTTTTTTTTTTTTTTTTGTGCGTACACAGAGGGTACAGCTCACATAGGGTGAAGGATGGATCTGGTCTATGCCTGACAGTAGCACTGCAAAATCTGCTCCATGTAGAATCAGGTAGAGTATCTGTGGGGAGGTAATTCCCGGGGCTACTGAAAGAAGGACATTTGTGAGGCCTGGTTTCACAGCAGCATTTGCACACAGAAGCAGTTCTCTTTCTACACACTGGGGAAAAAAACAAAACAGGAGAGGGAGAGAGGGAAGCACCCCAGATGAGCTGCCAGTGCTGCTGGGAGTATGCCAGAGTTGTGTCTTTTCATCTTGTGGTCCCTTTTAACTGTGCTGCTAAACAAACTGCAAGCTGCAGTAACAGAGCTGGGGAGGCCTGCATTCCACTTCCTTATTCCTGCATTACTGATTACAGGTGTAATCTGGTTCAGGATCCCCACCACAAAGTTTCTTTCACTGCAGCCATTCTTCAGTCGCCCGTAAGCCAAACACAGTCATTTACAGCTGTCTGAGCCAGTGTCTGTGTTCCTCTCTGCTTCTGCTGAGGCTGCGTAGCTGGCTTCCACACTGTGCCATATTCCATAGGTAAAGTAGATGATAAAGCCTGTGGAAGCCAAGGGAGAGGGCACCGTTAGCTCTGTAAGGAAACAGAAACCCCTACATACACCTGTGTAAGTCCTGCCATCCTCATGGTCAGCTTCTAGCAGACAGCCACTACCTTCCTTAGAGAGAAAAAGCCATTAACACAGGCACCAGCCTTTAAAAGTCAATCTATCCCAGCCCCAAATGGGATCCTGATCTGAGCATTTCAGGCAATTCAGCTTTATCTGCATGGCTGCTGGGAGCATCTTGGGATGCAGCTCAGCTTCTTCAGCTCCAGAAGCACAAGCACCAGCACCTGGACAGCAGCTCAAGGCCAGCCAGTAAGAAATGTTCTATGTTTTTTTGCTGGCAACAAGACCCACAAGATGGTTCATGGGTTGTTGTTTCGTCCACACAAAGGCTTCAAGACCCTTGAATTTGAAACAAAGCTTGTTACACACTGCCTAAGTGGCTTCAGTCAAGTCACGAGGGTTGCCCAAGAATGATCAGAGTGCAGAATCCCTCCCTGGAATGCTACAATAAATTTATGGTTAACAAATCTAGTAACTTTGAACATAGCATTTCCCACTCTAACTCACCTAGGAGCATCCAGATTGCAAACCGGATCCATGTGCCCACGTCTAGCTGCATCATGAGGTAAACATTCACAAAAATACTCCCAACAGGAAGAAAGGGCAAAAAAGGTACCTGAAAAAGAACAAGAGATATGTTACATCCACAGGCATGATTAACAGGCAAGAAAGAACACCATATCCCTTGCAAATGGGAAGTGATGGCTGTTACCAACTCTTCAGCTGCCAGATTTGAGAAAAGACAAGGTTAAACCCAAAAGAAGGACATCAGTCCACCATAGCAGGGGGATGTGAACAATGCTGTTCACCTGTTTTAAAAGCTTGTTTTGTGGTCTAGAAGGAGGCAAGAGGCAAATTTTAGTGGCAAGTCTAAATACTTGTGGGGCAAAGGAAAGAAGAATAAAAACCAAGGACTGCATCATGATAGGCACCTATTGAACACCAAGAGATGAAGGTAAGGGGAATGTCAGAGGAGGGACCTGAGGAACTTCATCCAGCAGGTACCAAGACAATGAAGCAATAGAGAGCAAATTATCCCAAAGCAAAGAAAACCAGCAAATACCACAAGAAATGACTACAGCTGTACCAAGAATGCCTTAGTGGTCTGAGAATCAAAGAAGAATGAGACAGTAAAGCCAAACTGCAAAAATAAGAATATAAAAAACAGCACTGGTATGCAAAGATAAAATCAAACAAGGCAGATTGTAACGATAGAAAGGTCTCTGAATGTGGTGGAACTAAGTGGAAAGTGAACTTCACTCCTAAGGGAAAAGGAGATTTACAAAAACAAACAGGCTGAAATGTGGGCTTTCCTTGATTTAAGCTTTGCCAAAAGAAAAAATTATGCTAAGTAGCTGCTCACATCATTAGAGAAAGGGGATAGGCACACGAATTAGAAAAGAAAAGAAGAATATTTTCTAAATTTGGCTTTGTCAAGTCAGTAGAGACAAAATTTCTCTAGGTGGGTAAGTTATGTACCCAGAGATTGCAGAAGTGATCACTGAACTATTAAATAAGCAACTCTGAGAGCTCTTGGTAGACTGGTAAGGTCTCTAAAGACTGGAGTAGGGAGAAAAATTCCCTATTAAAAAAATACAGAAAAATAACTAGGAAACAAACAAGTCAGCCCTGGATTTCCAGAGTGATTTTGGAGAAAAATCACAATCAGGTTGTAAATGTCTAAAAAACAGCAAGGAGATAAGAAACAAGGTTGTCAAGCATTGGAACAGGCTATCCAGGGAAGTGGTGTAGTCATCATCCCTGGAGGTGTTTGAAAGACATGTAGATGTGGCACTGAGGGACATGGCTTAGTGATGGACTTGGCAGTCCTGGGCTAATGGTTGGACTTGATGATCTTAAAGATCTTTTCCAACCTAAATGATTCTATGATTTCATGATCACAGATTTAGCTGTGACAGATATCATTTTCTTTTTTCTCAGACAGGGTAGTGGCTGAGGAGAAAAAAAGGAGGTAAAATATCCAGAGTGAAAGGCAAACAGACCTCCTCAGAAGCAAGTTCAGAAAATAAGTTCTAGATGAGAGTTCCTAAGTTTTCTGCTCCTGGACATTTCAGTTTCCACCTCTGGGACCATAACCCCAAAATGAGCTGTAAACACTACCTGTGAAAACTCTGGTTATATTAAGTTATTAAAATCTGTGAATTTACTGAAAAACTTTAATTGAAGAGCAAACGAAATGAAAGCAGTTTAGAGGATGGAATTATAATCCAAAATTAACTTAATAAATTGAGGAACTACCTGAAATCAATATGATAAAACATGACTTGTATGATTATACTGGGGGAAAAAACCCATCCCAGTGTTTAATACAGAAAGGATGGTGCACTTAGAGAAGAAAACAACAGAGTTCCTCATACTTAAGGCTGTTTAAGGGAGAATGGTCATCCCTTAACCTCCATGGGGACTAAGGAGGACATGAAAGTGCACTTTCTTAGAGCCTTGGATCTTCACACACGTTTACTTCTTGGGTTACTCCATGATCTGATGTGGCCCTTCACAACCATTCCCTTTCCTCCAGTCTCTGTCTCTTCCCTATCCAATAACCATCTGCTTTCAAAAGCAAGGTCCTTCCCTTCCCTTCCAGCCACACCTCTGCAGCAGGTTCTGCCCTTTCAGCTTCTCCCAGATAGAAAAGTTCACATCATGCCTATATTCTATGCATGTCCATTTAGCCAGTGCCCTCCTTCTGATACAGGCCAACACACACTTCCTCCTCCAACCACCTCCCAAACACCTCTTTTCTAGCTACATGTCCCAGGACATTCACCTTAAAGGAGAGTTTGGTTTTGCTTTCAGGCTGTTTCCGTATAATGAAGATGATAGTGACAACAAGGATGGCGGCAATAATCTGTACAGTGTTTATCAGAATGTTTGGCTCAAGGGAAGTCAGGATACAGATACCCACAATAAGGAAACCTGTGAACAGACACCAAAGATTATTGATTTATTTTTTTTTCAGATACAAGGAAAACCTAAGAACAAATCATAAGCAGGCAAAGCAGAATCTGAAAGCTCAGCAAACAAAACAGCAACTCACAAAAACCCTAACCATAACAGATATGCCTTTCCCACTCTACACCCCCACACACCCCATCTGTTGATTTCTTTTTAAGTCAGAAATTTAATCTGTAGATCTTCAGTTATTTTTGCCATTACAAGAGCTCATCAAAATCACATCAAGGAGGTGAATTTTCCCACCATGGTGAGTACAAAGCCCTGCCAGCTGACTCATTGCTCCAGGGACACACTGCCCAGGGCTTACCAATGATGAAAGTTGAGACATTCACCACCGAACCAGAGAATTTGGAAGGATCTGAATCTGTGGAACACAGTATGGCTTTGAGGGAAAACTTCTCCTCTTCCTCTGGCAGAAACCCAGCCTGTGACTCACTGGTGCTCACAGACTCATTGTTATCTGTCTCCTCTGTCGACCTAGCCATCTGGTATGCCAAATTAGGCTGCTCTGGCTGGTACCTAGTAAAAGGAAATGACACAAAGAGCCTGTTAGTTTGGTTTTTAAATGAGGCTACCACTCATTTAAAAGCCACACAGATAGTCATGGCTGCACACCAGACCTCTACAGCACCAGGACAGGCCTACATCACGTCTATACCCTCCTGCTTCAAGGGGAAATATGAGGAATGATGTCATCATGATGTAAGCAAATATGGCCAGCTTTTATCACCTACAGCTTGGTTGTAACATAAGTGTTTTAAAGTGGACACTGCTCTCTTTCATGAACCCTGTCATCCATGTCATCAAGACATGACTGGGTGACAGGAGAAGCATACAGCAGAGGGACAGAGAGATGGTCATAACCAGGCCATTGTGTCATCTGTGGCGGTTCAGCTCCTGCACTTTGGCACAGAGGTGGCTGAGCCAACAGCTCTGCAGCTATCGCACCCTGCAGTGACATTCCTGGTGCTCCTACTCCTCCACCCCAGGCTCTTCTGCTAGCTTGTCTGCTGCCACATAGGGAAGGAAGAGGTGAAGCAACAACGGTTGGTGTATGTGTGGACAGGACATTCAACAGGGCTGTGACACACAACCATGTGGATCCATAAATAAAAATCTCTCTTCCAGCCTCAGCTCTCTGTTACAGGAGGTTTTGTCAGTGACTCAGCCACAAGTCTGACTAAAGGACTGGACCACTTTGAAAGTCACCTAAAAACTGCTCCTACTGGGATGTGTTCACAATGAGGCATTTGTTAAACACTGAGAATTGTGAAATGCAGTGAAATCCTTGGGTCCAGCCACAGCAAGAAACTAGTGGCAGGATCTTACAGCTTTGGAAACAATCCAGCTGCTACATCATTAAGCAGTCAAGGGGCAGACAAATCAGCTGCCCAGGCCACTACAAGACAGGCTGTCAGCTCTGCCAACCCATGATGAGGGAAATGTCATGCAATAGGTACAGCAGCTTGCAAAAACAAATTAAAAAGCCATTTCTAGCTCTGAGGAAAAGAGTAGGCTGGGAAATCAGGAAACTTAAGACAGAGAAGGTGAATCCACAAGAATTTTCAAGGGGCCGGGCAGAGAGCACAAACACAAAGCAATAGTACTACCGAACAGCAATGGCCCTTCACCTACTGCAAGACTGTTCTTAGTTCAGTGCAATTGCTGTGAAAGCCTCCATCTGATTCTGAATAAGTCATTCAACACACAAAGGTATTTTTCAGTAACATGATCTTCAGAGCATAGTTTTTGAGTCGAGTGCTGTTGTCTGTAAGGTGCCAAGCACTGAAGATCTGAGATTTTTAGCTTAGGTTTGGGAAGCTGTGGGAGCTCAGCACTTCTAAAAGACACACACTTAAGGCACTGATCCTGCAAACACACGTTCAGTTCTTTTCCTGCTGCTAGACTTCATCTCGAATCCCCTTACAAAAGGAGGACAACCTGAAATTGTATCCCCACTGGGGACAAGAGTGGTGACAAGGCAGGCATCCAGGATCACACATCTCTCCTCCCCACCCCTTCGCATATCTCCTGGGGCATTTAGAGTTGACTACAGTACAATTGGCATGGAACAAGAGTTAACCAAGTTCAGAGGACTTCCCTGTAGATCCAACTAACACAATCCCCCATGAGCTTAAAGAAACAAGCTCTTCACATGCCTGTAGCTTGAGATGTGCCCATTGAAACTATGAGGGCATCTGACTGCTGTGCAGAATTCCCTCCGTGTGACAGAAGAGACAAAGCTTCTACATTCTTACCTCAGTACCAACACACAGGCTGCTACCAAGGAGTAAGCCAGGAGGGTCCCGATGGACATGAGGTCCACAAGATCTTTCAAGTCAAAGAGAAAGGCCATAACAGCTGTAGGAGGAGAGGAAGGTGAGAGAGAAGAAAAATCAGCAACATGGCAGAATATGCACATCTCAGGAGCGTTAATAACGATGCAGTACACATGTGACTCTTGCTCAGGGCTTGGCAGGAGAGCTCAAGATGTTCCAAGACAAGGAGGGGCAGGCCTTGGTGCATGAATACCTTAAGCCCCCACAAGCTGTGCCAGCCTCACTAGCTGAAACAATAGGAAACATTTACTACAGTAAATTCCAGCCTGTTTGTCTCACATGGGTATGTTCACCCAACTACCAACAATAAGCAGGGATTTAAACCACAACCTCATTGTTAGTCCCCCAGTGGAGCTGCAGCACTCCTAAAGTCACAATTATCTCCTGGAAGTAGCTAGAGGGAACAGAGGATGGGCAGCACCTTGCCCTGGTGTCTCACCTCAGCTGGGGTGAAACCAGGCTTGTGCATGCAATAGGACCAAGCATCAAAGGGGGCATCTTGAAGTAGCAGGTGTCATCATGGGGGTTTCCAGAAAAAGGCTGCCATCCCTTAGGGATTACCCTGCTCACACACCCTCACCAGGTAACCCTGGTTGTACAGGACTTTCTACAGGGCTTTCAGAAGGCATGTAAGTGGATAAAAGACACACAGTCAGATATCAGGTGACACCAACAGTCATAGAAGAGTGTAGGGACCTCAGAGCTGAGCCTGGCCCAGCCTGTCCTTAATGCACAACCTGGAGCCCAACAACCAGCCCAACCTTCAAACTCAGCTGGCAAGTGCTGTCCCTGAAGCTTTGTGTGGGTTTTGGTCATAGGCACTATGGACCACTTGGATGAGCTGCAAAGCTTTTTTTTTTTTTTACTTTATATTGCTCTTTTCCCTACCCCACCATGGTCTGGACCCAAGAATACCTGCAGAGGAAGGTGCAGGAGAAGGAAGCTGTGAGGAGGCTCTGCGACTCCCAGTGGCAGGAGCTGAGCCCTTTCACAGGAGCTCAGAGCCCAGGGCAGCAGTCCGGCAGCAACTCCCCACCAAAGGTGGCACATTCTTGTACCCACGGCTCATCCTGCATTTGCAGCAGAAGGTAAAGAGGAAGCAGCAAGACTCTCCTCTTTGCCAGGCATCGTGAGGAAGGGGGTGGCCGCAAGAACAGGGTAAGCTGCTCATCCTTGCTGTCTGGGAGGTTTAATTCCCGTGTTTCTGGGGGGCCAGGAGAAGGAAGGGGAGAACAGGATGGCTGCCAGCTGTGACTAACTGATTAACAAATGCCAGTGCCACAGGGGCCATCTGCCTATCTCCGGCTGCTCTGGTATCCTCTGCAGAGCTGCTACCCACAGGCAGTGCGGTGTCTTCAGCCAAGCCAGGCCAACAGCCACAAGGATGCTGGGGCACCACTGGATGCCACTTTGCAGGGAGTTAATTACTTTTAAGGCCAGCTGAGCAGATAAAGGCAGTTCCTGGCATGAGACAGGATGGCAGCAATGAGCTCTGAGAAAGGGACAGACACACAGTGAGCTACTCATGCTCACTCAGACTCTCCAGGGCATGCCCTGGAAATCCAGGACACCCTCTGGGATGTTGTGTTCTGCAATATATCCAATTAGAAAGTGGGCTGGAGTCAGGTGGACTTATCTGCCCTGAAGATGAGCTATGCCTCTTTCCCACGGATTCGCACAAGTCTTCGGATCCTACCTGCAGTAGCTCCTGATGTCACCGTTGCAATTAAGGGAGTTTTTCTCTTCTCGTTGACTTTAGCCAAAAATTTAAAGAGAAGTCCATCTTCTGCCATAGCATAAATTATTCGAGGCATTGGAAACATGGAGCCAAGGAGACTACGGACACAGGAAGGAGAAATAATCTACTTGTATCACCTCCTGCTGTGCATAGGCACATAAGTGAAAGCAAGTGTATGGCACTGTAACTATAGAACAGGTGGCTTTCGTTCACTTCAGCTTCTCCTTCAAGGGCTCCCTCTGAACACCCATGTTACTGACAGCTGGTAACTGAGGTGCAGCTCTACGATTTTGGATAGCTAAATTTAGCCATGGGCCATAAAACCAGCCCAACTTTCAGACAGTAAAAGAGCTGTAACTTCTACGACCCTCTGTGAGTTGCTCACCAAATTGAGCATGTCTAAGTTGATCTGAAATAGGCCTTCTGAGTTCAAGGAGTGACATGTTCTGTCTCCAGCCTGCCGTGCCTCCCATCCAGATGGCTGTCCTGCAGGTAACCTGCAGACAGATTGCCCAGGAAATGGTAAGCCCCATGCGCTCCTGAAGATGCACCCTGCACTACCTGACACAAGTCTGCTCTCCACCCAGCAGGTCAGGATGTCTTGCACCCAAACCGTGCTTGCATTGCATAGCTGTCTCCATGACTTAGTCACTCAATCCAGATTTATATTCCTGAGATGCATCTACTGGGTGTTCTACAAAGATGAGAGTTTCTGAAGTGATACTGGTCACCTTCTTCTCTGGTATCTATTACAGGGTGAAATCCTGGTCCTTTTGAAGTCAGCAGCTCCGAATTTCATCCCTGATCTCTGCTCCATTTTTCAAAGGAGGTGGAGATATATGTTTGCCTTGAGAGATGAAAAAATGAAGAGCAGTGTCTTACCTCGTAGAAAGTGCACACAAGGAACCGACAGCCACTGCATAATTGGCTCCATCCCAACCCACATATTTAAAGGCATTGGGTAAAGGGCTATTGGTATCCAGCTGGTAGTAAGGCATCATGAGCGTCAGGGCAGCCGACACACCAAAATAAGCCACAAAGCAGATGAGCAGAGACGCCACAATGCCAATAGGAATGGCCTTCTGAGGGTTTTTTACCTCCTCGCCTAGAAGAAAGAAATTTAAGTATCAGCTAAATGACCAGCAAGAACTTTATCCCAACCTAGGGCTGGAGTTCTGGCTGGGGCTTTCAAAGGTTTCGTAGGCACAGAGGTGCTCTTTGACCATAATGCTGCTGATGGCCTGCTCCATCCACTTAGAATACCACAGCCTGTTTGCTCCCATTTCTGCTGCTCCTGTCACTTCTTCTGACACACATTTGTGGAAGCCTTGTAAACTCAAGCAGAGAAACAATCTGGATTAAAAATAGTCCTTTCCCCAAAACAGATCATCCTTCTATACTCCTTCTATCCTATTGATGGTGCACACCCAAGAAGAGTTCAGTGATCACAGATGATGGAACAAGAAATTATTGTGCAGTTGCAGGGAAAATCCTTGGATGCCCATTTTAGTAGCATCTCCACCAGAACTAATACACTGTGATCATGGGACCTTCCAAGCCCAGTTCCAGAGAAACTCTTTCAGGCAGAGTACCTGAAAGTCATATGGATCTTAGAAAAAGGACCCCCTCTAGTTTTTATGGAAAATTTTCAACAACCAAGTAGGAAAAAATGTGCGTAAAAAACCAAAATTCCTCAAAATGCAGGCACTTGTCAAGTACAAAACAGATTTGTGCCTTCCTAGTCCTACAAAACTGTTCTGAAAGCAAGAGCTCCTGAGGTACAGCATTTCAGCAGGATGAATGGATAAACACAGATCCATACACCTACAAGTCAAAAGCAGATGAATGTTTCTCCTACAAGGAGAGGCTCCAGGGCTGGCTGGAGTAACTGAGCACTTCTCAAACTCCTTGCTTAGAACAAGATGTAGTAATCCTTTATCTGTCTGTGATGATTTCTTTTTCCCCCTGCTCCAACCATTCTTGCCAAATGTGAAATTAAGGATAATCCTTTCTTCAGGGAATTAAGATTCTTCTTAGCCACAAGAAATATGACTACGCTGATGACTTCTCTCTCAAAATGAGACTTCTTAACCTTTAAAAGTAAAAACTCCTCTTGATTCTGAGGCACAGCTTTAGGGTGCAGATTAGTCCCCAGAGGCTTCCTCTTTCTCTGGATCTTTAAAATACTCCAAACCATCAGAGCTTCTTCAGCTGAAGGCACTGAAGAACTCTGTTCCAGAATAACCTGTTGATTAAAGTATCATCTGGAGTTAGAGGCTCAAACTCATACCAGGCATCTGAAGATGGGCCTTCCCAGTTTGCCTAGCTGGTAAACCTGGACATGTTTTCTGTGGAGTCTGACCTGGTTAGTGTCATATCTGACCATCCACAAGCTTGGGCCCTGCAGGCAAAGAAGAAGGGAGGAACCTTGCAGGTTATACAGTCTGTGTGCCACAGCAGCTAGAAGTCAGCACTCAGGGACTTGGACAAATTCAGCACCTTCACTATTAGGGACAGCTGAGCCAAAAGCCTATTTTGAGCTGAGGTTCACAGGGACGACAAATGTGGTGTCCCAAATTCCCTATTATCTGTGCTCTGCAACATTACTGAAAGTCAACCTACTGGCAGCCAGGTTCATAACCAGAATGAAGACATCTTCCCTCTTACCTGTAGTAGCAATACAGTCAAATCCCACAAAAGCATAAAAACACGTGGCTGCCCCTGAGAGGACTCCTTTCCATCCATAGGGCATAAACCCTCCAACACCGTAGAGCTTTTCTTCCTGTGTTTGACTGAAAGGCATGGCACTGGGTTAGAAGTGATCCTGCCTAGCTGGGAGTCACAAAGCTATTCACATAGCTCATAACAAAATCCAAAGCCGAAGTTTGAAGGAGCAGGCTCTCCCTTTCATATGCTAGCATACAAATACCAGGCAAAATGCTAAGCCTTACCCACTGCTGAGCTTTGGACTGGCCTGCAAAAGCCTGGGGAATGCATGGAATAAAAATGGTTCATGGTTTGTTCCCACCATCTGTTTTGTGGGGTGGATAAAGATATCTTGGCTAAGACAAGGAGAAAATAGCATGAATACTAAAAATCCTAACATTACTGCATGTGTGTAGATACACATATTCATGTAAACAGAAGCTTTTGGAAAAGCTTTTGGAAAAGCTGAAGACTGAGAAACATGTAAGCCATCTACTTTTTACTTCAGATGGACTCAGATAAAGTGTAGGTTAGTAGACATAAGAGAGGAATGCAGGGTGCCATGACTGTTTAAAATCCACCCCATCTTCCATTCTCAACTTCCAAATTCCTTATGCCAAGCTCATACTCAAACCATGCTTGCAACCGTGAGAGAGAAGGGAGCCTGGATCCCTGACACACCAAATGCTTTGCTGAGCCTTATCCAAAGCTCATTTAAGTTAGCAGACAAACTCAGGCTGATCTCAGTGCACTCTGAATTGGGACCCCAGATCCATGTGCCTTGTGTTGAGTGACATGTAACAAGCATACCCTTCAGCTCAAGTGACTTAGGTCACTTTTTCAGTGAAAAGCCTTTGTAAAGATGAATTAAGGCAGTTAAACGAAAGTAAATCCCAAATCTGTAAGTCTTCTCACATAAAAGCATCTGAACTCTCTCACGGAAGCTCTGCTGAGACTTAGATGAAAAATGCCCTACAGAAATAGCACAACTCAAACATGGATTACTCTGGAAATAATGACAAAATAAATCGAAGACAGATTTTACAAAAAAATTAAGTCCTACAGGTCAAAGAGCTGCAGCTATACTTTGAAACTCTTGTGCTAATTGCTCCTTGAATGGGAATAGCAGCAGGGAAGGAGAGGGGACCTGTCCTATAGAAGGAATTTGTTTGCAGAAGGTTGAATTTTGAAAAGAGGCTCAAGAAGCAGCTTTCACATAAGATAAATTGGACCCACACAACATTTATGAATCTCATCAGATTTTGCCCAACTGTGCTTCCTTGCAGGCCAGCATAAAGGGTTTAGGTAGCAAGTCAGGACTGAGCTGATACATGTGGAGATATTTAAAGGCCCTTATTCTGTGTTGTACGGTCTCAAGAAGAAATTAATAGCTTTGTCTTTCTGGTAAGCCTTGTAAGCTCCTTAATTTTCATCTTGTATAGGATGACAGAATTTTGGCCAAACAGCAAAATGTCATTAAAAACAGATTTATGATATGCTTGCTGCAATGCATCAAAATAATCTGCAACTTGCCTTCATTCTATTGAGGCATTTGGGACAAGATGCCTAAAAGGTGTAACAATGCCCCAAGCTTATTGCCCAAGTATTCAAAGAAAGCGCACAGCTATACTTGGACATGGCTTCATACAGGCACCAGAGCCAGCCTGGTGTAGCCTTGAGCAGGACATTGCCCAAATAGGTCTTTTCCCTCAAGTCTGGATGCCATACTGGACGTAAGGCTAGAAATGGTCAGTCCTGCAGCAGGGTCCACGATGACACAGCCAACTCCTAGCACTTTCAGCCCATTAGCACAGCCTGCTTTCAGCAAACACGCACCAAGGACAGCTTTGCCTCCAAAGTATCTGGCAAAGGAGGCAGCCATCCCATTCACTGGTTTTCTAACTCAGCCCACAACCCCCCATTTAAACTTGCTATTGAAAATGCACCAGCTTCTGAGATAAAAAGAAAACATCCAACCTACTTGTCTTTGTAAATGCTATGGCTGCTGTTGTAAATATCCTGTTCAGTCAGATTCCAGTTTTCAACAGATCCTTTCACGAAGCCGGAGATCACGACAAATCCAAGCACAAGGACGTTGATGCAGGTGAACACTTTGTTCACCAGGGCAGATTCTTTCACTCCAAAAGCTAAAAGCCCTGGGGAGAAAATGGCATAGGTCAGGTATTTCACCACCAGCAGCAGGCGCTGGGGACTCACAGATGTAGCTCAACTGTGTTCATGCTGTGCTCTGCCCAAATTATCACACCTTGTTTCTTCACAAAGCCAAGCAGCTCAGGATTAACTCACACTGAAGTAGGATGAGGACTCCAGCTTACACATTACTGTTGCAGAATGTGACACAACTTCCCACTCAGCACGCTCATGTGGACCATGTCCCTGGTAAAGTGCTTTGCTAACATAACTAAACTACTCCCACAGCCTCCAACTCCATACAGAGACCTGGAGAAAGCACATCAGGTGGTTTTTCACGAAGGAACGTTGTCTTAGAGGTCTTGGCCAAATGCAGAAGTTTTGAACAACGCTCAACTTTCCTTAGAAACAGGGAAATATGAGCAAAGACCAAATCCAGGAGGATTCTAATAGCTACTTCTAGTGCTGAAGACAAAGAATAAGGTATTATCTTGGGAATCCTGCTCCCACTTAAATCAGCAAGAGCTTTGCAAGTGAGTTCAGTGAGAGCAGGATTTCAGATTGGTCATAAGATCATTTATCTGAAGAAGAGCATGGCTACAGGCCTTGGCAAATAGAATTGCACTGAGTCACAGCTTGGCTTCTCAGGCCAACAAGCTCTCTTAACTTCCTCTTCAAGTGCCTGACTTTTAAGAACTGAAACCTTTAACCCAAATCAAAGGCTGAAGGAGAAGTTAAAAAACTTCATACAGGCCTGAAGGAGAAGAGAAGCACAACACAGTGTTCTTTTACTGCTTCTCCAAGGGACTTGGAGGAGAGAGGAGCATCCTGTGTACTCACCTTTCCTTCTTTTAAAATAGGAAATAAGCTGAGACAGCCATATCAGGAGTGTTTGATAAGACTGCATACCAGCCCATGAAAACTTTTAAGGTACCATTCAGAAATCTGAAGCTCAAGACAGTGCAAGCAGAAATAAACTTGTGGTGATTATATTTGGGGCTAAAGCTGCTCATTCAGCAGCTTTTTTTTAGAGAAGAATGGTTTGCCTTTTTTATTAAAATCCATGGAATTTGCTTCATGCAGGAGCATAAAGCCACCTTACCATACAGTAACATTTATAATAAGACACCTCAGCAGTGCTTAAGTTAGGAGTTCTAAATTTTGTAAACTGTATATGAGGTGAAAGACCAGATTCTGATTTTAAATGAGAGCAATTCATATTACATACAAATGAACAAAGAGGAAAATCTTCTCTCCCATTCAGATGTAATCCTGAAAACAGAGGGCTGCTATTGGCTTCAGCAGCCCTCAGTGTAATCCTAGATCCAAATGCAAGCATCCCTTGCTTATGAGGCCTGTCCCCGTGAGCACAGCTCACACCATGAGAAGGCCATTCTGATGAGAGTGGGAAACCTTGCTAGTGTGACACTGCAGCTTCTGCATGCTAGAAACCATAGAGGAGTACAGAAGCATAATTTTTTTAATTTCCCTAAACTTGGTAATGATCTGCAAGATCCAGTTGGAGCAGAAGTAAACATTCTGAAGCATTTTGATCTTGTGAGTTGTCAAAACTCTTCCAATTTATGATCAAAGCCTTGGCACATTTTTAGAAAAAATAAGAGGCACTGACTGTTGATGACACATTTATTTCTCCGGAGTCTTGTATTCACTTTTGCAAATTGAAGCCCATATATATTCTTAGAAAAAAACAAAACAGTAGTACATAAGACTGTAACCAAGTCCTCTTTCTTCTTTTCCCTCACTTTCCTGGCTCAAGGCATCAAAAATTGGCAGATTATCACAGGGAATAAAGTTGATAAAGCAACTGCATTAAATTCTTGTGTAATAGGATTTGTGGAGGGAAGGATTAAACTTCCATATCTGATTGGGGATAACAAGTCATCTTTTCTTTTCCTACTTATATAAAATTTGATTGAAGGTTTTAAAAGTGGCTCAAAAAATATCAGGAATGTTCCCCTCTAATTAAAAACCTTGTAAAAAGGCTATGCCCTGGGCTAACTCCACAGCAGCTATATAGGTCAATCCAACACTTGTAGCAAAGAAAGAGTCTTTAATATGTTGTCCAAAATAAATCAGGACTTCATGCTCATTCCAAAAGCAAACAACAGGATTACAGAAGAAAGAGGTGCAAGACCCACAAATCCCTCCAGTGCCTCACCTGTTAGGATGACAATTATCACCACGGCAAAGATGTCTGGGTATTTTGCTAGCACTCCAGGAGCATCCATTGTCATGTATTTTTTACAAAACTTTTCAATGTGCTGCCCTATGATTTCATCAAATGTTGCACTCCAGGCTCTGGCCACACTTGAGGTTCCTGCCAGAGGATAGAAAGGACAAAGATCACCCTTTGTGGCTGGTACATGTTCCAAACCAGGGCGAACCTTGTAAGGTTTTTCAATATGGAGGGCCTCAAAGCAACCTTGCATGTGTTCCCAGGTGCTGGGAGTAGCCTTTCCTCTCCATACCCAGCCCACAGCCTGTGTTCATGCTTGGCATCTGCTCTGATGGTAACACACACAGGTGGTGGGCCTCAGCCTTATGCTGGGCTGACAAGATGAGAAAAATCCTTTTAGTCTGGCTTCTTTGCAAACCTCAACTTTGCCTCCAGATACTGCCCTGACTGACCTTTTCCTTACACCCCCCACAGGCCAACCTTCCCCTAAACCTGGTTATTTCTGTCACCAGAGAGGTCCAAAAGTAATGCTGGCAGAAGTCCCTGGCAGCCCCAGTTAGGTGGCTGCAGCCCAGGCAGAGAGACCTTACAGAATCCAGCTGCTCTCCAGCAGTGCGATGCTGGAGCACCAGAGCCTGGACCACACCACTTGCCCAGCTCTGCACTCTGGCAACACTCAGGTCTGCTCCAACCTCCAGTGCTAGAGCAGCCAAGCAGGAAAAAGACCCAGATACAATTCACATATTATCTGAGCTTAAGTCAGTGTATTGCAGAATGCTGGTGATGACCACAGCAAGTGGCACAGCTCCTGCCTGCAGGAAGTGCTCAAGCTTCGCCTTCGGCAGCACTGTTTGCTGCGGTTCAAGTGCATCCAACTACATGCTGGGGTGAGGACTGAACCTGGGGTCTCAGGACAAGCAAGCTGGGGACAGTGTCTGGGCCACAAAAGTCATTTTAGAGAACTGAAATAGTAACAATGAAGAGCTACCACCAGACAGTGACAGCATTTTGTAAAATAAGTAGGTTTGGGTAAAAGCCAACTTCTCCCTCTCCTGTGTTAGTGGCTACTGTTACACTCCCAATGTCTTACACAGTACATACACTATATATAACAGCACCTAATTGCATGCTATAATTACTACAGTACATAATTACCTAGTTAAAAAAAGAGCTTGGCTTGGTTTTGGCTTGCAGAGAGTTCCTCAGAGGATGCCATCAGGGGCCCCTTTCCACCCAGAACAGTCTGTCCTGCCACACTCACCTGCAAGTGGGTGTTCAGGTCCCAACTCTGGCACCTGCAATCCTGTCAAACAATGTCTGTGCTCACCTACAGCCAAATCCTCTGCAGCAGTGGTGGGCAGCACCTGCAGCACAGCTGGGAACACTCACCTGCCCAATCCAGCTTTGAAACAGCATAAAAATTAAGCTGCAGAACAGACCTGTCGGGAGACTCTTCTGTTCACCGAGACAGAAAAGGGCACAGTGTGAACACCTTTAAAGAGTTTGGACATCACTGCCATCAATTCAATCTTGAGAAATTGCAGAAGTTATCATATACCACATTACAATTTTTCAGCTTAGCTTTGGCACAATTTGAAGAAAAAGACTATTTTAGTGCTATTTTTTTGTCCTAGCTCTAATATTTCATGTTCTAGGATGGGAACACCCAGCTCCTGCATGTGTTACATTAGATGCCAGCTGCTTGGATGCCAGCTCCACATAATTATCAGTCATTTATCCGGTACTCTCTGTAACCAACAGGCTTGAGGGAGCAGGGGGAATCTGACATTCTTTCAACAATGGAGACATCTGGATAATATCTTGCTGTTATTAGAGAGCACAGTGCAAAGACATTTAGGAGGATTTACTAGTTCTGGGTCAGCACAGCCTCACCAGATTGGATTTGGCTTCTGCCTACAGCACGCAGCCCCCAGGAGAACTGCAGAGCTCACGTGCTGGGCTTGCTGCAGGAACAGGCACAGGCAAGGAGGTCACCAAGTGCCAGGAAACCCCAGCAGCAGCTACTTACCAGAGATGCTGTTACTCATCATACTACCAGCTCCCACCAGTTTCCAGTTCCTGAAATGCATCCCATAATCTGGCACAGTTTCCCATACCCACATCATCCCAGAAGAAAGTTCACATCAGATCCTGGTCCTGGACACCTTCCTCTTTCTCTCTAGACCATAACTGATCAGTTGCACACCCATTTTTTTCTCATCACCCACCTCCAAGACTCCACACAAGCCTTCCCCCAAGTCAAGTCACTTCAATTAATTAAAAGCTACTGGCCACCAATCCTGGGGCCCCAGGATTTCTTTTTCCACGCTCATAATACTTCCTGAGCAGATGTCTGAGAACCTCAGCATGAAAACACCAAGCTGGCTGAGCCCCTTAGAGATGCAAGCTCACTTTCAATGCACTGCTTGGCATTTTCTCAGCAAGATTAAGAAAAAAACTGGCCTTCTGCCCCTCTCAAGCCCTGGCTCTGAAGTGCAGCACATGCCTATCAGAGACTGAAAGGACTGATCTCTCGAGACATTTAAGGGTGCCTGTGTGTGAGAGTGAGCAGGTCAAGCCTTGCCCTAGTGAGGCAGTACCCTGCCCCCACACCCCCCAGCCTCTATTCCAGCCCTGCACTGGCACAGCAGGGGCAGGGCTCCACTTCGCCTAATCCAGCTCCTGAGTGGCCAAATGACCAGAAGTCCCACCTGGGGGGAGGGCCCACAAAGGCTCAGGGGTTTTTTAAGGCTAAGCATGAGTCCAGCATCTCTTGACCCCACCTTCCTCTTGGAGTTGCTATCTGAACACTGCTGGAACACAGGAATTGGTAGCTATGTGTGCTTTTTTGTATCTCTTCTGTCTTTCGCTCCTTATTCTAATTCCTTCTTCTTGGAACATTTTGAGTAACTTAAGATGGAAAGGGTTTAAAATTTGCTGAGTTGGATAGGCTAAATTAATGCTGCAAGAAGTGTTTTATGTTGATTGGATGTTGTACTAAGTCTTTCACCAAAGTTTCNAAATCTACTTTTTTTTTTCTGTATTTTTATTTTTACTGTATTTTCTGCCTTGTGACAATACAGTGAGCAGTCAACTCTGAAATAAAAACTGAGGCAGTTGTTCAAAATNGCCTAATCCAGCTCCTGAGTGGCCAAATGACCAGAAGTCCCACCTGGGGGGAGGGCCCACAAAGGCTCAGGGGTTTTTTAAGGCTAAGCATGAGTCCAGCATCTCTTGACCCCACCTTCCTCTTGGAGTTGCTATCTGAACACTGCTGGAACACAGGAATTGGTAGCTATGTGTGCTTTTTTGTATCTCTTCTGTCTTTCGCTCCTTATTCTAATTCCTTCTTCTTGGAACATTTTGAGTAACTTAAGATGGAAAGGGTTTAAAATTTGCTGAGTTGGATAGGCTAAATTAATGCTGCAAGAAGTGTTTTATGTTGATTGGATGTTGTACTAAGTCTTTCACCAAAGTTTCCTGATTTTTCTAAAGTTTGCCAGTAAACTTTTGTGTTGTTTTGACCTCTTGAGAATATCTGGTTGGTATTTTTCCCGTGTGTCGAACCCAGAGTACAGGAACCATTATAAACACTTTCAAAAGTCTCATCCAGCGAGTTGATTGGGGCTTTACAGTGGCACCCAACATATCTTTCTCCTCCACACCCCAGAAGCTGCTGGGAGTTGTCCTTGCTCACAATAGAGGCAATTGGCACTGAGAGAAAAGCTGAAAAGTGAGATAAAGAGACCTCCTATACCTCATATCCTCCCCCAGTGTTTTTCCATCTTAGCCACCCTTTCTCAAAAATTATGAGAAAGACAGTTTGCAAATACACATCCTTGAAACAAGACTGAAATAAAAGTAACAAAGTTGTATTCAAACACATTCACGGATATGTATATATTTTTATATATATATATATATATATAAATCTACTTATTTTTTTCTGTATTTTTATTTTTTACTGTATTTTCTGCCTTGTGACAATACAGTGAGCAGTCACTCTGAAATAAAAACTGAGGCAGTTGTTCAAAATCGATTATGAGAGGGAAAAAAAAAATCTCAGAAATACCACTCTGAGCCCAGATCCTCGGAGCAGAACATTCAGTAGGCAAAAGTTTTCATTGTGCATTTGCAGAATCAGGTTTTGGGACAGCAACCACGGCTAGGTCACTCATTTTGGTCGTCCAGTATCATAGTAGGAAGGGCCCCAAAACCAACTAGATGAAGGGCATGAAAGAGACGATTTATCATGACTTTTCTGGAACAGAAGAAAAATTACCAAGAAGTCTGTTCAATTTTTCTATGTGTAGCCTAACCAGAGTCCATTTTAGAAGTCTGGAGAAAATTATATGCTTACTTTTTTAAAAATTATTTTTATCTACTCGTTGCAGTGAATGCTATTCACAAAATAGCTACAGGACTCTGATTTCTTAAGGAGATGAGTTTAATTGAATCTGGCTTTTCATCTTCTTTTTTTTTTTTTTTTTTTCTTTTAAAGGAGGAGGAGAAGAGGAGAAAAGTATTTCAGGTAACACACAGAGGAAAGCCAGCATGATCTCAAACAGGCAGCTGCTATGCCACTATGTTGTTCTTGATATGATCTTACCCTCCAAGCACCATGGAAACTAAATTCCAAGGTAATACTTACAGATCCCATAAAATGCATTTAAAAAAAAACACAACTCCCTTTAATAATTTAGCATACAGTCGGTTTTCAGTTTAACTAGCAAGCTTTCAGTCTCAACTGGCGAGTCTGTTGCAGCCTTAATTAGAGGCGTGATAACAAGCAGCCTGCCCAGAATGTGCTTGAAAAGACACGAATCCTTAATTAGCAAAGTGTGGCTTAGTTTTAATGCATCAGCTGAGTTGCACAGCGCATGCTCAGAGCTTGATCCAGGGTCTCTCCTAGTGGGAGTCAAGGGCTTAGAAGGGATTTGGTTTGTATTTTCCAGAGACTGTGAACCTGCAGATCATCTTAAGATTAATTCTGCAGCAATTCACAAGACAAAACTCTTATCTCCAGATACTTTAAACAGATCCCAAAGGGACCAGAATTAATCCTTGATCAGCTGTGAGTACAGATGCTCTGTAGCAAAAGCATCTCTCTGCGAGCAGCTCCTTTCTCAGCAGAGAGGACACTCTTTTTCACCCTTTTGTGAGCAAGTATGCAGCAGCCAGGGAATGCCAGAGGGATGAGGTGGAGATTCAGAGGAATTCCCAGCAGCAATAAGCCCACATTAGGATAAACCCTCAGCCAGCAGCACACGGACTCACCTCACCAACTGGCAGGAGGCACCAAAAATGCATCCCGTAGACAAGTCCTGAAATCCTCGATGAGTGCTTGAGTGAAGCATCTATTTTGTAACAGTAACACAGGCACCCAAACAAGGGTGACCTTACAGACCAGGCTGCCACCTTGAACTAAAGCTGGGGTCTCGCCACAGACCCACAATACTTACCAATAACATAGGAGAGGATTAGATTCCATCCTGTGATGAAGGCCCACAGCTCACCCACAGTCACGTAGCTGTAGAGATAAGCTGATCCTGTCTTAGGAACTCGAGCACCGAATTCTCCGTAGCAGAGTCCAGCCAGCACTGAAGCCAAGGCAGCAATCAAGAAGGAGATAACGATGGCAGGTCCCGCATTTTCCCGTGCCACAGCTCCAGCCAGTACATAGACACCTGCACCCAAAGTGCTGCCTACTCCCAGAGCCACCAAGTCAAACGTGTTGAGGCATCGCGAGAGCCGACTGTCTTCTCGGGTGCAGTCCACATTCTTCCGACGAAGAAGCTGGTTTCCAAAATTGGTAATTTTCTGACACTCCATCTTCTTACTTGGGTCTGCAAGAAAGATGCTGTCATCATTATCCAGACCAGAATACCCTCCTACATCAGCATCACTGCACTGGTACAATACTACAGCCCTGTTACATTTCAGCAAATGAAACTTCCCATTTTCCTCCTTTTTACAGGGCAAAATATCTCCTTTGGCATTTCATCTACACTTACCGTGGGTAATTAAAATAAACAAAACTAAAGCATTTTGTGCTTCCAACTCTCAGTCACCCTGCAAACCTCGTGCAATCCCAGGAGAGAGATGATACTCCAATACAGCTCCCACCCCACTCCACAGTCACCCAGTCCACCCACAAGAGGGCAAACTAAAAATGCGAATTCCATCTTTCAGATTTCAGAAGGGTTTTCCTGTTCTGGGCAAGAGAGTACTTTAAAAGTGAATGTCCCAGCTGCCCCATTTACCACACTCTGGTTCACACTGCAGAGAGCTTGTGGAATGCCCAAACCCTGTACTACTAGGATGAATTTAAACCTGAGGATGTTGCAGGAGTGTATATAGTGCATCCCAAGCTGATGGGTACTCAGCCTAAGGAAGAGTTACTCCAGGACAACCTCCTCTGTGAGATGTGTTGTACAGACATCAGATTTTCTCTGCTTTGCTCTACAAATCTACAGGCTGTGTGGCCACAGCCTATAAGGATGAACCTCATCTTCTATCTCAGACTGCATCCTCTAGCTCCAAGAGCCCCACCCTGATATCCACACTGCACCATTAAGCTTGGCTTCAGCAAAAGGGCTGTAAAATGTTTCTTCATTAATGATGGAAAAAGAAAAAGGTTCTTTTATTTAGATGCAATGCTAGACTGAGGCATATGCTTTCCAGCAGTACACATTGCACACCAACATCAATACTATGCCGAGAATAACGTGTGGGCAAAAATACTTCTAAATGCAACTTACAGTACAGTTCAGTGAGATTGGTACTTCATCAGCTCCAGCTAAAACGCAGCATAAAAGGTGAGAAAATGCATGCTAAGAAACTTAATTAACTGAGTCAACTGTTAAATCCATGCTTCAATTTTGTCACCACAGCTTCAACTACAAAACCAAAAATCCTCTTCACTTTTCCAAGACACCAGCCACAAGTCCTGGCTTAAATCCCTTTCTCCTGGCTTTACACTAACTCCCCTACTATGTGAAAGTTATTACAACTGCAGGAACAGGGCTGAGGATTTACAAGGCCCACTGTGTCCAGAATTGTATCCCACACACAGCTCTCAAACATGCCCCCAACAGACATGGATTTAGACAAATAAAGAAAGGCAGGTTTTAGGTCAATCTTACAAAAATCTCGTTTCATTAACCATGGGAGTTCCCAATACATACAGAGAGGGAAAACTATCTTCTCCCTTCAGCAGGAAGACAGGCATAAGTCTTTACCTAAGTGCATTTGTATGTCAGATTGAGGGAACAATCTCCTTCCCACCTGAACCTTACCCAAATCCATGTCAGCCAGGATTGCTTTTGGCTGGACAACTCCCCACCTCCCTAAAGCTGGGACAGGGCACTCACAAACTTTGAACTGGGTTAAATGGACAAGAAGATTGTGGCACTGGAGTATCCCCTATGAATTCTGTTGCTTTCTAGGATGACACAAGTCCTAGGTTTTGCATTACTCCCACCACAGTAATGCAGAAGAGATGCTACTGCTGCCTTCATCATCCTATGAAGATCCTGGCAATGGAGCTAACTCATCCACTCTGCCCAGCAGTGGAGCTGATTTACATTCAGCCTGAAGTTCCAGGAAATAGGAAGAATCCCAGTGCCATACAGAAGAAAAAAATGCTGAAGGTACAAAAAAAGCCCTCCAAAACAAAACAAAGAAATTCCTGCCATAAACTACACCCAGCTATGAGCAACATACACACAGGAGATGCGTTAATGAATTTATGTTCCAAAGTTAGTGTGAAAGGCAAGACCAGTTTGACTCAAAACCAAACTCTGGATTTCAGGACAAACATGGGTCTATTCTGAGGTACAGAAACATCAAGACATACCAAAGGACTGCCGCAAAACAGTTTATTTTGCCCTAAGTCAATATTTATGGCAAAGTTTAGACATTCAATGGCCCAGACAGAGGAGTAAGAAGCAATACAGAAGACTACAGGGAAGGCCCAGCTGAGGCTATTAATAAAGACAGAAAAAAGAAAGCAGAGATGGCTCAGCTCAGGGAGAAGCTGAATGTTGAGCCAGGGAGGTCTGCAGAGATGAAGTGCAGCTGGACTCGTGTGTCCTTTGCACAGAGCCCTGGTCAGGCCTCAATGGACCCCTGAGGCTGAGCTGGACCAACCATAGGGTCCAAATGGACCCCAAGATGGACGACAACTCACAAGTTCTTCACACATTTATAGGTTTGGTCCATTTGCATATCAGCATAAAATTAAAATTAAAACTTTAGGTACTGATGTAAGTTCTCCAAGCTCAGCCCCCCTTCTCCAAGATGTTGGTTTACACAGTTCTGGGCCCAGGNGGCACTGGAGTATCCCCTATGAATTCTGTTGCTTTCTAGGATGACACAAGTCCTAGGTTTTGCATTACTCCCACCACAGTAATGCAGAAGAGATGCTACTGCTGCCTTCATCATCCTATGAAGATCCTGGCAATGGAGCTAACTCATCCACTCTGCCCAGCAGTGGAGCTGATTTACATTCAGCCTGAAGTTCCAGGAAATAGGAAGAATCCCAGTGCCATACAGAAGAAAAAAATGCTGAAGGTACAAAAAAAGCCCTCCAAAACAAAACAAAGAAATTCCTGCCATAAACTACACCCAGCTATGAGCAACATACACACAGGAGATGCGTTAATGAATTTATGTTCCAAAGTTAGTGTGAAAGGCAAGACCAGTTTGACTCAAAACCAAACTCTGGATTTCAGGACAAACATGGGTCTATTCTGAGGTACAGAAACATCAAGACATACCAAAGGACTGCCGCAAAACAGTTTATTTTGCCCTAAGTCAATATTTATGGCAAAGTTTAGACATTCAATGGCCCAGACAGAGGAGTAAGAAGCAATACAGAAGACTACAGGGAAGGCCCAGCTGAGGCTATTAATAAAGACAGAAAAAAGAAAGCAGAGATGGCTCAGCTCAGGGAGAAGCTGAATGTTGAGCCAGGGAGGTCTGCAGAGATGAAGTGCAGCTGGACTCGTGTGTCCTTTGCACAGAGCCCTGGTCAGGCCTCAATGGACCCCTGAGGCTGAGCTGGACCAACCATAGGGTCCAAATGGACCCCAAGATGGACGACAACTCACAAGTTCTTCACACATTTATAGGTTTGGTCCATTTGCATATCAGCATAAAATTAAAATTAAAACTTTAGGTACTGATGTAAGTTCTCCAAGCTCAGCCCCCCTTCTCCAAGATGTTGGTTTACACAGTTCTGGGCCCAGGATAGCCTAGGTGTCTTTGGGCTGCAAACCTAGGGACTTTGTTATGTCTATCTTAGCATGACAGAGCAGCAGCAGCAGGCTGCAAGACACTTCAGAGTTTTACAGTAGGCAATACAGAATATAAGAGCTAAATCTCAAGGCATCAGGACCACCAGAGAAACTCAGAGATTTTCCTGAGACATTTCACCCTTGGGAAGGCTACAGATCCAGACCTCCCCAAACCACAGTGACTTATGCACTGTGTTCCTCAGGATTTGCACCTCCAGGTTGACATCAGCCTTGCTGAGCATGCTGGGTTTCATCTTACAAGGGGCTGAACATTCCTTATGTGGAAAAGCAAGGTGAGGGAGGAGGGTATCTTGCAGTGTTGGACGATGCAGTGTGCAGAAGGAAAAGGTTTGTGATGCACACTTCTTCAGCAACATATGGGTTTCTACAATCCCCACACAATGCAATGGGGCTGAACCCTAATTGCTAGATAGCACTAATGATACACTTGCTTGCAGCGTGAAGTGACCTACTGTCCCCACGCACCGCACAAAGCTCCAAGGAGGATGTGCTCTATGGTGGACAAAAGCAAAAGGCAGAGGTCAGGCTGTGCAGCCTGACATTATCTTTGTCCAGGGATGTGCTTTTGTAGGTGCAGGTGGACCAAGTTTCCCTGCAGGTGAGAGCCATTCTCCCTCCTCCTTCCCCCACCACTGACCCCCAAGGGGCTGTGGACTCTTTCAGGATTTGGCTTAAGGGCTCTGTTTCAAAAACATGCTATCTAACAATAATGGTATATGCCTTTTACTTCTTACACAGCCATTTACCTTAACAAAATCTGGTATCCTGCAAAACAAACATGACTTAGTGGTTTTAGTTCTGCACTGAAAATGAAGGGGTAACTGGTACCCATATCCCTGCCTTCTCACAGACACACATATCATGAGAAATCACTTCCTTGGCAAAAACAGGGCTGGTGAGGGGCAATGTCCCCAGGAAAGGAACAGACCCCTGGTGCAGAGATGGAGGATCAGAGTGAGAAGTTGGCAAGGTCCTAGGGGACAGGGGGACATACAATTTATTCATTAAAAAAATAACCTAGTGAATTATTTCAAGTTTATATATCACTCAATAGCATCCCAGAAGAAACACATTTCAAAGCAATTTCATTTGGAAGTTCCCTTGAACACCATCTACAGGTGTTCAAAGCTGTTCTACGGCCATCAAGAATACAGCAGAACTGCTTTTTATGGATAATTTGCTTAGAAGAGGGGCTATTTAATTGTGACAGACCTGGAAATTAAGACCAACATTCTGCAACTGGCTTAATGCCAGCAGACAGTGCGCTTCTAGCTGATCCCCAGATTAAGCTATCCACTCCCTCTTTCCCAAAAAGCATCTCAAAGTCTGAGCATCTCTGTTGTGAATAGAATACTTCCTACAGCCTGCAGGTAACAAACAGGGAGCTGTGTGCAGGGCACAGTATGTGCAGGGCACAGTACCTGCAATGCAGCCACGTTCTGTGACCCTCACACACAGCACCGTCATTCATCTCACAGGCCACTGATCACCATCCTAAGCATCTCTTACATGTTTTCTTTGCTTTTGAAACAGCAGGTACCAAATCAACCTTTCACTTTCAATTATATTCACTGTAGCTTGACAAAGAGACCTTCAATGAAGACAAGTGGGATTTTTTTCAGGAGAACAATCTTTTGGTGTAGCAGGATGCAGTACAGAGTCATTACACCTCTGCCCAAAACCTTCCTTGTATCATTTGTTATCTTTGCAAGTGTATCAAAGGGTGATTTTGGCGGAGATTATGATTTTTCCCCTCCTTAGAAGTTGGATCCAGCTGTGATTTTGATTTCTGAAACAGTCATCCTTGACTTTGAAGTGACCCTTTGTTCTGGGCTGGTTCCACTCCCAACCCCACTTGAAAAGATGAGTCTTTTTTTGAATGTACAGTCAGTATTCCTGTGGCATAATGCAGTCCTAATAACAATATAAATTATTCCAGAAATGTTACCTGATGATACCTAACCACCTTCAAGATGAGGAAACTTGAATCTGAATGAATATAGATTAGCTATGTTCTGCTCATGCCTTGCTCTCACCCCTGCTTTAGCTCTGGTTTCTCTGATGAGAAACACCGAGCTGCAAGTTTTGGCCATTCAGACCCTGGGCAGGAAATGGCTTCTCCCCAAGGCTTTGGTTATCTCCATGTTTTGGCTAGAGCTGAGGTCTTTGAGAGTGGTGGGAAGCAAGGACACACCTAGGTAGCCTAGCAGGGTGGACCCTAGGCCAGGGGCCACATCCTTGGGTGAATCCTGTCCCACTGAAGTCAATGGCAAAGCTCCCACCAACTTCAATAGTCCAACTGCTACTGGTACTCGTGTTTTATTTATAATTATGTTTATTACTTTTGTTCCCTGTCCAACTTTTGTGTCTTGACTCTATTGTATTTCCAAATAAAATAAGATATTCTTCCTCCTTTTATCTAATGGTTAACATACCTATTATATCAGGTTGATAGATTTCCTTCCCCATTCTTCAAAACAAACCCATAAGAAAATAAGCAATCTGCCATGTGCTTGACAGCAAAAAGTAAACCATAATAAACATCTGTCCAGCTAAACATAAAACACCATGTGTAAAAATAAGCTGACAGAGCACCATTTTACATAAGCAATACTATCACGTCCTCAACAATTACAAGCTGTTTCAACTTCTGAAACACCACTCCTTACCTATTTCAAGGCACTGATGTTCCTGAGAATTTTCTTCTCCAATTTGCAAAAGAGCATAAAACTAAAGCTGATTACGCAGAACAAGTTTTCTGCTAAGCAAAGAAGAAAACCTAAGCCTAAGCTTGCTGCATGTCCAACAAAGTCCCTAGACATCTCCTTGGAAGACAAGTGAGAAGAAATCCTCATTCAACATTGTCCCACATATGCTTATATCCATTTTAAAACACATGGAAATGTCTACTGCCATCAGTACCCTTCTCTCACAGCAAAGTCATGTACTGTGGACAGTCTGACATTTGTTGAAGACCAAAAGGATGCTGAGGAAAAATATCCCCCATACAGCTGTAATCACTGCTATAAGTCTGCAGAACAAAGAGCTTGTGGAACAAGGAGCTTGTGCTTGCACCATGCTGGTACATTTGACAATGTGGAATGGTTTTCACCTGTATTTTTAGATCAAACATGGTCCCTGAACAAGCATGTAGTGATGATGCCAACCAGTTAATCAACACATAGGTAACAAACCCCTTTGGGAACCCTTCCCAAAAGGCTGATTTTGCTGCTTCCATCCCCAAGGCAGCATCATTCACATAGAAATCCTACACAGGGAAAGAGGTGGAAAAACTCAATTCCTACTACTGCTGTTAGCATTGCAGGTATTTTTGGGGTGTCAGATTTGACTGCAGACTCCTAAATGCAAATGGTCATAATGTAAGGGACCAAACTAGAACTCCTGAATGTTTTCTAAAGCATCATTCAGAAAACAAAGTCACCAAGGCACATCAGTCCTGGGTGTGATCCATTCCAGTATAAAGCAGGAATTGTGTTCAGATATGTCCTTCCAAAATGCCTTGCCTTGAAATTCTCCAATGTTTTATGTTACTCTGCAACAAGCAACAGAGACAAGATGGCTACAGAAGATGCTGAGCTTTCCCAACAGATATTTGAGCACCTATCTCTAGCCTTTCAGAAACAGAAGCAAAGGATATGGCATCAGACCCTAAGTTGCATCTGGCTGTGTCCCTGAAGTGGCTGCAAGTGTCCCTATGAGCTATGCTGGAGAAGGCAGTTTAGAGAAGACGTGCTTGCGACAAGTGCTGAGGACCAACTCAGAGACTTTGATTGTAGCCGTTTGCAGATGCAGCCACCAGCAAAGAGGACAGTGAAAGCAAAAGCATGACCAAGCATTATGCAAAGCTGGAAGTTATCTCACTATAGCAGCAGCAATGGCAAGGAGTTTAAGCCAAAGGCCACCAAAATAACTGCGATTTTCTGCATTTGTTTCATTGTGTGTGAAGAGATGTTGTCCTGCTGAAGTATTTTAACCAGGAAAGGAAGGTATTGTCTATGTGCTGTTAAATTGTTCCCTTCTTGATTATCATAATTTTTTTTTCTTTTTCATATGTGTGCAAATGTATGCATATACCTCAATATACATTAATCTAGATTACATTAGAGTGTCTATATATCTAGAGAGAGAGATTAATGTTATATTCTTTGCCAATTTTGTCATTAAAAATCAAGATCACCCACTAGCGAGTCATTTGCTACTCAAAGGAAGGGAGCCATGCAGTTAAATATAAATAACACATTAAACAGAGATACGGGTGCACATAGGTGTGGGTGTGCAGTGTACACAAAACCCAATCTTATTCACCTGCTTAAAGGCACACTGCCTGTCAGAAGGGGATCATATTACTCTCCTTTGTTGAGCAGATCCTTTAACACCATGAGGGAGGTGGTGCTGGGGGACCAGCCTGCTGTCACAGATGGCTGGGCATGCTGCAGGTTTCTGTTCCTCAGTCTCCTGAGTATTAGGAACATTTTCAAAGCAGCATCGCCCACTCCTCTCCAGGTGTCTCACAGACCTGGAGGATTTATTCCACTGGAAAAGAAGCAATGAGGTGCACTTTATAATCCCTATACCACCCACTTACCAGCAATCAGTTACTGAAAGGTGATCACCAAGTCCCACTGGATATGAAGGTACTCAATTACTGCCGTGGGAGAACATCAGGGTGTTGCAGCTCACCCACCTGCTTTCCAAATTGCCTCAGCTACTGGCTGTACCAAGGTCAGAAAATCCTCTCATTCCCAGGACAATCTCCAAGATGGCAAAACCTCCACGAGTTCAGATAGGAATTCTCAACTTCCCCAAAATTTCAAAGCAAGCAAACTTCCCTATTATGTCTCAGTACCTGCAGAAAGTAGATTTGAGTTATTTGTGATGATATACAAAAACCATTTTGAAATGAGCAGTCGTTTTTGACCAAAATAAAGGAGGGAGGTTCCTGCTGTGGAAGTCATAAGAGTACTTCAAACACTCAGAATTCAAACTTCAAAGTCTCCAAAATGGAAGTTGTGATGCCCTTTCTTCTGCACAAAGCTCCAGCTGTGATTATCATCAAACGTGGCACACAGTAAGCCATTCAACAGCGAAAAGGTTGGATAGACATTAATTCCCCTACAGTAATTATCTACTGCAGAAACACACACCATACCATGCTTAATTTGCAATGGGGAATTTGATGTTACCATCACTTTCCAACTGTGGGCACAATGAAAGGTTGGAACAGGATTCAATATGAGATCACCACCACCCAAGTGTTAAAAAACAGATTCGAGAAATACCTTTTAGACTTGCAGTGGATATAGTGCACCCTGCGTCAAAGCAGGAAAAACTCAGGTGAAGCCAGACATGTTTGTTTTGGCAGGGTTAAATCATGAAACCAGATCTTCCTCTCCCCAGACTACTGCCTGTCATCCCACAGCTGTACCAGAATAACCACCTGGGGAATCATGCTGAAACCACCACCACCGAAACAAATTCAACACTGTGACTACAGCTGACCGGATGGCAAGCCACCACAGACAGCAGACAGGGCTGAGGAGAGGGATGTGACACTTTCCAGGATGGATTCCCATCTAAGAAGCACTATCCAGTTAAGGGTGCCTTCAGTGTCCTCAGCCCTTTTAGTCCACACCTCAAATTTCAGCTGGTGAGGATCCTGTCAGCTCAAAACAGCACACAGATGTTTTGAGGAGGACAGCAGCACATTTGCCATCCACAGCTCCTCGGAGATAAGAAAGTTAAGGAAATGTCTTCCTGCCCAGCCAATAAAGGGCATCACACCTCTCTAATTACATGAATCACTATTTTCTGATGAAAAAGCATCTAATTGAAAAGTCTCCCACCAGCTCTAGTACAGTCTCCTCAAATAGTTCCTCAGCATGCTTCAAATTACACCTTGAAAAAAATTGCTTGATTTAACTCCCTCAATTTGTCATAACACCAAAGGGGATCTCCACTGATAATTAAACTTCCCAAATGAAAGCCTGACACAGACTGGCAGGGATTCACTTGAAACAACCCATTGCCCATAATCTGCCAGGAACTCAGCCTTGGTATTGAGCAGAAAAAAATTAATGCTCTGGGAAACAATATTAAATAAGTGAGCTTCTGTCTCCTTAAACCCAGGTAAAATGAAGAGATCTTTGCTTAGCCAAAAGCCCTGGCTGTGTCATTCAGCATACACCAGTTGTGGTCCTTGGACAACAGTGCTTGGAAGAAGGTGGGAAATGTCCCTTAGGGGATAAGGAAGTAAGTTAGACAGCAGCAGAAGTTGGTTTGTTATTAAAACAATAGTGGAGAAATAAACAAAACATTAAGAGCCCCAACCTTCATGCAGAACAAAAAGTATCCTGCAGGGACATGGGACACATCCAATCATACTGACAGCAGAAAGGAAGGAGAAGGCTACCCCAAACACCCTTATTTCACCAGGACGAAGGGCACAGCTGAGTTGAGATTTCCAGGTGCGGACAACGGGCAGATCAAAGTGAGTATAAATAACTGGATTTTGCTACATCCCTGAGCAGTGGGGAGCAGGTGGAGGCCAGCAGGTAGGTCACAGTGAGCAGTGGCAGCTCCAGCTGGATGCAGGGCCATGAGACAGCAGCAGACCCTGGTCACCCTTGCCAAGTGACCCATGAGCATCCTGCCTGAGTGACGGGCTGGATCACGGACCTGTGGCCATCCCTGTGGATCAGCATGTCTGCAGGTCAGATGTTTCTCGAACAGGCACACTCCCAGCACTGCTGCACCAATTAAAAAACTGTCCCAATTAACAACTCTGTCCCAATTAAAAACTTCCTCCATTACCAAAAAGGGTACTGAACTGAAGCAAAGATCCCTTTCCCTTGCTGGGAAAAGCGAGAGTGTTGTTTCTATGAATGAGGTGGAAGTGTTTGAAGAGCTTTTTCAGAGGAAATGCTCTGTAACAAACCTTAGAGGAACTGCTCACACAAGGCAGAACTCAGCCTGTGCTGGACCCACACTCATTCAGGGAGGAATGGGAACAGAAATTGTATGTGGTCAAGTCATGGGGCTCCCTGTGCCTTATGCCAAGGTGATTGCAGGCTTCTGAGAAAGGTTTTGCTCTCCCTGGGTAACTGCATATGCAAATTAAGCATTTGGAGTCAGGATGGATAGGGCTTTGAGTAACCCCATGGCAGGTGGATTGGACTGCATGGAACTTCAAAGGTTCCTTCCAATCCAAACCATTCTAGGATTCTATGAAAATTCAAATTATGCTACATCACTCCTTCAGGCTTCTGCAATCAAAACAAAGCAATTAAAATTCATTTTTCTTAATTTGGGAGTTTTTTCACTGATTTGCAGGCCATTCAAGGGCTTGCCCCATGCAGAATTCCAAGTGAGACCTGTCAGCCCTGCACCCTGGTGTGGTTGTTGAAGAGTGACTCAATACAGTGGAAGAATTAAGAAAAACTTCCATTTTCTGAAGAAACCAAAGTTAATGTCTCATTGAACACACCAGCTGAATTAAAAAATGTATTACAACCTTCTGAGGGCACTTGCATGACTACAGACCTAATACTAAAGCTTTTTGTGACTATGATTTACACCATACAAAAGAGACGCTGACTGTGAAAGGAGCTAAAATGTTTGCTTTTAGATTCAGTATTCCCACATTCCAGCCATGATTCAAGGGCTGGGGAGGGATCAGCTCCTTCCAAGCATCACATGCTGATCATTGCAGGCACAGACAAGCGCTTCACGCCCCTTGGCTGGTGTGTGCAGACACACCCTCTCCTGCAGCAGAGAGGCTGCTGCATGTCTGCAGTTTCAGGGACGGCTCTTCAAGTAATTCCCACTGTAAAGTTCTTCAGAAAGGCCTTCCCCTGGGAGACAGTGCCCTGATGGACATTGGAATGAAAGCAATGACTGAATCTACCATCTGATCCAACTAGTACTGCCCACTGACCAGATATACTCCACTGACCAGGGTCACTCAGTGCTGAAGGAAACAACAGTGCATTTTGATGGGCCAGTGATGCCTCAGCTGCCTTGGAACAGCATGAGAAGCTCCCGCACGAGGAAGCCCTAAATGAGGCAGTCTGGGTAGCCCAATCCAAGGCAGAGGGGCATGCTGAGCACCAATGGTGTGGCCACACCCCCAGTGTAACTGGGATATGGCAATGTTCCAATTTGCTGGGCAGTAAATGACTCCCTTTCCCCACCAGTCCATGACATGTGCCTCACCAGGGACCGTCGTTTTGGGATGGGAATTGGTTGTGCAGGTCAGTCACAGAGCCTGACTGCCAGGACTACAGGATATGCCTACATCAGTGTAGCCTAGACATACACCCACAGAAAAATGGGAGCGGAAGATGGTGCAAGGAGGTGGAGCAGAAGAGATAAAGCATGGGGCTATATGAAAAAAAAATTCAGTCTCTGCAGTGATGGCTCGTGGGATAATTTGCAAAACGCTTCTAAGACTTCACAGCTCCTAAACTGGTGGATTTACAACAAAATGCCTCAGAAAACTGCATCTGTTTTAGGCATTTAAGTCTAAAGTAAGTACAGAGCATGGCAAATCATACAAGCATGATGTTTGATTAGTATGTCAGTGGGGTAACCAACCATTCCTGTTTTCACACACAGATATGAGAGCCTAGTTTTGATATATTCTACTTAAATAAATCTCATCAGAAAAGAGCTAAAACACTGATGTGGAATTAAATTTTACAGTGAGGTAGGTGTGGAGGATTTTTTGCTTTGGGTAAATACTCTTTTTTCTTAGGCACAAGTTCACCATTCAGCTCTCTCCTGCTCCAACAGGAGAGCTGTTGTTTAAGAACCGTTTTGCCTCCACCTAACCCAAACATTCAAGGCTGCAAGGCTGCTGATGGGGAAGGATTGGGCAAAAGAGGCATCCAAACACAGCCCATTTCATATTTATCTCAGAACGTCTATCAAAAACATAACAAAAGGCTTCCCACTCCTGTGTCGGATCAAAGCAAGACTTGCTGAAGTTTGTGGGATTTTAAGGGGTTTTGTCCCTCAAAAAGCAAAGATGACACTGACCAGCCAAACTGTGAGCCAGACCACCAGCCACACATTTCAGATCTCATTGCTGACAATGCCACGCAGAGGGATCCTGCACCACCTTGACAAAGGACTCCACACTGGTCAGCCCCAAGAGGGATTTGAGCAGAAAGCTGCTGCGTGTGATAGCTGAAGGAGCAGTAACAGCAGGGACAATGCAGAAATACCAGGAGGTAAGAAATGCAAAAAGCTGACAGACTTGGCCTGAACCTAGCCATGAGGCCACTGCAAAATACACTGCAGATTCAGCCTCCTGGTTTGCACAAGGAGAAGCATTACCTTGTAGCAACTCTGACAGTTTATTTTGCCATCTGTGTAGCAGAAAGCCAGGTCTTGCAACCCACATCTCTCCATGAAGAGAGCTTGTTCTGGCTCCCTTGGAAGCAGAAGTCAATTTACAGAAGTAATTCGCTCCCATGAGCAAAAAACCAGATTTGTCATCTACTTTTTACTCAACCTCATCAGCATAGTAGTTATCCAATCTGTAGGCTAAAATCTTACTCAGATTTCTGAATCTATTGGAATTGCCACCTGCACCTTCCTGCTCTTCATGCAGAAGCCTGGTCTGCTCCAAAAACTGCTCCTGCAATCCAGTGACAGAGATAAGTGAAGCCACGCAGCACACAGTCCTGTCAAGGGAAGTTATACTGCTATCCTTAAAAATAATTGTGTTCCTATCAGCAAAATAGTGTTTGGAGTAAGTACACTCTTTTTACTGGGAGAAGAATATAATACTAATGATACTGGATGATACTAATATCATCCAGTCTAACTTTTTAAAACGTTACTGTATTTTTCCACATCATCATTCTGGCATCAAAGGAAATCATTCCTAATTATGTTTATGGGACTGGAGGAGTACACAGAGAGACCTAGATACGACAGTCTCAGAGAAGTATGGTGAAATATATAATGCAACAACTCTCCGAACATGTACCATCCCCATATCTGTCCCCATGTCACTTACCTAGAAGAAGAAACTTTGAAGTATAATAAGTTCTGCTGCTGCAAGGTGCTTTAAGTGACAGCAAAAAGGAAACAAACTACTGGCTGTAAATATTCTGCTTACCTCCACTGCACTGGGACTTGCAAAAGAAAATAGGTGGGTGTAAGGCACAGTAAGTGAAACAAAAGATAATTACCATTTTCCCCCCAAGGGTCTGAACAGGAGAATGAAAAGCAAAGCGCTGCTGTTGTGTTTTTGATGGTGCCCTACACCATGCTGTTCTGCTCTCCAGGTATTTCCTTCGAAGGAAAAAACAGGTTCAAAAGTGCTCTAACATCTGTGACAGTTTATCTGGAGTAGCCAAAGCACAACAGTGTGGCTTCATCACTTCTACAAGTTTGTTTGGGGGTCATCCTTGTGTTTCTTCACATGCCAACTAGGTTATGAGGGGCAGGATTCCTCTTGACTAGCTTCAGCCCACTCCAAAGCAGACACAGGGACTTAGGGCATCATCTCACCTCACTCTGTAACCAACAGATTAAGACAGGCACCACCAGGCATAAACTTATCCCTTGGAGGAGAGATGGGAGCTATGGCCCTCCAGAGTTACCTGCTCTCCCTTGCTACTGCAGGGCTCTAGCAAACATCTACAGAAACTCCACCAGACCAATGCTTGAGACAGAAGACAGGACTGCACCTAGACCCAGCTGAAGGAAAAACACCTCAATGAATTTTGACTGGTCTTTCTGTGGACAGTTAATAAAAGGATGTGAAAGTCTCTGAATAGTCTTAGGGGTTTTAAGAACACAGACGTGCATTTCTCTCACAAGAGCAACAACTCCTCCTTACACTCGCTTTCCTCAAAAATAATAGTGTTTTCTGGAGAAACACTTGGATTTCAGGACTGTCCAAGCACTGATCCTAGCGCTTCCAGAGCAAAGCATAAACATTTCGTTTCTGCTCTTCTCCAGTTACTTTGCTGTTACACTTTTCACTGTATTGCTTGTGTTGGTACCTTTCCTGAACTATAAAGCTGCTAGAAGCCAAATTTCTGTTCCCATCTCACAGAAGTTCTCACTTCCAAAATCCCAACAAACACCTATTGTTTTTCTCCTTCAAGATGTAGCACCTCCACCCTAATCCATCATCCAGAGCCTTCGTTTTGCTTGCAGTGCCAGAACATTTTGCTCCTTTCTCCCTGCCAGCTGCACAGCCAGAATGGTTGTGCCTAATGCACCTGCAGTCAGCACGGACAGACATACAATGGTACAGCACTTCGGCACTTCAAACCTACATCAGCCAAGTGCTGTATTCTTCTCAATGGCCTCCTCTCAGATTTTGGAAGCTAAAAGCACACAAACCAGCCTGTCCCTGCAATGTGAGACAAAGAGTAAGAATCTTCACATCATGTATGTTACAGGTCACCCTTTTTGTGAACCTTTTGGAGGGAGGAAAACAAATAAAGTGGCATGCAGCAGCATCCTTTGCTTGGGAAGCATCTCACATGGGTCATCAACCAGCTGCCAGGCAGTGTGCAACCCCAAGTAAAATTTAATCAGCAACCTAATGATAAAAGACTATATTCTGGTTACCTGAGATAACAAATCCCCTCTAATATTTTCTAAATATACAACACATTATTTACTTTGTTAGCTGAAACTGCTTTATAAAAGAGTCACTTCAACAAAACAACCTAGTTCTACAAACTCAACAATGCATTTTTCCAACTAGCTTATTTTAAGAATTTGTCACCTGACAAAAGCAAGCTATTCTTCATCTTAAGGAAACAGCTCATTTATCAAATCACAGTAATTTCTTGTACTGTGCATTTACTCCTGCTGCATACATATCCACATAAACCTCTTACATCAGCATTCCCAAATGAAACTATGACTAGCATTAACAGTGGACTGACTTTGCTATGGTTTAAAGCTTGTACTTTTTTCCCCCCCTTCCTTTATTTTCCAGGATTGGTATGGCTTACTGACTCCAGATTTCACAGTAAACAGCTTGGGGCAGCAGATTCTTCGGAAGCATGTTCTCCCAAGTCCTGATGTCAGAATGCTTTACCCATAAAATTAAAAGGTGATTTTGCATGGCATCTCTTTTATAGCAACAGAAAGTGGCACTTCACCACAACCCACAAATAACCCCCAAACTCAAGGCAAACTCACCTTTGGTTTAATCAAACCACTGAACCAACGTGGTCCACTGCCAACACATAGAGGAGCACAGTTAGTAGTGCAGACTTGTTTCGTTACAGCTCCAAATGCATCAGCTGCGGCCGTAAATGTCCCCAGATGCTTGATACCACCACTGCCTTTTACCTCCCAGACATCACCATCCTCGCTGCTCTGTGCACTGAACTATCTGTGCAGCATCTCAGATCACTCAAACACTGCTTACCAGAGTTACAAATATTTTCTAGAGAAACATCACACTGTTTGCTTTGTCAGCTGAAACTTCAATGATATAACCTAGCTGCTAACTCACGTTAGCAAAGACCTACCAGTGAAGCAGCCTGTGCTTCCCAGCCTCACTTGAGGTGACACAAATCTGAGGAGAGCACTCTCTTAGATGTATCAGGCAGAAAACTGAAGCAGCAATTGCCTCTGCAGCTGGGATGCCAGTGAGCAGCTGCCAGCAGCAAACTCTTCAGTAGGGACAACTGCAGCCACAGACGATGTGCGTGCACACTACAATTCAGTTCTTCTCACTCATATTAAAATACCTGGTCATGTCTTGCAGTCAGGCCCACACACATCCATTTAAATCATGGCACACACTTTCTCTTTTGACAGAATGTGTTCCAGGAGTAAGCAAATTATCTGGTATGGGGCATTTTAAACGGTCTACCTGAATCAGAACTGGGGATAAACCCTAGTTAAACAAAAACCTCATGGACAATTATACTTTTTTAAACTCCACATTGGCTTGTAATAAACTTTCTGGAGTGGATGACTCAAATAGGCACTAAATTTCAATAAAAGCATAGCTTGCTCAGTAAATAAGGGTAGTAATTAAAAGCAAGTCCTTAAAAGCAAGATATTAAGTGAAATCCTCATCCTTGTAATTTAAAAATTAAATGGGCCACTAAAATCTACAAGGAAAGATATTTTCTGTATCCTTGTAATTCAATTATAAGGCAAAAGTGAATTGTGAAATTTACACAGCTCAGGAAAGCCTGCTGAGATATTTCACTGCTAATCTTGTGAAAAGGAACCCAAAAGTTACTCCTCATCTCAGAAAGAGGCAGGAGAAAGAGGAATAAGAAAATATGATGTTAAATACTACCATTAAGTAGACTAATAAATTTAGTGTTTCAGTCAATATACCAATCACATGGATTTCTCAGAAAAGGGATCAAGACGCGGCATGGAAGGCACTGAGGAACAGGTAAGATTTACAGGAAAATTGAATGAGGGATCCTGCATTGCTGTGAAATAAAGTTTTCTGAAGTGTTTTTCACTTGAGTAAGAAAAATTAAAACAACAAGACCAAAACCAAAACCAAACAGAAACTGAAAAAATGTACCTGGAACCAAACATCTCACAGTATTCTATTTTGGAAACTCTGAAATTAGGCACTTCTGATACCATTCATAGGATTTATGGTCCACCACCTTGGTAATCTCTGGCAGCATCAGGGACCCTGGCAAGGGCAGCAGCTGCTGACTCACTATCAAGGGAATGAAGCTCCAGCCAGTGCTGCCAGGGCAAGAGGTGTGAGATGTCTTACAAACCACAACAGCAAGGTGGGAGCCCCAGCTCCTGATCCCTGACACCCCCAAACTGCCCAGGAACTACATGCAATAGTCAAGAATCCTGCAAGTAGTGGGCCCATCATATGGCAAGGGATAACCCCCATGTTTTGTTTGACCATCAGACTCAGTTATGCCTTTTTCTTTCCTTTTTTTTTTTTTTAGTAGCTTTTAGTAGCCAGCAGCATTGCAACAACTGCACTAGGGAGGGAGTGCCCAAATACCAAAACAAACCCACCCTTATGGCAAAACTGCCCTAACTCTTCCCAAAGGCCTTGAGGTTTCCAAGAACCTCACAAGTTTCTTGAGATAAACACTTAGACCATTCACGCCTTCTTTTATACTCAGTGGAAAGCAGATGAGTACATGAGCACGTCAGGTCACAACTCATTTGCTTAAGTGTACTCGGCTGAGGTGAATCACAGCCCAGGAATGTCCATCCTTCCCCTGGCTGAACACCTTGGACATGGATGAGTACATATGACCAGATGAATACCGCCTTCAACACCATTCAGCACATGACAGATTTTCACAGATTTTGGCCCTGGGATAATGAAGGATGGGGATATAACAGGCAATGAAAAAAAACCTAGGATACTGCCAAACAGACTGATGTATACAGAACACTCACCCTGGGTCAGTATTGACTGCAGCTGACTCCAACCAACTTTGCCCAAAGCACTGAAGTAGCTCTCCACATCACGCAGCCTCACGGTGCTGATGATCAGTAGCACTAGTTTCTCCACATACAGAGTCAAGTCAGCAGGACTTCTTAGCTCATCCTTCAGGAGACGTAAAGGTACTGTGTCGCATCCTCATCTGCCTCTGTCACCAGGATGGCACAGCCAATAAATCTCGCCAGGATCAAGCCAGCATCTACCCAGCACACATCTGCAGATACATTAACTCACTCTCTTTTCCTCTTGCCCCACTCTACACTGATGCTTTCAGTATCACAGGTATGGGTCAAGAGAAGATAATTAAACTTACCACTTTGTTTTCTACTCACTTAAAGCTGGGATACAATTGGAAGTGACATTTCTAAAAGGTCATTACCAAAGTCTCATTAACCCATCCTCAAGGCTGAGGAACTTGCTTGAGCAAGAGTGAACTGAAGGTGGCGGAGGCAGTAACTGCAATAAGACCCTTGCCCTCCTTCACTCGAACCGTATTTCTCCCTCTCTTCTTTCCCATATGTTTTTTCTTCTTTTCCCACCACTCCTTTTTTCTCTCCCTCTTGCATACACCAGGCCATCAACTGTGCTCAATACCAGCTAGATTGGCACTCACTCCTGTCATCTCAGAATCATGCTATTGTTAAGGTTGGAAAAGGACTCCAAGATCACCAAATCCAACCATTTACCATGTCACACAACTTAAAGCAGAGACACAGAGTTCAGGCACACCACCATGAGAATGAACACTACCTGCCATCTGGCAATAGATTACACAGGAAAAAGGAGGGGGGGAAAAAAAAAAGATGGGAAAAAAGAAGAAAAAAAAAAAGGGAGTGACAAATCTTTCAACAATACACCTTGGAACTGGTTTGTCCAGTAATTGGTTAAAGAGTTACTAGCTTCCTCTTCTCTGACCCAATTCCTTCCGTTTAGAAAAAATATGGCAAGAATATACTACATGAGGAGTCAAGAGCATATTGCATCTCACCCACACTCACAACTGAACTGCTTGAATTAGAAGCCTAGTAGGCCTCAGGTTTCTGTTACAGCCCACTCAAACCAAGAAGTGCCTTCTGAACACACCTCCTCACTGTTAAGCACAGCCCTACAAGCAGCAAGGCTCAAAACTTTACAAATACCACCAAAGTGGCATAAGTCGGGGACTTAACACCCATTAGTTCCCCTGGTCAAGAAAAGGCTTTATTTCAAAGCCAGTATGACCATCTAAAGCATGCATGTGATGGAGCACAGTCATGGTCTGTCCCTGTCACATCGCTCAAAATGCAAGATACTCAAAGTACAAAATGCAGAATAACTTTCAGGTCTTGTGGTAATGCACAAACTTGTTTCTGCTTTGTGCCAGGGTCAGCACTTGCAGCTATGGAGCCTGTGCCATTACACAGTCCCTCCTCTTTTGCATTAGATGAGAAGCTTGTCCAAAAAACATGTCAGTTGGCTGCTGAAGGCAACAGAAGTCCACAGAGTACCTGACCAGAAAGGTAAATTTGCACCTGTTCTTTCCAAGTTTTTATTGTATTTGCCTCTAACTTGGAGACAGCAGTCAAGCACCAGCAAGTGAATAGCTTCAAGAGGCATTGCTGTCCCACTGCAGAGGGTCCCACACAATACCTGCACTGTCATGTGTGACCACATCTTCACCACTTGCCCCCACAGTTTAGCAAGAGTCCACAGATGTGGGCAAAGGGAGGCAGGGTAGGGTATCTGCTAATTCAGCTGATGTTGGACTTCACCATGAAGTTGTTGCTCAAGCACAAAGTAACAGCTTTGACCATAGGCAAGTGGCAAAACCACTGGGATAAGAGCCAGCTAACTCATGAACCTTCAGCACCATCATCACCTCAGCTCTGCCCAGATCTACAGCCTCTGTAAAGCTGCAGCTGCCTTTCTGTCATGAGTCTATACAGCACCTACAAAAACACCACCTTGCTCCAAAACTAAGGTTTCTAGCAGCTGACACCAGAACTAACCAGCAATTCCATATGTAGTCCCAATCTTCCTCTCCACCCATAGCTACATATAAATTTCCTCTTAAGGATTTTTAGTGGGTTCCCCTTGCTCCACCCCATCTGCCAAACACATTCACGCATATATACGCAAAAAAAGGTGAGACCCATCTGTTAGCCAGGACAGCTGCCTGCAAAACGCTGACAAACCAAATGGAGACAAGTCCCTATCCTGATCACAGGAGCAGGCTCGGGAGCAGCAGACTGCAGGAACTCCCGGGGTACGGGGCTGGCTCGAGCGCTATGAGCCCTATGGGAGATACCGGCATTCTCGATAAATTCTCAGTCTCTTTTGCAGTTTGACGAAGGAAGCAAAGCACAGCATGGCAGTCCCTCGGGAGCTACCCTGGACATGGAAAGGCCGTCAGGGATACGGCCCAGGGCTTCTCCTTGGCATCTGGGCCTTCACCTCCAGCACAGCACGTTCTTTGCGGCCCTGCTCGCACCGCAGAGAAGATAAGCAAAAAGAGGGATTAGCTCGGGAACAGGCACACACGGATCTGTGCTTCCCAACTCTGCCCCGGCCCTCTCCATCCCTGACCGACGGCAGGCGCGGCTGCAAGCAGTACCGCGGGGGCACACACTCCGGCAGCGCCAAGAAAGGCCCTTGCCGCCGGCATTGTGGGGGCGGCAGAGGGGCTGCGACACGGCGCCGGCAGCCCGGGGTGGGGGTCAGGCGAGGGGAGGAGAGAGGAGGGGAGCGCTCCGGCAGGGACGCGCCGCGGGGGCCGCAGGGGCGGCAGCGGGCCGGGAGCGCGCTGCGCTGCGCTGCGCCGCCTGCATCGCGCAAGATGGACGCACCGCGTGGGGCCCCCGCCCGCTCCGTCCCAGACTCACCCAGCCAGGGGGCTCGGGCAAGCGGCGAGGCAGCGCAGCGCCGACCCCCCAGCTCCCCGCTGCCGCTTTAGATCTCCTCCGCGGGTCCGCCCGCCTAGCCCTACCTCCCAATGAATGGGAGGCGCTCTTCCACGTGGGAAGAGCCCCACGTGGTGCAGGGATGGGCCAGGGGTAGCAGCGGGACGGAGGGGGAGGCCGGGCGCGGGAAAGCCGGCATTCCCTGGGGCACCGGGCATCATAGGGCGCAGATGAGCTGGGAGCGCGCAGCTGGAGAACCGCGTGGTGGGCACGGCCGCGCGCGGAGGAGGCCACCTCCACGGGGCAGGAAGGGGCTTCACAGGCCGGCTACCTGCAAACGGCTCATGCCGCTCGTTTGGCGTGGACTGAAAAGCTACTCAGTTTTTCTTTTTCTCCTCATGCTCCCTGGGAGTGAGAACTGAGGGGCTGGGTTAGACTGAGTCATCCATTCAGCTGTAGTGCACACCAATGCTCTGATAGCTGATGGCTTCTGCAGAACATGGATGAGCAAGAGATGCCGGCATGAAATGGATGCAGTGGATAATCACAGAATCATAGAATGTTAAGGGTTTGGAATGGACCTTAAAGATCATCCAGTCCTAAACCCTCCTGCTGTGGGCAGGGACACCTCCCATTCGACCAGGTTGCTCAAGGCATTATCCAATCTGTCCGTGAACACTGCCAGGGTTGGGGCATCCACAGTTTCCCTGGGCAACCTCTTCCAGTGTCTCACAACCCTCACAGTAAAAAATTTCTTCCTAATATCTAACCTAAATTCCCCCCTTTTCAATTTTTACCCATTACTTCTTGTCCTATCACTACAGTTCGTGACAAAGACTCCCCTTCTAGCTTCCCTGTAGGCCCCCCTAAGATACTGGAAGGCTGCTGTGAGGTCTCCACACAACCTTTTCTCCAGGCTGAACAGCCCCTGATAAGGACAGTAGAACAGCATTTCACTCACTTGATAAGGATAAGGAACAACATTTTACTTCTTACCAAGGACAGTAGAACAGAACAGCACCGCCTTGGAGAAATAAATAAAGGATATAACTTAGGCAAACAGAAGTCATGCAAAACGCAAGCAGGATGCCCACTCAGCTCTGCAAGGCTGAAAAAGTAGAAGTTATGCAAAACAATGATACTGTACTTAATCAAAAACGGGGGTCGAAAAACAGCCCCCTAAAAAGGACACTGGACGTTGAAGATGAACCCCAAAGAACCATAAAAGGACTTTGATAAGGGATGCGACTATGTAAAATAAAGTCAAGGAATTGGGGGTAGCTAATGAATATGTAATCAGTGTTTATGGTAAAAACTGTACACCTGATGCTCGGGGCATCAATGAGGGAAATATCCTCCAAGTGACCAGCATGCTGTAATAAAGAATGCCTGGTATCTAGTACTCAGAACTGTGCTAGAAAGTTTCTATCCAGCTGATTTCAGTATCACCCCAACTCTCTCCATCTGTCTTCACAAGAGAGGTGTCCCAGTCCTCTTACCAACTTTGTGGCCATCCTTTGGACTTGCTCCAACAGTTCCATGTCCTTTTTACGTTGGGGACACCAGAACCCTACGCAGCACTCCAGGTGGGGTCTGACAAGAGCAGAGTAGAGGGGGAGGATCACCCTCAGCCTGCTGGCCGTGCTGCTTTTGATGCAGCCCAGTGTCAGGAAAATTAATCCACAAACACCAGAGGTTTATGTCCAAAAAGGAGACAGAGGAGTCTTGTAACTTTATTCGAATAAAGGGAGAGGTCATGGGTATTTCCCATGGAGTCTCTCAAATTGTTAGAGGACGCAGCCTCCTTTTTATCCTAATTTCCCGGCCGCATTTCCCTCTCTCTTTCCTCATTGGCTGAGGTACTTGAGAGGTACAGACTTCCCAAATCGCCTAATACAGACCCCTTTCTAATGTGTATGCCCCCCCCTTTTCTTTTTCCTTGTGTATCTGTTCTTTTTCTCTAAATCCAGGGATTTAGCACAGCCTTGGGTGACTAACAGTTTGTGTCAATTAGTGGAATTCCTATGGAATTTATGGTTCCTCCCATTGCTTCTTTCACCTCTCAGTATCTGGCTTTATCTGCCAGCAGACCCACAGTTTGTTTGTAAAGACACCTCCTTCTCATTCCTTTCACCAGGATTCAATAACGGTGGGCACTGGTGGACTTGGATTAGGCTTTTGACATTATCTCCCATGAAGCACAATGCCCCCAGTCAGGAAAATACACTGTTGATGAAACTGCCATGGCTGACCCCAAAACTGGGGCAAACAGCCCAAAAGAGCTGTGCATGTTGGAAGGAGAACAGCATGGGGTCTGTGCCAAGTTTGGCAAGATTCCATTTACATTACCATTCATAAGAGACCACTATGGGAAAATTGTCCAGGGCACTGCAGGATGAGACAGCATCTGAATGTGAATCGTGAAGAAACTGTCCAAAATAAAGTGAAATTCTAGAAAGGAGGAGAGTGATAGTTAAGGAAAGAAAACCAAATAAGCAGTGAAGAACATTTGGCTGAGCAACCAATTCAAATTGCATCAGAGGAGGTTTAGATTGGATATTAAGAAAACTTTTTCACAAAAGGATTGTGAAGCATTGGAATAGGCAGCCCAGGGAAGTGGTGAAGTCACCATCCCTGAAGGTATTTAAAAGATGTGTAAGGACACTGAGGGACGTGGCTTAGTGGTAGACTTGGCAGTGCTGGGTTAATGGTGGGGCTTGATGATCTTAGAGGTCTTTTGCAACCTAAATGACTCTGATTAGAAAGAGATCAGAAGATTACAGTGGATCCCAAAAGCCATGTGAAACTGTTGCATGGGACTAATGGTACTAATTAAATAAAAAATACTACCCAAAAGAACTGTATCTTTCTAGTAGAGCACCTTACTTGAAACATATGTAGGGTGTACAAAGTAATTATGAATCAATAGTGTTGAAACTGGAGTACTGTGCTTTTTTTGACATTTAACCATAAAGAAACCCATCTACTTGGTGGAATCCTGAAAAAAAAATGCTGGTGGGAACCCCATTCATTAAGGAAAAAAGTAAGGAATTGTTTTTCTTTTCCAGAACAAAGTAGAGCAGCAGAACAATCGTTCAGTGATTAAGAGGCAAAAGCATAAACACTAAAGAAAGAAATAAATTGTTGAATGTCAATTATAGCTGCACCTTGCTCATCAACAATTACTCTCTGGAGAGGCTGGAGGACATTTTGGGGGTAAGCATTCACAAAAACCCCTAAAACAATGTTCTACTGCTGTGTTTCTTCATCAGCTGCTCCATGTGAGATCAACAGCTATACCTGTCATGTTGCCATCTGCTTCTGCCTGTCACTGCCATAGAGCCCTGGTTCATCTCCTGTTATTAATAGATGTGGTTGCATAAATAAGGGGAGTGGTGGTCTGAGATAATAGTTCCAAAAATTGTTCTGGAAAAAAAGCCCCTCTTTATGCCAAGCTGAAGTACCCAAGAACACCAAGTACCAATTAATAGGAAAAACCCCTCAACAAAACATTTCTGAAATTTCTCTTTTTTAGGCTAGAATTAAACTCTGTATTCAAAAATCATTTGTTGCACCTAAATCCTTCTTTGCTCTTTAATAAAGCAGCTGGTGCTAGTTAATTTTAATCTGTGGAACGCAGGAGTGGCATTATTCTCTTCTGTCCTGGACCTCATTTCGTTTCTTTTGACCCTGCTATTTGCTATCTTTCTTTTTCTTGCACTGGAGAAGACAGTGAACAATTCATACCTACTTCCATGTCTGTGTTTTGCAGGCTTTTATATGTCTTTATGAAATATATATTTAACAGGATCTTCATTTCTAGTCTGGGAGGAGCCAGTCAACTTAGTCATCCTTTTCATGGAAGTAATTTTATGCTTTTGGTCATCCTCAGTGCCCTCACTGGACCTTTTGCCATCTCATTCTAAGTAAGATACCTGAAGTGAACTAGCTGAATCATAATCTAGAAAGACCTGACCACATCCCAGCCATCTACTGGGAATGGTCCTTGGGGCATACCATCATCCCAAACATGACTATGTGTTGTTCCAAGAGAGTGTTAGTTGTTACAGGCAAAACCTGTGCTGGGGTGGCACAAACACTGTGGTGCTGACTCCTTCCATACTTGTAATTTAAACAAGGCTAAGGAACGCACATGGAACTTAATCATGCTTTTGCTAATTTTTTTAAAGGCCTATGGCACAGTTTTCATCCATACCAACTAACAGTATCCCAAATAATCCTTAGACACAAGAGCTGTTAGCACAAGCCTGTGGCCATTCCCTGTTTACATACAAGCGTCCTGTTTTGTAAAGTAAGAGATTTAATAGTGTGGGCATTAACCATTCTGTTCCATAAGCATTTTCTGTCTTCAGCAAGCTTAGTAGACAAACAAAAAAGCAGTCAATACAGCTGTTTGTGGAACAGTGTTAGAGACATGCCCTATGTTTAAATACCAAGCACAGATGTGGGCTGGGTGTGTGAAACTAAGTGTGAGATGAATACTGCCTCGTCTACCATAAGACTATGATAGATAAGGCAGTGAGGAGGGCAGAGCTGCTTTGACTAAGCAGTTCGACATTTCCTGCAAAATTTATCATGCCGAATGTGAAGATGTAACAAAATGTGTAAATGGGGAAATGCAGTAGTTCTCTATCAGTTTAACCAAAAAACAGTTAACCAGTGGTTAATGACCTCTAACAGTACATGACTGAGGTCATCCAAGATGTCCCAACAACATCTGAGTCATTTGTATCACCCCAGTCTCAGAGGCTAGACTTGTGTTACTAAAGAAGATGGACTTGTTCTCTGTCTTTGAGGGCAGGCTGCACAGCAGAACTTACATCCATACAGCAAAACCTTCTTCTCTTCCAAAACAACTCCATAGCAGGGTGACCACCTCCAAACTGCTCACTGGGAAGAACAATCTGATGCTGTCTCATGAACTGTATGCAGACATTTCCTGGGAGAGGGCTGTCTTGCCTAGACCATACATGTAACAGGAACTGTTTCACACCATGGGCAGTAGAGGACTGGTATACCATCCTAAGCCCTCACCATCCTCTATTTGCTGATACAGGTGTAGCCAGGGAGGCTGGAGCTTTGTTGTAAACCTAGAATCAGACCAGACTGTTTTGGACAGGTGGCTTTGGCATTTCCTCATGAGCAGCCCAGACACCACACCAGTTGTTGTAGATTTTAGCCCCCAGAACATGACTTTCTCTCATTTACTAGACAAAAGAATAAGACATCTTCCTCAGCATTGTACATTTTGTTCCCATAGCTAAATTAACTTCCTGGCATTACAAGCCTGTGTACCCCACTAGGTCTGGCCCTTGATGATCCAACATGTGATCCAAATAGTGTGTTTGATCTCAGCCTCCTACTCTGTACACAGCAGCCCCACTTCCTCCTTTTTAAATTTTGTTTCTATTTATACAGTTAACAAAACTTTCTGCATTCGTCTTCACAGATCTTTGCAAGATCTAACTCAGCTTGACTTTTGGCATTTGGTGCTGTATTCCTACGGTTTTTGACCTTCAAAACATAGCTGCATAGACTGACTGACCTCTTTATCTGTTCCCATAGACTGTTTACACCTAGCATCCTTCCTTGGACAGTCATTCATCCAGGTAACTCAGAAGAATGTCCTTGTTCGTTTTCCCTTTGTTTGGCATGCAAATTCCAGAAAGATTTTCTATCTCTGATGTAAAATCTCATACACCCTCATATGCAACCCCAGAGCTTGTCAAATTGATTAACTCCAGTCACTACTTTTCTTAAATTTCTTGATGTTTTCCCTGTGGAAAAACAAACAAACAAAACCCAGAAAGATATTTTTTAACCTTTTCCCCATTCTATTGAAATGCTATCAACACTCTGATCCAATTTTTTTTACAGAAACTAGTTTTTCTATAATATATTCACTACCAAAACTACATCCCAAATACATCCTGTCTTGCTTGTGGAGATACACAAGTGTAATACCACATCTCTTTATTCTTCAGTTTGCAACTCTGACTGAGCTGCTGCCCACCAGGAACCCCAGATCCCTCTCTGCAGGCCTGCTCTCCAGCCACTCCTCTCCCAGTTTATACATATGCCTGGCATTACTTCATCCTGGATGCAAAATCTGGCATTTGGACTTGTTAAATGTCGTGCTATAAATCACAGCCCAATGTTCCAGTCTATGTAGATGTCTCTGAAAAGCCCCCCATTCCTCAAGAAAGCCAAAAGCACTTCCCAGTTTGGTATCACCAGCAAACTCAGTAATGGTGCACTGAACTCCTGCATCCAGGTTGTTGATAAGTACAGGAACAGGACTGGCCCTAGAACTGATCCCTGAGGAACACCACTGGGGGCTGGTCACCAGCTGGATGTAGCCCCATTCACTACAACCCTTTGAGCTCTGCCCTTCAGCCAGTCCTTCACACCATGATGGTTTTATGTGCCATGTTCTTCCATACTCAAATCTTGTCCCTGTGGTCCTCTTACACGGGACATCCTTTGCACCCTCTTCACAGAATGGGTCAGGTTGGAAGGGGCCACAGTGTGACATCTGGTCCAACCTCCCTGCTCAAGCAGGGGCATCCTAGAGCACATGGCACAGGATTGCATCCAGATAGTGAATATTCTCCAGTGAGAATATCTTTGCTGCTGCTTCTCTTTTTTCCAGCTCAGTCCTTGCAGTAGTAGAGAGGTTTTGTTATTTCTGCCTTCTTACGTGAATTAGAGACAGTCTCTTCTTTAGCAGCACCAAACTGTGATGGTAGGGCTCCATGTGCATCCTCTGTACGGCAGAAACTAGTGGCTTTGCATCATTTCCATTCTCTCTTGAAAACCCAGGCAACTTGTGTTAGCCAAATTCTTAACTCTCGCTCTGCCACTGGTCTAGGTGATGGTTTCTGGGCACGTGAGCAAGGTCCAGGGAAAAAAAACCAGGCAAGCCACACTGCAGGCGAGAAGGCTGTGCCTGTGACCACCACTAAGTACAGTGTAAATGATTAGACTGGACCATGCTGGGATCAAGGGATCATGTTCATACCCCCAGGAACATGATCATGATCACTGGACCATGCTGGGATCATGTTCATACCCCCAGGAACCGGCGAGGCAGGAGCAGCCTCCTGGCCGGGGATCAGCCCGGGGCCCAATCCGGGGCCATCCCGGGCCCATCCCGGGCCTATCCCGGGCCCGCGGCAGAGCCGGCGGCGGCGGCCCCGTGCCCAGGCCCGTCCTGCGGCGCCCCCGTGCGGGCGGCCGGAGCGTCGCTGCCCGCGTCCCGCGCCGCGTCCGCTGCATCTCCCGTCCCCTTCCCGCGGCGGGATGGGCGGGAGCCGCCTCCAGCCCCCACCCACACCCC
>VZTH01013144.1:57875-154217 GCA_013397815.1 Aleadryas rufinucha | reverse complement strand
CGGCGGCTGCTCCGCGGGGCTCAAGCGTCAGCCAACAGTGGGTGTTGCTGGGGCTTCACCTTGTCACCCGCCGGTGCGCACCTTTGAGGTCCCCAGGGTTTATGGGGGGCTCCTGTCACAGCAGTTACTGCCAGACAGACGCTCGCTTCCCTGGCTTGACCTTCCACTACCGAACCTTCCTCTCTCCAGGAACAAACCAACCCACAAAGACATTTGGGCACCTAAATCCCCCTATTTCAGTAGGATGTTGGTACCTAAACATATGTGTAGGTCTTAATTTCTTTCCCATTCTCCAGGCAATGTGGAATTTCCCACTGGGCTAATGGAGAAACTCCCCAAGAAACCCCCTACAAACTCTCCTTTATTGACATAAAAATAAAATAAAGTGAAAACCCTGACCGTGTGGCTGTGGAGCACCTGTGTTCCTTAGAGGTGGTGGTTGTGTTTCTGCACCAGAAATTATGTTGCACCCATGACACAAAGCAATAAACATCTAAGGAGAAAACCATTCCCACCCAAAGACTCTACTCTAAGGATGCTGAGCAGTTTGGCTGGCTTAAGTAAGATGGATGCAGTTTGCAAAGTGCTGCTGTGGCTAATGCAGTCTCTCAAGTCTTGGGCAGGTCAGACGCTGAGCAGGGTGACTGCTGAGCCCTCCTGACACTTCCACTGAGGACAACACAGTGGGGCACTGGCTCAAATCAAATTATCCCAAGGCTGGCTCTTACTGCCATCAGAGCAGCCTTCCTGGATGTGGCCTGGAAGAAATGCTCCTGAGGGAAAAGCATCCTCCTCCTTATTTAAAGGTTCCCAAATATGGCCTGCAAAAGAAGCCATTACTGCAGCTTTTACTTGAACCTGCTTAATTATACCAGAAAATGCCTGGACTTCGACCCTCCTCCATTTGACATATGTCTATTGACTCCCCCACAAATTGCACACCCTATAGAAATATCCTTTTGGTCTCCCCATTGCTCCATGAAGAGTGGGGTCATTGCCCTCCACAGCTCCTGTTCTTGCTGACACATAAGTGTCCTGTTTCTATCCAGGACAGGGTTAATTTTTGTAGTAGCCATGAGGAGGGGAAGCCTGGAGCCATGTGGACATGGCTAGGAAGTTATTCTATGCCACCTCACGTCAGTTGCTGGGGACAGGGGTAAGGGACTCTCTGGCTTCCCTGGAGAAGGGCGCTCTTTTCCAGTCAGGAGGAAGCTTGGTATGATGGGGAAGAGCCAGTCAGTATTTGTCACTGGCCTTCCGTGTAAATAGTTTCTTTGTCTTACAACTTTTATTATTAATATTGTTGCTGTTACTGTTTGTTTTCTTCTCTCATTGCTCTTTCCAGTAAATTGTTCTTGTCTCAACCCATGTTCTTTGCTTTTTGTGCTTCCATCTGGAGAGGGAGGGACGGCGCATTATTTTTTTTAGTGGGATTACTAAATTGAAGAATTCCTAAACCACAGCAAGCCATATATTACTTGGGTTTACCAATCTGCCATCTGTTCTCGGCTCCCAAACCTTTGTTCCTCTGAACTAATGGCTCTTCTTTTTTTTTTTTTGCCAGCATTATCCTATCTAGACTCTCGTGTCCATCAGAAAACTGTTTCAATTTCCTGAAAAAGTAGATCCTTCCAGGTCTATGACCTGGCCTAGCTCTAACAAAGAACTTCAGATCAGATCCTCTCCTTCAGGTGGCTTGTTTAGCCTTTTCCATCCCTTCAAACCCAGTGTTTCTTCTTCTGTATTCAATAACCCTGCCACAATGAGAGAGTTCAGGCCTGTATCTTCTCTGCTTTGGAGTCTGACAGCCCCTCTGGTGCAGGGTAGGCTGGTATAGCCTGGGTGCAGCCTGAAACCGGCATCTCCCAAGCTAGCATCTTTGAGATTGCTTCCTTCTGTTCTGTTCTTTCCCTCAAGCTGCACCATACCAAGGCAGTGAGAAGCAGATATGGACATCTGTCCCAGATAGGAACGTGTTTCCAGTATCTCTCCTCACTGCCCCTCCAGCAAAATCTGTGCCTTGTGCTTGCTCATGGGTTTTCCCCAGCCCCTGTCCTTTGTCTCCCTCCCCTGCTCTGAGATGGTTGCCTACAACCAGGAATTCATGAAGGAACATTTTATGCAGTTTTCAGGGAGAAAAGGCTACCCTTGCAGGAAACTTAAAGATGACAATGGAAGTGCAGCGTAGAATTATGTGCGTGTGGTGATTCCTGTTTAAGCTTGCCTAATGTGCCCCATTCCTCTTTGGACGTTCTCAGTCTTTTACTATTCACTCCAAGGTTCGTAATATGGCTTTATTTTAATGCACGTATCTTGCGTGCAACTCTCTAAGACCTCATGGGTTTTGGCTGCCGTTTATGCTTTTTTTTCCAGAGGAGTAATTATGTTCCACCCCAGTTGTGGTGCCATCTAGAAATTCCCCAGCCTTTCCCTCCCACTGGAAGCCTTTCATAATTTTCTCCAGAGCAACATATTATCCTCCAGTCTCTCAGTAAAAAAACATGTGTTTGAGGCAAAACATCTGAGTAGCAAAACCAGAGGCAGCTCTGATCTTTGCCCTGCCCTCTCAGACCCTTGCTGTCTCTGAAATGTAGCAGCGTGGTGTTCGCTGTCTCCAGCTTCCCCCACTGTGTTTCCTTTCTCAGGTTCTGGCAGAGTTAAATTCAGACAGAAAATACCTAATCACCTTGTGCAATGTTTTCACCCCAAACAAGCCTGGTTCTCCTGGTGTTTGAAAGCCACAGAAGTGTTATGTGAAAACTTGTCTCCATCACTGGGAAAACCCAAGCTCACCACTTGGCCCAGGGCCTTGACCTTGTGCAGGGTTCACTGAGCCTGACAAGACCATTACTGTCTCTCTGGGCAAGTGCTGGCCCTGTGGCACTCCCTCACTGTGGAGCCTCTGCATTCCTGCCCAGTGACACAATGACTGCGGATGTCCTGGGACTGCTGAAGCTCATGACAGAGCTCAGATCACTGCCCATCAGTGACCATGCGTAGCACAGACAGGAGGAGCACCGGGCTGCCACCCTTCCCTGCAGTCACTTGGTGAGGGGCGGTGGAGAATTGCTCTTAGAAATCAAGAGTGAGTCCCACTGCCTGGGGAGGAGATGGATGTTCAGTGTGACACCCTTTCCTCAGAGGTAATGATTTGATTCCTAGTAAGTTTAGTGTTATCAGAGATTGTAGCAATTTTCCTCAAAAACAAAAAGATTAGTTTGGCTCTTTGTCCCTGAGGAATGAGATATATGATATACTGCCCTGGAAGAGGGAGTACTGTGAGAAAGCAAGTCTGGGAGAGCTCTGGGTCTGGAGTGCCACATCATGAAAATCAAAACAAGTCTGCAGCATTATAGGGGCATTAATAGTCAGAGAGATCTGCCTTTTGCCCTTCAAGGGAGAGAGCTGGGCCAAGAGCACTGGAGCTATAAATTGAGTCACAGAGCAGTCATTTGTACATTTAAATGGTAGAAAGCTAAATATGTTCTGCAATCAGTCCTAGCAAAGGACACTGACGGGGGCAGGCTCCTTTCAAAGCCTGACATCCAGCCACTCTGGGCTGCCTGACACAGCTCTGCAAGCACAGCTCTTTCTGCCTGGCTCTTACCAGGCTCCCTTAAAGAGGGCAATTCCTCACGCCCTTTTCTTCCCCAAGCCAAAGGTAATAGCAAGTAGAATTGAGATGGCCATAACACATAGCTTCCAGCATAAATAAACAACCTCACTGATTTAAAATGTCCTATTGATTTTCGAGGTGTATGTGTTGGCACTTTTGCTGAAATATCCGCGTGCTGGACAAATCCGTCCTCTGGCTCTACCCACAGCTGCCTCAGCCAACCAAGTGTTGCCCTTACAGCGAGACTTCAGCCATTCCTTCAGTTTTTCCCCCTGAATGAGATTTTCTTCCCATTTTTTTAGTCTCTGCATTATGCAGCTTCCAGGTGTTGCTTGAGGAAGATGAAACACGTTTTTCTGTAAACATTTCTCTCTGGCAGGACAAGCATATTGCAGCTGTCTTCCATTCTTGTCACTTTGCTTTAGCCCAAGTGCTCCAGCTGGTGTCAGACCAGCTAGGTATGCTGGCACAGTCTCTACTACTGTTTTCCCAGGTCTTAGTATACGAGATGCAGAATTAAGGGGCCTTGTTTCCAGCTCTTTGCCCAAATGCAGCATCATCTTTACCAGCACTATGCTGGATAGCTGTTTGCTTGAGATGCTCTTTAAAAGACCCGTGAGGGCAGTCTCCATCCCTCCCCGCAGTAAGAAATGATGGTTGGTTGGCCTGTTGAAACATCTGAGCTGCTGAATGCAAATTAAGCAGTGGTCAGAGACAAGAATCCCTCTCAAAGAGAATGCAAAAAAACGTGCTGTCCTTTTACAGCCTTACTGGAGACCTGCTGATGATGAAGTGTAGAAAAATGTCTGGCATCAAGTATGCCCTAAAGAAAACATTCCTTTTGCATGTAGCGAAATCACTCCCTTCCAACACATTTAGAGGAATCCTGTAAAATCTCTCCATCAGAGAGTTCTGATCCCTCACTTCTTTCAGTCTCCTCTTTCTTTGGTGCCCATTCCTTCTGTTGAAATTCAGCATTCAGTAGGATTTTCGGGATAACAAAGAGACTCTGTTTCCTGCACATACACATTCCTGAATGTAACAAATTTACACTCACTTTGGTACTTATCTGAGCTTGCATTTCACGCCCTTCCTTTTAAAGATGAGTTTGTGTTGTCTCTAGGGTTTACTGCATGTCTTGTCTTATCTATGGTGTTGCTTCCAGTGTTAATAAAACTGTTTTCAGCACCACACCAGTTTGGACATCTGTATCCAATTTTAAATAAACGAATATCCAGTTTGGTCTGGGGCTGATCATCCATGTGTGCTCTGGACCTACTGGCAACCTCTGTCAATGCTGCAAAATGATGGAGCCACTGCAGGTTTTTCATCTCCTTCCAAATGACAAACATCATCTCTGTTTGTGGTGTCTGCCACAGAGCCCACAGGTCCTTGTGCTGTGTCTTTTCCCTGAATGGCTTTCCTTTTTCACTGGGGTATTTTCCATTTTATTTCACACGTGGTACCATGTACTGTGGCAGCTGACAGAGGCTGCTCCCTTCAGCATCATCGGCTTTTGAGCACTGTGTAGCAGAAACCTCACTACAGCTCCGCAGCATGTCCTAAGTAGCTCTGGCAAAAGCCTCTAAAACACTGTTGTTGCTGAGGAATGCCCAGTCACAAGTCTTCTCTGGCTATTATTCTCCGTGTGTTCCTGGGATTCCTTCCCCCTTTGCAGTAATACCATCTTTGCTCCCTCCTGCCAGAGGGTGCTGGAGTGTGGGCTTTGATTTATTGGCTAGTGGAGAAGGGGGTTTGCTGGGATTGTTCTCAGAAAGCACGGCACTTCCTCAGGCTAGTTTGCTAAAAGCTGAGTAGAAGCACGCTGCAGAGACCAGAGCAGATGGGCAGCTTTTATTTAAATGAGAAAATGCTCTATGGTGACAGGGGTGAGGGAAAAAGCTTGGGAAGGGAATGAGGGAGTTCTCTGAATGTTCTCTGCAGGAATCCAGCTCTAACAATGGCCCTGAGGTCTGGGTCCTCCCACTGCCAGATACTGGCTCCAGAACAATTTATTTCAAGGCTGGAGATGATTAGACGAAATGGAAAATAAGATTCAAGCAGTCTAGCCAAGGACCAGGCTGATAAACTCCCAGAACAACTCTGCTCTGTATTTGGTGGGCCAAGAGCTGAAAATACGTTTTCCTTCAAGCTGATGACTTTGAAAATGCAAAAGCCTAGAATGCTGAAGCTGGCAACTTGAATTAATATTTCATAAGAGACGGGATTTTTTTTTTCTCAGTACAAGATTGATTCTATTGGCAAAGCTTTCACAGCCCTGCACATCCCAGCACAGCACAGAGAATTCACCAGGAGGTTTCATGATTAAATGTTACAGGAATTAATTTTATTTTTTGTGAGAGAGATCACTGGGTGTCAGAGAGGCTGTAGCTTGACACTGATTTGATGCCAGGGAAAGCAATTACAGCAGATACACAAACCAAGAACTCCAAGAAGCAGAAGGTGACATTGCAGGGTCCAGTAGTCCCCTAGGAAACATCAGCCATGTTATTACTTGGTGCCAACAGTTAAAGAAATATCATCAATAATCTGCATCTGCAGCAGCTTTTCCAAACAAGCTAAAAGCAGTCTGTACTAAGTAAGGCAAAACCAAACAGCTTTTGTATGCATCTGGTGCAGCAGTAGCTGCTTATTCCAATGGCTGAGGTAATAAAGGACACAAGGGCCATTAGACACACATCTGACTCTTGGGAGAAGAGGGAGTAAGTCACTGGAATCGAGAGACTTCACACTGAGAGAGTACAGTCTGTTCCAGGACTGTGATAGGAACAGATACTCCTGAGAAGATGTACAAATCTCTTCTGGCTCAGCACACGCCCTGCCCTGTTGGCAGGCAATTATATGTACCAAAGAGGTCCACAGCCAGAATCAGTATCCAGGACACCAGCGTGGTTTGAGATGGTGTCCACACAGGAAGACATCTGTTGAGTTAAAACCTTTTAAATAGTGCTGCTGAGCTGTAATTTAAGTGAAGAACTAGCTATGACAGAGGCTTAATGAGAATCCCCACTCAAGCTGAGAAGCTAAAGGCAAGCCATGGCTGGCCAACAGGCCTCATACAGCTCCAGTTCCTACAGAAGAGCTGCCTTACAGCACGTGGCCCCATTCAGAGCTGCAATGTGGTGTTTTGTTGTCGCAAGACTTAAATCACTGACACCAATGCAAACAGACATGCCCAGCAGTTTCAGTGGCACTCAGATTCTCCTCTCTGCTCCTGCCTCCACTTCTCACACAGAGGACTTGGTAAAAATTAGGAAAACTATCCTTTCTTTGTAGGTTATTTCCTATGGAAGCCTATCTGATATTCCTCGAAATTAACTCTGCAAAATAAAGCTCAGGAAATGTGATGGGCCATGGCACAGTCCCAGCTGGTGAACTGGTTGTGTGCTTCCTGGCTGGTGGGTGCATTCATGCTGGTGGCAGAGTCCTCTAGGTACGTCTGACAACTTGGAGATCCAGAAAAGCTGGAACACAACCTTTGGCCAGGCTAGCAGCCGGGCATGCACTTGGCCAGGTAAACTTGGTGCCAAGAACATGGTGCTAAAATGAATGTATTTTGTGAGTATCACTCCCTCATGTCTGAGCTGCTCTCGAAACACCCACTAGCTGCATTTGAAGGTGCAAGTTCAGATATTTATTCTTTGAATTTTCTGTTGCATCTAAGACATTTGGAAAGACAGTTAGTCACCCACTGTAATATTCATAAGCATGACCTTCACCACATTGTAGTGCATGGCTTTATTGTCTGGATGCTTTGTGATCATTTGACCAAAATGCTGTGACTGTTTCAAAAAGGCAGACTCATCTGAATGCCAGCAGATGTGGATTCACAAGAGAAAGCATTCACTTCCATGTCCAGTACTCCCCTGGCAAGAGCCAGCTGAGGACATCTACAGAGCTGGACTCTTACCTGGGTGTGACCAACTTATTGGAAAGAAAAAAGGTATCCCAAAATGGTTGGTTCCATTTTTGAACTGGGTTCTTTGGCTGAAATGTGGAAAAGGAGGTGAGGGTGGGCACAGGAGGAATTACGTTACAGGACAATCATTAGCTCTATTTAGAGCTCACCTGTTTTCTGCCAGCAAAATGTGCCAATGCCGTGGCACTGAAAGAGGAGATCTTCTACTGCGATAGAAGGATAATGGTGAGACTGGGCTGATGGGATATGCCTCAGGAATGCTGTCCCATGGAGAGAAAAAACATCACCACAGCCTTCTGTGTAGCTCTCACAGCTGACCATAAGCAGTTCTTCCTGTCAGGTTATCCCAACTTGCTCACACAGGGAGTGCAGTGAATCCAGATGTGAGTGATGAGGCAATTAGCTTGTGGTCCTGGCCGCCCAGGGGAAGACTCTTGCCACGGCAGGTGCCCTCTCAAGAAGCCTATTGCCTGAAGCCAGAGGCTGACTGATTGCAGAACTTACTGCTGGCTAATTAGGAGTGTGTTACCAGCCACACATCAAAAGTTGGCTGAAACCTGCTCAGCAAAGCAGGCTGATGAAACGTGATGAAAGGATCTCTGCCCTTCAGGACACTGAATGAATCTCAGCTAGGCATGCAGACAAAAGTTCACCCATCCTCCTGGAGAGCTGACAAAGACATACTTTCTGCTCGTCCAAGAACCATGCAGGCTGAAACATTCCCATGTCCTTGTCAAAGAAGAGGAGCTCACTTGTTTCACTTGACCAGCAAATAATGTTTTTTCGTGTCTGACCAGTATCACACAGTTCTGGGCCAGCCACACTTGATGGGGCTTATTCTAATACTGGTCTTAATCCCTTAAAGTCCATCTTTGGACTACCAGAAGAGAGCTGACTTTCACAAAGGCTGCAGCTTTAGCCACCTCACTTGGAGACCTTCCTGTTCACAGAGCGCATTGAAACAATGATGAAGACTATGAGGGGTCTGCCTAGGGGGAGCTGGTAGCACATACTATTGACTTCCTGTGTCCTACTGTGACTGTGTCTTTTCTTAGCAGCATTCCAGTTTATCACAAATTTGTGCTCTCTATGTATTTATATATATATATTCATCAGGGATATGAGAGTAGACAGAATAGGAAAAAGTATCGATATTTTGGACACCGCAGGCCTGCTGAATACCAAATGGGAGAATGTATTCTTTGGTGATGGTATGTACATTCAGTAGTCAAAAAAAAAGTCAAGATTCCATATGTTTTATTTTCTATCTGAAAACTATATACTCTTCTCCTTACCACAACTTGCCTTGCCTTGCCTTGCTTCCTTCCAGCCACCCTCTTGGGATCATAAGCAACAGGGCCAGACCAGATCCTGACCTATCTGCCCTCCTACCTCATGACCATAAGGAGGAAACACAGTGGTGTGCAGCACCTCCCCTTTCCCAATGTGTTCATCACAGCCGGCACATCTGCCTTTGTCACCATTCCGAATAGGGAAAGTCCTTGGGTAATCCCCTCCTCATAATTGCAGTAAGTGGGAAAACATCCAACACAGATATATCCACCCCCACACCAATCTTCAGCATGAGAAGCAGATGCACCAGTAACCACAGAGTCTTCCCTTGCAGTGGTGGTGCTTGAAAAGCAAATATTCTCCTTCCTTGGGTATCCACTTGCTGCAGTTTGCTTGGCAGGGGCAGTACCCTATCCTGAATCTCTCTCCTGATGGACTTGATGTGAACAGAGTTCATGGCTATGCCTTTCTTTCTCATTCACTGACCACCAAATTAGGAGCTCCTGTGCCCCGACAGTTGCTTTCCATGGTTCCCTGAAGAATGAAGGAGGTTTAGAACTCTTATTTTTGTCCTGCATGCAAAAAAGGGCCAGGGCAAGGCTGACAAACCAAAAAGAAAACTGGAGTCTGTTGTATTTTTTCTTCATCTGGCCAGTGACTCCTTTGGCACTGGTGTCTCAGAGCTCAAAATTAAAACTGAGATATGATCCAGTTTACAACCCATAGAAGGAGGCATTTACCTCTCTCTGTTCCAGGACTGTCCCAGTAGGCCACAAAGGATTCAGCAGATAGAATGTTTTCTATGCTATGTGTAATGAAATGATATTCACCTCAGTTTCTACTGGGAGTTTTTGAGCTCCGGGTTTATTTCTTAAACAGCCACCAAGATTTTATTGCCAGAACAAATAATTAAAGAGAGAATGGAGAACCTTATCTAATGGATGTAAGTATCTCAAAGGAGATAAAATGATAGGTTTAGTCAGATCATTTTCTATGGATTGTATCACAGAGATTATATGATCAATTATAGGGCAAATTTATATGAAGCAAAGGTTTTTAAAAGTTACGCCTGCTTACCAATATCAGAAATTCCTTAAACTGCTCAAAACTAGAATAATGACCCATCAAAATAATTATCACTTAGAAATGAAGCAATAAAGAAAGGTAATAGAATGTGAACTGTCAGCCTGTGTAATACATGTGTGATTGAACTCTCTGGATGGATCCATTTTCCAGTTACAATGAAGCCTGTGCTAGGAGCTACCATTCTTAGACAGCCACTGATTTTAAAAGAACATCCAAATATAGCTCTATTATTCCATGTATTTTCCAAAAAATTTCTCTGCTAATTCACTAGTCTCCAGGGCAGCGATTCTACACAGACTTCAGACTACTTGTACTTCGGAGAGTCCTGAGTGGTATTTTTAGTACATCAAAGCTTGAATTCTAAATTTGAGAGCAACTTGACAACATTAGGAAGGTAAGTTAAGCACATTGAAATAGGGAATGGCTCCATAACAAGAACAAATATAACTGCAGTCAGGAAGTCTTTCCCCTTAAGGAATTACATTCATAACCAGAACGCAAAATGAATCAGCTCATGCAAAAGTAGAGCAATCAGCTCGTTCTCCAGCACAGAGATAAATCCAGTCCCATGAACTATAGCTGTGTCACCCAGCTACATTCTCCCTGTTTTAAGCACCTCTGCATGAGGAAGGACAACCACTCACAAGAGCCAAGCGCTGTCCTGGACCTCTCACAAGGGACCACTGATTTTAGAAGGCAGTAAACTCTGGATGGTGCCGATCACACTGATAAAGCCATTACTTTCAGGGAACAATTTTGCATAGTAAAAAGCCCAAAGTCCTATTCTAGGAACTGAGATATTAAACAAGATTCATGTCTCCACTTTGCCAATGATTCATGTAAGGAGGCTTTTTAGGGCTCAGAACCAATCGTTTAGCCTCTGTTTAATATTTTAAACTCAGAGAAAAGCTCATATTTCTCTTCATTTTTTTTTCTCCTTAATGCTTAGGTAAACATAATACATAGCAATATTCATATACCAGAACCAGCTTGTCTTATCTGCTCTCCTCAAAGCATGTGTCTATCAGAGACTTCAGCACAGGACCCTGTGTTCAATTACAGCTTCTGCCTTTCAGTTGTATTAATCAAGATATGACAGAGATAAGTGGCTCAATGCTTCTTCCCATCCTTCACTTCCTTTCTCATCAGCCACTCTCACCGCAGGAATAGCTGCAAAATTGGTCAGAGTTGTCCAGGTTGTTCTCCTTCCTCTAAGTTTACTGGAAAATACTTGTTGATTCGGGCAGTTTCACATAGGCCATTTAATGCATTTCATCTGCAGCACTGCCAGGATCTGTTTGTACGAAGTCTTTTGTGTGTGGAGCTGCCATTGAAACTGGTCAGCTGCAGAAAATTTAAATACTCAGAACTTCATGAACTCTGTACAGAAATAGAAGTGAATCTCCAAGAAAAGAAGAAAAAGTTCATTTTGGACAATTCTAAAAGAAACATTCCAGTATCTTGACTCAGTTGGAAAGTAATTAAGATAATCTGGAAATCAGACTCAAAATCTAGCAGGAAAAAAGACTCCCACTGCAAAGGGAAACAGCCTTGCAGGAGATGCTGATATATAACACATATTCTGGTGTAATGGAGAACAACTAGATTGTCTGTTTTTATAAATAAACCCTATATTTTCACTCATTTACAGCTTTGCCTGCTTTCTTTTCTTCTTTCCTTGCTTGTCATTGTCCCCTCATACACATTCCAGGCAGGTCTGCTGTAAATCCTTTTCATCACACTGGCACACTTACTGACATTTCAAGGACATTTCATTTGAAATGTTAAGAAAAACAGCACTTTGCAGCCTTCCAGGAAGAAGCATCAATGACTGTCAGCATTTGAACTAAAGTTGTCCCATCTCCAGCGGGACCCAAATCCTGAGAAGCAACATCTGGAAACAAAAATATCAGAAAAACTTCTGAAGGCCCACACACAGTTTGGATTCACCTGTGACACCACTTCGTGGCAACAATTCACTCACAGCTTGGTGCTGTAATTTTGCACAAGCTACCTCATTATTTTTTGCCTGGCTTATCTGTAGTTTTACACTTCCACCTGCAATTTTGCTCATTCTTGGCATCCATTGTTGTTTCCTCGTCATGCAGCTCTCCCCAGTTCCTCTTCTTCCATTATTGTTCACATCACAAAGTCACTTAGAAGATTGCATTCAAAAATTATCGCTTTTGTAAATTATCAGCACTGGATCCTCCCCTGATGTCATTCATAGTAGTCCTTGACAATTAACAGCTCGAGGCCATTTAAGTAGCTGGAGGATATGGACCGCTGTTGTCAAGCTCACAGTGCAAGTTCTTTGAGACAGGGAGTATGCTGCCAACAGGTAAAAATATGTATCAGTAGATAAAAAGATCCTGATAATGTCAATATGGAATCTAAACATCAAGGAGGGAAAAGGGAACCGGCCCTTGAACTATGAGACATATGGCAAAGAGAATAATCAAAGGTGACCCGTGGTAACAGAGTGTGTGATGTGGGACTTTAAGAGGTTTGGAGAAGATGGCAAAAACCAGATGGTAGAGCAGACCCTAAATCCTCGTGGTCACGTGGACAGAGAAGGCAGCTGTGCACGAGTGGAGGCCCGTGGGGAGAGCTGTGCTCCTCTGCACCTGCTCAGTGCTGGGGCTCTGCTGCTGAACGCCAGCTGTGGCAGTGGGTGGTCCTACGTGAACTAATGGGTTTATCATACACTGTTTTCTCTATTCAGGGCATACCATTTGCAAAGCAGAAGCGTGATATGGCACAGAGTAAAAGTCCTTATTCAGTTTTGATCTGCTGGAACAGCAGTATTTGGCAACTGCAAAGAAGGAAAGATCAAAAAAATGCCACTGTAGACTAACTAGATACCTGTGTCTCTAGTTATTATTTCCCTGCTTAAAAAAAACCCAAAACCAACCCGAGTACGGGATCCAGATTTCCTTGATCTGCTCAAAAGTCATTTCCCTGATGATGGATTTTGCTTTCCCATCATATCTTCTGTGTGAATCCTGTCCTTGTAATAGACCAGCGCCAGCTGTCATGGATATCAGAAAGGAGTGAATCAAGGACTATCATTGTTTCCTTGCTCTCCATCACTCTTCCCTCACTTGCTTTGTTTCTTTTTTTGGTTTGAAAAAGAAAAATCACACAATCGATGATATGCCAACGTGAGATTCGCTTTACTACCCACCCTCTGGAATTGCAATGAAATTGTGAAATCACAGTCTTCAACAATATGTCATTGATGGCCTTTGAAAGTGGGACAAAAAAGTCAATAAAGTCTCATTCCTTCAGAATGACTTCTCTGTTGTTTTTTCATATTTGCCCTGTGGGATGTTTGGCAATTTGTCACACAAGCACACATAACCAAGTTGCCTTATCACACACAGTTCTTTAAAGTAACACTGGAGGAATTCAAGGATTTTACTTAACACAATATTGTGAAGAAACATATCAGGGTTCTGTTTGCATCAGCTATAATTCCCTAATGTCCCAGTGGGTCTGTTCAGCTGGAGCTTGCAATTAAGCTGAAGTTGTTTATGCAATAATTAAGTTTTTAATCATGGATATTTTTTAGAGCTCTGTTTGGGGAAAACCATTATTTAAGAACCTATGTCCAGATGAATGGTTGTCTTGGGTTAGACAAACATCTCAAAAAGTGACTAAGATGATACTGAGGGCATTTTCTATGATGCCACCAATTGTCACTGGTGCCTCCTGTGGAGTCTACGTTTGAGAGAGTAATGAGCCGTTCAAAGCCCAATTTTCCAGCATGCCCAGACCCTGCCTGCTTCCATGGTCAGTAAAGAGAAGCCATCAAAACACCCTGGGGAAGTGCCAGTAGATTATGGTTTGAACACAGGCCCTGCTCCTCACAGTCTATACAGAGCCAACACTGGGAAATCAGAGGTCTAAACCACTTTTTTGGGTATCAGTGTCATAGGAAGCATCTGAGCAGGACACTTAAGGGTTCAACCACTGGTTATGTTAATGCTTAGCCCTTAGTAGCGCTGTTGGCTGGACAAGTTTGTTCATAAATAACCATCCAGGTTGGTTTTATTGCAGATTGTTTCACTTTTACTGCTTATGTAGAGCAGGATTCCAGCACTACAACCCTCTCCACAGCTAAACCCCTCTCTCTTGGCCTCCAAAGTAGCTCTGCATTGGCATGAAGTTGTGAGTCCTCAGCATCCTACACCTGGTGCAGCTCAGTCCACATGGTTTGTGCTTCCTGCTGCAGTGGGGCCGGACACAATATTTCCACAGCCATCAAAGCAGTGATTCATGTGCCCCAGCAACCTCTGAGCCCAAAAGCACCCCCAGGCTTTTCATCTGGGAGGGAGCTGTGTTCCTGGGGACAACTCTCTGTGGCATTGGCTCTAACTGTACAGGAACATCACTGGCCCAAATCCTCAGCTCTTGCTCAGTTTCTGTTATGGGCTTGTTTACCTTTATAAATAACAAGCAAGAGAGAGACAACAAGGTAGAGCAGAAACAGTCTTTGCCCTACCTTTGAACAATGCATGAAATCATAGCGACCTCACCCTCACTGAAGGCTTTCTGGTGTTACCTTAATAAAAATAATTATCCTAATTGCTCGCTTTAAGTACTCCAGGTTGACAATAGTTGTGTCTTATAAATGAAAACATGAAATAAAAAAAAAGAGATGAAGCAACTAGTCTTATAAGGAAAATCTTAATCTAAACATTAAATCCACATCACAGCAGTAAGACAACATGAAGAATGTGGCTGTAGCATCAACATTAAACACCACAAGTTAGAAGTATTTCTTTAGTACTAAAAGTTTCATCAGTTTCACAAGCCTTTTGGTCCTGTTTGTGCCCTGATCTTCCCTGAGAAAGCCCATGTCTCAAAATGAGGGCTTTCAGGGTGCATGTGCCACCTTCATAGCACCTGCAGCTGGTCCTGGTACCAGCAACTATCCACATCCAGTGGAGAATATCCATTCCTGTGAGTGAGACACTAATGATGTGCAAAATTTGGTGATACAGCTCTTTCAAATGGTTATTTTCTGCCAAAACCCTGATGGTGAGCTGGGATTGTTCAGCCTGGAGAAACTGAGGCTCAAGGGGGACCTTATTGCTCTCTACAACTGCCTGAAAGGAGGGTGTAGCCAGGTGGGTTGTCTTTTCCCAGGTAACAAGTAATAGGACAAGAGCAAATGGCCTCAAGTTGTTCCAAGGGAGATTTAGGTGGGATGTTAGAAAAATTTCTTCATGGAAGGGGTTGTCAAGCACTGGAATAGACTGCTCGGGGAAGTGGTTGAGTCACCATCCCTGGAAATATTTAGAAGATGGGTGACGTGACACTGAGGGACATGGTTTAGTGGTGGACTTGGCAGTGCTGAGTGAATGGCTGGAGTTGATGATCTTAAAAGTCTTTTCCAAGGTAAATAATTCTGTGATTCTATGTCACCCTGAGGACCACAGCAGAAGAAACAGACTGCACTGCAGCAGTAGGCTGTGCCCTGGCAGGGCAATAGCGATGTCTGCAGTAGCCTGTGGTGACAGGGGGAGAAACTGGCAGAGAATGAACTTCATGTGTCTCTGCAGTGGCACTGGCCTGGGGTAGATCTGCATTCCCTGCATTGACATGGAGGGTGGAAAACCTCTTTTGAAGACTTGATGAGCCCTTTGCCTGCTCTGCTCAGCCATGCTCAAAGCAAACAAAACATCCTGGAATCAGCATACACTGATGGAGTGGGCATTCCAAACCTCGTGAGAAGGTCTGAGAGAGGCTGTGAGCACTCTCCTCATGCCTCAAGGGCAAGCACAGGAAGGCTGAAGAAGCTTTCTGCACTGCAAACCAGTGCTGGCTTAGAGCAAGCTGACAGCAGCTTGCCAAGGGTGCGCTTCAGCTGGGTGCTCACCGAGGGTCCCACAGGCTCAGAGTGTACAGGGCCCCACTCTGCCTGCACCTAAAGCACAGCAGCTTTATAAGCAGTGCTAGGTGATAGGCACAGGAGGCAAAAGGAGGTTTGTTCTGATGAGACAGGAGTCCCATCAATCCCACAGCCCTCAATCTCCCTGGGAATTTCCATTAGGAAGCAGAAATAGGGCTTATTAGCCCTGCCTTTTTTATTTATGTCTGAGTCCTATTTGTCCTGCTGCCAGTGACCAAGTACATTGAGTGCATTTTGCAGGGGAGCCCCTCTCTGGGGCAAACCTTATGATTTCCTAATTTTAAAACACAGGTTTCTGAGACTTCATCCTGTTCTTGCTTCTTTCTGCAGTATGTCACTGCCAGGATGATCCAGCTGTGTGACAATAGAGGCCCCTATCTAAATTTCATCCATTATGAAAATTTCAGGCCACGACATACCTTCGAGAACACATCCCTTTATAAAACTGGTGATGCTCTGATGTGAGTCAGTCTGTGAATCACCTAGAAACCCAACTAGACATGTTCCATTCTGTATTGTTAAAGAACTATTTTTCTGTCATATCAAATGACTCTGTTCTTTCAGTTTGTTACTTTTGCCCTTCCCTCTCCCAATTACTTTCCTTTTTTCTTCATAAGAGTTGCTTATTTGTCCCTGATTGGAGGCACATCCTGCCACAGGTCAACATGCCGGTGCATTCCCCTCGTCATTGGACTCAGGAGTGCATGTGGGACCAGTAGGAATGCTCTCAAAGGCTGGGATACTCTTGGTTCTCATGGATGCTGCAGCAATGCCCAGAAATGTTTGCCAGGAATATGTAAAAATTGCATACAAGTATGATACAAGTATGCTTTTAAGAACTGCAGTGTGGAATCTCAGCTGGGGCTCTTGTGCAACCTCTTTCTCATCCTAAAGGAAAGCTTCATGCTGGGATATTTTGCTGCAAAGGGCATAAAACGTGCCAAGGAGTAAAGTATGACTGCACCATCACACTGAGGTGCACAAGGACCGCCTGTGCTGGGGATCTGTGGGCCATGAAGGACATGTCTCCTTGTGGCTGCGTGCCTGGGTCCAGACAGGGTGAGCCCACACAAATACATGTCTGGGACAGCAAATTCCTGGCCTGGGCAAGCAGCTCTATTGCTCATGACAGCAGAAAGTTGATTTTCCTGGTGATAAGTATAGTTTTTCCATGGAAAGCAATTCTCTGTGATGCTGAAGTGTGGAAACCAGATAGAGAAAAAAACCACTAGGGATGGGAAAAACTTTCTCATTATTTTTTTATCTGGTGCTAAATCAATTTACATTCAGCCCTCTTCTGGCCAAGTTTTCAGGATGAACTGGCACAATCACGCTGGGGAGGGAGAAAAAGTTTTCCCACAAGTGCTTCAACATCCATCTTTCCATCCCTCAACAATTAACCTGCCTGCAGAGTGGAGATCAGCTGCAGGAGGAAATATCCTATTTATTTGATAGGTACAGATGTCCAAGTAGAGAAGAGTCCACTCCTGCCTAGGCAGAGGAGCCACCTGGGCACACTCCTGCCAGGGACAAGCCCAGGAGGGACCAGGCTTATTTCATGCTGCAGCTCCATTTTTGCAAACAATTTGCCCAAACCTGAGTTCATTTTTGCCTGCAGGTCTGGAGGAGGGCTTTCCCCCCTCAGCAAGGTGCCCCTCCAGTGGCACGAGCACAGTCCCAGCCTTCATGACCACATTCAGCCAAGCTGCCAGCCCCGTTCTCCTTTCTTCTTGGACTGCTTTTGTGGGCAAAACACAAAGAAACATGGCTGCCTTTTCCCATGCTGGATGGGCTCCCTGTCCCTCCTCACTCTGCTGAGCTGGTGCTTTTCCTGGGCTGTCGCTGCAGAGGGCAGGGGAGGGGGCAGACATGGCTGGGCAGCACTTGCTGTCTCTCGTGTTCGCATCACAGTGTCCCAGGAAGCAGAGGGAAAACAGGGAGTGTTCAAGCCAGAAACTAAAGCTAGTGAGAGTAACTAGCACTGTGCAGGAGCTGGAATTTCCATTTTCATGGGGAATTCCCCAGTTTTGCAATGGGCTGTTATTCTTTGCTGGATCAAAACCAGAAAGTTTTGGAATTTCCTATAAAACTAAACTTGAGAAAGACAAGTAAATCCTTTGAAACCTGTCAGAGCATTTGTTGCCATTTCAACAACTGACAGGGCTTTTTTTTGTATTAAATGAATTCCAGAACATGTTTCCTCACAAAAAAATAAGCCAAGTATTTCACCATGCAAGGGTTGAAGCAAAGTAATTTTATTACTTTAGTGCAGTGCTTCCTTCCTTGCTTCCAGGGCTTTATTCAGTCTTTTTCTCTAGATGTTCCCTTAAAAATTTCCCTTAAAATTATACTTTGTCCTGGAAAAAGGAATGATACTTTCTTCTGTTTTAGTACTGCTAACAAAGCTAAGCAATTGCAGCCATAAGTGTCTCTGTCACTTCCTGAATCTTGATAAACAGCCCAATAGAAATAAAACAGACACTTTTTCCTTTCTCCTAGATTTTCTTGAGTGCCACCTGTCCTGGGAAGGGCTGGAGGTATGCTCTGGTGGCACCTCAGAAGGGGACCAGCACCTGCCCAAGCTTCCCTCCCATGCGAGGGTCCTCACCAAAGAGAAAGAGGGATGCACAGACAATCTATTGAAGGACTACAACAACTGTTCAAGCTGGGACTGACTTAAAATTTGATGACTGTGGGAGCAGAAACAAAATTCAGGCTCTGAGCAGCTGCCTTTGACAGGCTGACAGCTTAATCTTGGAGAAAAGCAAGCCCTGATGGATCTATCAGCCAGGCCAGCTCTGCATATGTATTTAGGCTACATGTTTTCAGTAAGAAAAATATACAAACACTTTATCCGTGTCCTCAGTTTTCCATAAATCACGATCCTCCTGCAGCGAGGAGGTCCTGCAAACCCAGGTGCTCATGCCACGGAGTGCACCTCACTAGTGGTGGGAAGGAAGGAGGTTCATCGGCTTGGGGAGTCTCCCCCAAGGCAATTGGTAGAGTGAGATGCACAGCCTGCATCAGCTTGTGAGATGCTGCTTTCATGTAATGAATTTTAAATGACCACATTCTCACTTGATGCACTGATTCCCATCCCAGTTTTCCCTGGTAGCTGTGCCCAAAGGCGTGGTCCCCCTCTGGTTTTGGTGGGCACGAGAACCACTGCAGTGTGAGCCATCCTGTTGGAGGAGGTGCACTCCTTCTTTCAACAATGTAAATGAAAGTTCTTGCTTTCTTTCTTGGCTGTATTTGTTACTTCAACTAAGTCATTCCCATGTGAATTCCTGAAAGCCAAATATCCTGACCTACATAAGGCACTTTTTTTATCTTTATGAGAAAAGCAATGGGATCATTTCTTTGTATAGGTGCCTTTGTGTTTGTACTAAATGCTTTCCTTCATTTTAATTATTCATTTAATATCCACTGCCCCTTTGCAGCTACCTGAAGTACACTTCAAAGCTCCAAAACATGAACTAGGTGCATATACATTTCAACATAAATCAAAGCAAAGATGAATCTCAGAAAGCCATAAAAGAGCTGCCTGGAAAATCTTCCTGAACTATCCCCACTCACAGCAGGCAGCTGCGATGCCCCATGGCTCCTCCCTGGTAGCAAAAAAACTTTGGAAGAATGGTGCTCTTCCAGTACCAGCCCCTACTCCAAGGATTACAGTGGGATGTAGGTGCCCAGACAGTCTGAAGTCTGTTATTTCACAGGTTTCAGTGAAATATTCAAACCTGTCCATGAACAGTGTCCACCAAACACACGAGGGACCATGAGTGCACTCTGGTGTCTTGGCTGTGAGTAGAGCTGGAGGAGAGTGCTGGATCCTAATCCTCTCCCCAGGATGTCACAATTCCTTCCAGTCCTTTACCAGCCCTCCCAGGGACCAGCAGCACCTCCAACACCTGGGCGAGAGGTGCTCTTTGGATGGGTCGAGTTTTAAACCCTTCTATGAATTAGATGAACCAAGAAAATGATGATGGCTTTCTATTTTCCTAGTCCATCAGCTCAGTAGAGGTTTCTTTCTACCCTGTTGGTCTTGGAGAAGGCTCCCTTGTCTTCAAACCACTTATCTGAGTTTTGCTGTTCACTGCTTGCCCCGTGCTCAGCATTCTTCTATTCCTAGCACTCCCATGTGCATTGCCATGTAAGGTATCTTTTAGGCAACATTGCTGACATGCATCCAAGTCATCTCAGCTGTCTTTTCCAACACTTCAGTAACAGGGCAGCTTCTCCTATTAGCTGTTTCCCTCATCACATCATCTTTTATTTTCTGCAGCTCTAGCCCAGCTGGCTTCTCTCTGTGGTCCCCATTCCTGAGTTGCTGCCATTCTCATGCTCCACATCCTGACCCATTCAGTGAAGCCATTTCAAATGCACTCATTCCTGAGTGTGGCAAAATGTTGGGAGTGCACTGCAGTCCTTGCAGTTTCTAGAATTGTTCCTCTCCTCGTGCCAGTTTCACAGCTCTAATCACTTCCAGTAGTTCTCCACCAGGTTTTTCAGCTTGTCCTCCCTTTCCACCTCCCAATTCAATCTTTGCCTCTTCCTGTTGGTTTCCATTTGACGTGATTTTCACCTGCATGCTGAGCCTCTGTCCAAGCTTTCTGATCTTTTGGTCCCACCTTGTCAGTTATTCCCTGCAGACTTTTTTCATCAGTGGTACCAGGTCATCAAGACAGCTGAGCTGGGAAAGTGGCAATGAATAATTTATCTGATGGGTGTATCTCCTTTGTGTGCCATGGCATAGCCATGAGCAGCTTGTCTCCCTGGACTGCTTCCAAATCCTAGCCACATTTAAGAAGTCTGTTAATCACTAGCAGTTTTATTACTCACTCACAGGCTCATCAGCCTGGGGGAAGCCAAGCCTTGGCTCTCACCAAGTACCACCAGCAGCTGGGTCTTGCACCCGGGCCCAGCACTGGTGGCCGAGCAAATTTCCCTCTATAGGTGCCTTGCTGCTGATGCCTTCCACTGGAAGAGGCAGTTGAGAGTTTCTCGTAGGGGTGGAAAATCTGGTTCCCACACACCTGTGGAGACAGCATGGCCATTCTTCATCACTGAACATGAACAGCAGCGTGGCTGGTCTGGGCGAGCGTGTGTGGCAGCTGGCTTCCAGAGGGATTTTGAGAGAACGTGGAGCCAAGGGGCTGTTTGTGGCACACAGCTGGGAGCCTCACCCAGCTCCCATCATGGGACATACTCTTGATAGAGACTTCTCCATAAGGAGCTGCATGGGCTACAGATAATTTTAAAATCTAATTTCATCACCACTTAAGTCAGAAGAAAAGGTTGTCAGGAAGCTGAGTAGAAAGGGGAGATGTCTGACTCTCAGAAATGTCAAGGATTATTCAAGGAAACCTGTGTGCTGGCCACTTCTTTCTGAGTAATCCTTGCAATGAGAAATGGACATACAATCTGAGCCCAGCCCTTCCTCCCCCTGTAACCCCTCTGGTCTCAACAGACTGACAGACAGACAGACAGAATATATGCAAGTGAGGGAGCATCGCATGCGTAGCTAATGGGTTGTCTTCATTCCCTGCAGGGATGGGATTTTACTCCCTTTTAGCTTCAAGTGCTGCCTTTGCACAGCGGGCTGCAGTGGTGATTAATAGGAGGAAGAAGCCCATTGACCCAAACAAAAGCCCATTACAGTAAATGGATGCTGTCCATTGATTTTTCTGCATCCTTCCTCCTGTGGTCCAGTGAGAGACAATTTCCCTAGAGCTGGTCTGCAACGCTGCTGCCTCTTGGAAACTACTTGGGTTGGGAAGGTGGGAAGTGGAGGATGGTTCAGATCCCTCCACCTTTGCATCCCCACTGCCCCATGCTTTGGCCTCAGTGTACCATGACATTGTTTCCTTTGAAGCTGTGCGTACATACAGTCACTCCACATTACTTTCCGCAATCATCATAGTGGTGAGCACCCATGGCAGAGGCTGTGCAGGCCCTGGGAGGGGGATACAGCTGGGGATATAAACCCCCTGGATGTGGTAGGGTTTACCCCAAGGGTCTGCTTCACAGCTCAGTGGTTTGGAAAGGCTCAGGAAGGGAAAAAGGCTCCTGAAAGAGCAAGTCCTGGCAAAGGAAGGCTGCTCCTCTGAGGGGTCTGAAGGGAGCAGAGTCACATCACGCAAACAGATTTATACACAGTTGACTCCGTCAGCTGGGGTCAAAAGGACTCTCAGGGTTTCAAACGTGCGTTTTCTGGCATATCCTCATCTGGTTCACAGAAGGTCACCAGTCAAAACCTGGTCATCTTTTTGCCCTTGAAAAGCTTCACTGTCACATGGAAAAGCTTCACTGTCACATGGGTGCCTGGAGTTCCCATCAGTGTCAGCTGGCACAAAAGCTACCACTCCAGACAAATGTAAGATGTATGCAGCTTCTACATCATTGCAGACTACAAACTGTTTGCCTGGATATTCACAGATTGGAACAGACATAGCTCTGAAAAGGGAAGTAAAAGACCAATGGGAACAAACACAAATGCTAAGCAACAGCAGAAAAAAATACTTGAAATATGCTGAATACCATTCTGGGGCTGTTTTCTCTCCAGATGAAAATAGCTTTCAAGTCTCTAAATATTGGCTAGACGTTAGGATACAGCAAAATGGCATCTATAAGTCAGAGTAGGTTGCTTTTCACCTGGGATGTGTTAAAAATGTTATTATAACAGTCTGGAGAAGGTTAAGGTTATTAAGCCACCGTCTCTTGGAGCTCAGTCTGCAACACAGCTTTATTCCCATAAAACCAGTGATGTGGCAAAGCAAGCCCCGGTAATATCTAAATTTGCTTCCCCCTGCAGTCTCACCATGAGGCTTATGATGCTTGGCAGCTGAATACGTAGTGTGTTTGAATTTATGAGATTTGGAGTTATTTCAGGGCAAAATCTCACAAAGATTTTTCTTTAAAAGAAGCCTATGTGTTTAAAGGGTCATAAAAACAGAAGAGAGGATAAATGAGGCAGGAGTTACTCTTACTTATTCAAAATATTGAATTCAAAACAGAAAAATTCTTCCTCGCTACACTCCATCCTCCTGCAGCATGGAGTCCATGAACCCAGGGTGCCCTGAGTTCAGATAGCACATCCGGAGGGGAAAAAAGGAGCATTTGTCTCCTTCTTTTGTGCCAAGTGGTGCCCCGTCCTCTGTCTGCCACGCTTTGCACTCACTGGCAATATAAATCAGGATTTCCCAAGCTGTGGTTGCAGCCTATGCAATAGGACTTGAAATACTGAGCATGTGGCTGCCCAAAGGCAGGCAGAGCCCCGAGGCAGGGGCAGGCAGGGAGGGAGGTGAAGGGTCTGGCTCCTCTGACCTCACACAAAATGCAAATGCATTGCCCTGATTTGACCACAGGGAAATAGGGGGAAATAATGGTGCCCCCCAGGCCAGCCCCGGGCAGCTAATCCCCCACCTCTGCCTTTCCCAGCTGTCCAGCTCAACCTCCACTTTGCAGGCAATGGTTTTCCTGCATGGATGGCAGAGGAAGAAAAGACGGATTTCCTCCAGAACTGGGTCCCAAATCTTATCGCAGCAGAACTCATGTCTTATTTCCCACCTCTGTCCCCAGATGGCATCCCTCTACCCAGCAACTCCAGTGGGAGGCAGGCCACCTCCATATGCTGGTGTCATGCCCCCAGCTCCTTGTGTGGCCATCAGTGGATCACACTAGCAATGATTAACTCAGTTCACACTCCTGCCCTCCCCCTCTGGGTGTCCAGACCTCTCACCCACCCAGCCATCCATTACTCTTCACATCACCTGTATGATCTTCTCACTGCTGGGACCGACACCTGCCTGCCAGATTGAACAATGGCATCATCAGAAGCTGCAAGCAGAGAGCAAGCAGACCCAGCTTGGGTGCCTGGCTGGTGAGACAGATGCCTTGTGTGAGTTTATGGACCTCATTTCCTCAGAAATCTGAGCTAAAATTAAGTGTTTGTGCCATGACAGCAGTGGTTTCTATGATGATGTGAAAAGGTTGCTCTGGACTAAGTGCACATCCTGGGCAACTGAGAGCAAAAGGTCAAATAATACATATATCCAGCAATAAAGATCTCCTGTTAATACAGACTTTCTTATTTCTATGGCTGACAAAGAAATCCATCCCCAAGCACAGAAGCAGAGTCATAGAAAATAAGGATGGAAAAGCCTTTAAATATGAATTCAGCTTTGTGCTCCTCAGCTGGCACCCACTGCCCTCAACCCAGCCCCAGAGAGGGGGTATCTGACTGCTGCCCAGTGACTATGCATCCACCCTCCTTCCACGTTTCTGGTGGCTTGGGGAGCCTTCCAGAGACATCCTCATGGCCAGCAGGCCCTTCACTCATTACAGCACTGGATCCCAGCTCACCCACTGCCCATGCTTGCTCAGCTCCCTTGAAAAGAGTCAGTTAAGCCTCGTTTAGCTGGTGCTCCCTTGCAGAAAAAGCTGTGCACCGTTTGAGTTGAGGACAAAGCCTGTGCTGCCATTTTTATCCATCTTCTTTGGGAGAGGAGGCAAAGAGGCCTGGAGCAGTAAGGCTGGGGTGTAGGGCTGGTCCTTCCCTTTGTAAGGGCCAGCACTGCTGCCTGCCAGGCTCATGTCAGGCATTATCTGTGGGCTGCTTTTGATTTCAGGAGAAGAGCAGAGCGATCATTCACTTGCTGTGTTTCCTTCTGCTTCATCTGGCAGTGGTCACAGCAAAATGACACAAACAAAGTGCAGGTGGTCCCCAGCCCAGATTTCCTCTAAGCTGTAGCTTTCTGCTTTCCTCCTCTAACTCCCTTTGCCAGAACACACAGGGACACCCAAGGTACTCCCTAAAGAGCACACCTACAGCACCACAGAGCAAAGATGAGCAGGGGCCCAGCCCATCCCCTCTACCCCAAGGATAGATTATGCCAACCCTCCCTTTTCTCCTTGGAGGAAGGCACAAGAGGCTTTGCCCTACAAGGTGATGACAGACTTTTAGATCTATGGCACTAAAAGAGATCAAAAAGCAAATTAAAAAATACCATTAAGAGACATGCACAAGACCAGCATCTTCTGTGTCCAACCAGAAGGTCAATAGGCCAATGTAGGAAGAGGGATGCTGGGGCCATGCCAGCAGCAGCAGGCAGGGAAGGGGCCAGAAGCCGCTCTGAAACTTGCTTGGGGCAACTTCACTTCAGTGAAGCCTGTCCAGGAGCCCAAATGCCTTCTTTTCTTCAGAGCTCAGCTGTGGCTCTGCGCCGCTGCACAGAGATCAGTCTCAACAAAATGTACTTTAAAAATAGATGGGCAAAACCCAGGGGCTGTTCCTCAGGCAGGGAAGGGGCCACTGTTCATCCCTCCTTCGCTTTACTGCAGCCGGCATGCTCAGCGCTGCCGGGGATGTGTGCGGCCACGCCTTTGTGTCTCACTGCAGCCTGCAGGTGCCGAGGAGGCAGCAGCACCGCGCAGAGAAGCAGGGAACAATTACCTGCAGCCACCACAGCCAGCCGTGCCCTTCTCCGCAGGCAGAGCGTCAGCAGCCAGGCTGCCTTTCTGATCCGGAGCAGTCTCTGCCATCACGAAATAGCCAATAAAATAAAGTTTTGCATATAAGCAAAATACACACCGGGATGAATTTCCTCCCATTTTATCCCTCTTCTTCGTGGTTTGTAGGAGGTGAAGCACATGCTGCACCCTGACACTCTTGTGCTGCCTTCAGGATGTTCTCCCATGGCAGGAGTATGCCCACGTATCAGGGCCAGACAAGAGCACACTAACAGGCTTTCTGTGTTCCCGAAATCACAAAGGAACACATGCCCTCTGCCAGGAGTTCCCGAGGCTTCTGTTGAAAACCAGGGACACCAGAAAATGGAAGTGGCTCAGTTAAGTGACAGGGACAGGGGGAAATTTCCTGGTGTTCAAGCAGAAGCCTCAGCTGAGGGATTTTGCTTTTCAGCCAGAATTTCACTTGACTGCAGCCATCTTCCTGGCTCCCCCTTTGACATGAATCTCAGTCAACATCTCACTGCTGTAATTGGATAATTATGTCAATTATGAAAGGGAGGAGGGAAAATTTTTAAGCTTGTAGGTGCCAGTATAGCCTCCTGGAGCCAACCTCTCACCACACAGCCAAATGCCTGTGGCTTGGGAAGCCTTCTGCATCAAGGATGAAATCCACCCCTAGGAGAGACATGCCAGAACAAACTCACATACACACACGGTCCGTGGCTGGGGAAGGGCCAGGGCTGAGCTATGACCCACTCATCCCCTGCTGCCTGGTTTGGAGGTGCCTCCGGGTCTGTCTGAGCCCACTGAGGCTCAGGGCTGCAGCGGTGGGAAGCTGCTGTCTCTGTCCCTGGAACTCCACCATGTGTGACTCTGCTGCATAAATAGATCTATCTCTGCTGTGAAATAGATCCATTTCTTTTTTGCCCTTTCCTTACAAGCAAACAAGCAAACCATTTGACCCTGTGAAAGCTGTGTTGTGTGCCACACGCCCCAGTCCGTGTCCCTGCTGCGGAGCCTGGGAGCAGCACTGCAGGGATTGGCAAGTGCAGAGAGCTGAGGGGGAGGCAGCACACCCAGGGGGAACTGAATAGAGCTCAGGAGGGTTTTCCCCAGGCATTCCATGAACATTATATCAAGGTATAATCTAAAGTCATCTGACTCCAAAATCCAAAAGCTCAAAATCCAGCTAAGCGGTAGCCAAATCATGTTAAAGGGAGTAAAAGTGTCTTCGGTCACCTCTACTGCCCGCTGCAGGATGGTGCAGGAGTAACTGGGAGTACAGCGCAGCCAGGGACAGGAGGGGGATCCAGCATTGCCCCCGCCTGTACCTTCCAAAATAAACACTGGATTTCCACTGCATGGGCAAGTAGTGAGGGCTAGGAGCACTTTGGGTCAATTGTAAAGAAGGTCTTTTTCATTCATCAGGAATTGCATTCTTGTTATGCCACCAATGGTAAATGGTGATATGGCAGGGGCTGGAGTGGCAGCATGAATTGCAGCTTCCAGAGACTGGGCTTTGCTGAGACAAAGGAGGAAAATGCTTTTGAACCAGCAAACTGAGCTGGAGCACGGGAATTCAAAGGTTTTTTTCAGTGCACCCAGCTCAACTGGCAAAGCAACGAGCTCAGCAATCTGCAGCAAGAGCAGTGAAGTCACTGCAGAGAAGTGATCTCAGAAGGACAGGAAGGAATGTATTGATTTAGGGGCTTGGAGACCACTTTCATGCAGAGGATGCACAGAAAAGCCAGGGCTGTTTAGCAGAAGCTGTACAGGGTTGGGTTTTTTTGAAGCTATGAGATATCTGCCAGAGGAAAAAATGGCCTGGACAGAAAACGAACTGCCTCCTATTTCTGTCTCATTACCCATGTATTTTTTTGGCAGAATCACCTGAACTGGAGACACTGTTAAATGTAAGAGAGAAAATAAATTACCCTTTTCAGACTGACCTTTCTTACATTTACCTTAATATGGATTGCCTGCCTCACTCCAATCTAGAAGGCAAAAGCTTTTAAGTATGCAGGGGTCCTCACCACCTGCCACACAGAGTTCCAGGCAGGGCCGGAGAGAGGCTTTCTCCTCCTCTTGCCCAGTGCATGCACATCACTGTTTTCCTCCTCTGTCCCAGCAGAGCCTCCTCAGAGGATGCTGCAGCTATTCCTTCTCCTCCCGTCCTCCCCAGGGCCACTTCAAAGAGCAGGACTGCCTTTTCCATAGTGACAACCAGTTTTGTGCTTCTCCCTGGTTTTAAGCAAGAAGGTTTCTGGAAAAAATTATGGGTAAATATTTTTGGACCTAGCAGTCAGACACATCATTTGATATCACTGCTCACACTGGGGCCATTTTTAATTGAAGTATCTCTGGGTTTTTTTGTAATTGTCAGGAAACCATTTGGAAATAGATACACACCAAACGAGGCTGGGGCTTCTGCATGTGTGGGAGGGTAAGTAATGCACCAGGCTATAGTTTGTAGCTCCAACAATTGTTCAGCATTTTGTTAATCTTAGGACCCTTGGATACTTCTGGCAGGGGCCTCAGGAGGTCTTTAGTCCAACCTGCTGCCCAGAGCAAAGTCAGCTTTGAGATCTGGCCAGGACACTCAGGGTCCCGATGTGTCTTGTAAACTTCTGAGGACAAAGAAATGGGGCACCCTCCCTGGACAACTCACTCCAAGGCCTGGCCACTCTCACTGGACATTCAGTTCTGTGGCAAAAGGGTATCTGCAGCCTGACTGCCCCCAGCCAGGCAGTCCCCTGGTCTGTGTCATTGCAAAGGGACAGGGTTTTGCATTTGTCCCTGTTGAATTTCCTGATGTTCCTGCTGACCCATTTCTCCAGGCTGCCTAGATCTCTCTGAATGGCAGCATAATCATAGAATCATAGAACCATTAAGGTTGGAAAAGACGTCCAAGACCATCAAGCCCAGCCTGTGACCAAACACCACCATGTGAACTAAACCATAGCACTGTCATGTCCAGCCGTTTCTTGAAGACCTTCAGGGATGGTGACCCCACCACTTCTCTGGGCAGTCTGTTCCAATGTTTAACAATCCTTTCAGTGAAAAAATTCTTCCTGATGTCCAAATTGTACTTCCCCTGGTGCAGCTTGATGCCATTTATTCTTATCCTGTCGCTAGTTGCCTGGGAGAAGAGACCAACCCCCACCTGGCTACACCCTCCTTTCAGGCTGTTGTGGAGAGTGATAAGGTCACCCCTGAGCCTCCTTTTCTCCAGGCTAAACACCCCCAGTTCTCTCAGCTCCTCCTCATATGACTCATTCTCTAGAACATTTCTCAGCCCTGTTGCCCTTCTCTGGACTTGGTCCAGCACCTCAATGTCCTTTTAATGAGGGGCCCAAAACTGGGCACAGGATTCGAGGTATGGCCTCGCCAGTGCCATATACAGGGGGACAATCACTGCCCTGGTCCTGCTGGCCACACTATAATGACAGATCACTTCAGTGTCACTTGCAGACTTGACAAGTGCTCTCTGTTGCCTCCTCCAGGTAATTGGTGGCCAATGTCTAACAGGACAGGTCCCACGATGGCCCCTGCTACCCCACTTAACTGGGCTGTGGGTAGAGCACAACCCATTAACTTCTGATCATCCAGACAGGCTTTTGCTTTTACTCCAACACAGCAGAGAGTAGGAAGAGAATGGCAAATTTGAAAAGCTGGTCTCTGCTGGCACTACTAATTCTCCTCTCTTCACAAATTTTATCCTCTTCTCAGTAATTATTTAGAAGCGTGCTAATGATAGTCTTTGTGAGATCAGTAGCTTGCTTCCAAAGGGAGTGGACATGACGAAGCTTTAGGAGGAATAAAACGGAACCTGTGAAGTGGTACTATAATCATCTGGACAGATAGAAGTGTCCTCAGGTCCCATCCATGGCTGTATCTGCACCATGGGCAGAGGAAAACAACAAGCCACCAAGAGAAAGACTGCTCTCTCCTTCTAGCCCCTTGCAGGAAGTCCTCAAAGGAAAACTGTGGGAGGGGAAGACTGATCCAGCCTGCTGACTTACTCAGATATCCAGGGGGATCTTCCTCCCATAGGGACTTGACTCTGGTCTTTAAAAGGACAGAGATATTCCGCATTCAGAAAGGGAACAAAGTCTTTCACTGGGAAACTTCAATCAGAGATCTCACCATGTTTGGTACACAGGCCAAATGCAAAAAAGGTAATGACTGGAGTCAACAGAAAACTTTCTGTGAGCTACTATGGGAGCAAGACGAGGCCACATTTCCCAGTACCTTTTTCTTTTTGCTACTCCTCTCTATTGGCAGTCCTTGGAGACCAGCCAAGTCTGCTTCCTGTGCTCCTCATTTTTCAGCATACACCTAAAAATCAATAGCCTTGCACTGGCTGCTTCTGTTAGTGCATTATCATTTCCTGCAACAAGGATAGCTTGACAAAATGAAGTCTCAGCTAATTAAAGATTGTACAACAGTTGTGTTGACAACTGGGTCTCCAGCACTCTGTAAGCCATTTCAAACGATTTCTTCTGGAGGAGATTCCAAAAGATCTTGGCTCCTTCATGAGTTCTTCTGCAGTTGCTACTCCTGTATGGTGCTCAGGTAGGACTCTGTCCCCCATCCATTAGGAATCGCTTTGATTTTAAGAATTCGAGTGTCATCCAGGTTCAATGGGCTGTGAGCCCTTTGCATCACTGTTGACACAAAGGAAGGCTCCATCCACATGCAAATTTCCCATCTGTTAATGCTGAAACCTCCCTCATGGCACATGCAGTCCTTCATGTAAATGAGAATCAGCTTTTCTGATTTCCAAAATGTTTTCAGCAGAAGAGGTGCCTGCTGAGAGAACAACACACAATTGCCAAACAGCTCCCAAGGGTTGACCAAGGCAGCCCAGTGACAACTTAGAATCTTTGAAGGGAAGGAAAGGAAACTGTGCAGCAGTTTTCAGTTTGCTGATAAATCCCAGGGTAGTATGGGCAGAGGAAGACTGAGCAAAATCTATCTGGCAGCCATAGGTCTCAAACAGTCCAACAGGCCAGTTAGGCTTGACAGATTTAACAGGCCAGTTTGCACAGCAGCATCCTGTTACACATGAGCTGCAAGTATTCAGACAAAGTGGATCCTCAGGTTTTTTCAGACAGATGCAAAAAAGCACTGAGGGACCAACACAGGAGTGAAGCTAAATAGGGCAAAATCAGTACAAGCTCCTTTCCCATCTGCATTTTCCATAACAGGGATATTATGTCAGCTTAGAGCTGTATTCGCATGCTCACAGAAGAATCTCTCTTCCCTCCTTCTCAGCACATGGTGAATGCAATCCTGCAGCTTGGCATAAGCCAAATGCAAAAAGCCCAAAAGAGAGGATGCACGGAAGAGGAATCTAAGAGCCTGGCATGAAACAGCCACTGGTGAGAGCAGGCAGCCTTCTGGTTTGGTCCCCAGTGTTCCAGTATGGTAATTTCCACCAGCCCAAACTCAGCCATCATGTGATGCACCTACACACCAGCCTGCCTTCCCATCTATAGTCTAAAGCCTTTTATATGTGGTCTCAGAATACAGCACCAGCCTTATTTCCTCCTTCCCTGTGTGATGCAGCTCTCGGCTGGTTTTGCTGAACCTTCCCAGCGATTGCTTAGTAATGACTGCACTAGCAGAGCAGCTATTGCTCTGCACACAACTGCATCATAAAGATGCCTACCTCACAGGAGAAAAGGAGATTGATTCCTGCTGCTGCAGCTTGGCCAACCAAATCCTGTAGCTGCCACTTTAAAAAAAACAAAGAGTGTGTAAGTACCCAGACCACTGGTATAGGATCTATGTAGAGACACAAAATGGGGGAATTATTATAGAGTTTTCCTAAAGAAATTCAAAGATCTGCCCATTCATAGTTTCTTGTTAGCACCTGAAAACCTGGCAGCCTCATCCTGGGTGTGATTGAGAGCCAGAGGTGGTGACCTCTGCCTCTGTCCATGCTCAGGCCAGCAGTCCCAAAAGGGAGCAGTGATGGAGTAGCCATAAGAAGGAAATACTTCTCACCACAGCAAGACTGATGGTCCAGTGTTACCAAGATGTCACGCCACAAAGAAAGGTGATTTTTCATGTTGATCAAGTGAATTCAGTGCTCAAAAGAGGTGTAAAGAAGGGACACAGGAAAAGAAGACATTTTTGTTGAATCAGATTCCAATATTGTGGCTGGATTTTCAGTCTAGAAATGAATAATAGCATCTATTACAAGCTTCTTCACCTTTAGTGTATCATACAGTCTTTTTTTTCTGGTTTTCAATAGAAAAATACTGTTTTCATTATAAAACTAGGACCAAAAGTCAAGCTACTTTTACAGTACTATAAGGGTGACTAAAAGGGCCTGCTCTGGTAATTATCATTTGGTGAGACCTTATTTTCACCCTTAGGAAAATATAAGTAAGTAAATACCCTGATGCAGGAATGGCAGCAGGTACAGCAGGGAAAGTCCTGATCTGCAGGCACTGTGAGTCCCTTGTCAGGACCTGACACGAATGTCAGATGAAAATCCATGGCCTCAGCTCCCCTTACCAGTCACTTCTGTGCTTCCTTATAAAACCAGCTCATCTCCCTTGGAGCATTTCTTAACACAAAGCTCTTTTCACCAGTGGAAACTGTACTTCTGTAAAGAAACAAGCTCAAGAACTGCAGCTGTAACAGGCTATCAGATGTTGAAATTCAGCACCTGTATCCAGGGATCGATATAGCCTCAATATGACAGTCTGCAAAATCCCAAAGTGCTGGAAGCAGCATTATTTACAAGCAGCCTTTCATTGCTGATGCTGATACACTGCGGTAGCCTGCTTGCTTTCCCAGCTGAATGGCACTCAGCCTTTTTCCTCCTCTTCCATTACCGTGCTGCCTTTCACCGTGGAAACTGGCATCTCTGACAGCAACGATGCTTCAGGGGAGTTGAACGTATGATCTCTTTCTCGTTCCACAAATACTTTGTTTCAACTTTGGCTCACAACCCTTTTGACTTATGTGGCCTGACGGTGCAATTAGGGATGCTCACATTCCTAATTTAAACCTCCTTACGCAGGTGAGCAGGGCTGAGGCAGCTCCACCACACAGCTGCTGAGCTCCTGCTCCCTCCTCCCACACCGGTGCCAGTGGGGCTGGGGCTGCCCGAGACTCTGTGGCCCCACACAGGGCCAGGAGCTCTGGAGGGCTATCAGGTTCCATTGTCTTCTCACTCAGCAGATAATAAGCTTCAGTCTGGGATTTTGCAAATCCCATTGGCTATCTTCAAAGAAACATCTGGCGCGTCAGGGAGTATTCATCCCAGGAGGGAAGGACTGAACCACTCACATTTAAATACCTCTCAGTGTCTGAAGAGGTGAGCTGTTGAATGCCAATTATGTCATACTCTCAGAAGCTTCATTATCTCCAGGCTCTTGTGTTTGCCCTAACCCACCAACACGAAAATGTCTTTTGTCTCCATTTTTCATTTTTTCTCCTGAGAAAGGAGAGGTGTCTCTCCAGGTTTTGGAATCAGCCTGCAGGGACCAGAGGAACCAGTCAGGTTTTCCCTGGCAGCAGCGATATTTCACTCTAAGGAGGATGCTAGGAATCTCCGTGTTTGCTTTGTGTGGCCAGCTCTTCCCTCTTGGAGCACAGGGGAATAACAACTTCTGCCCTCCAGGCAGCTATTTCCAGCAGAACTGTTACCAGAGCTGACTAACTTCTGCACACCGGTTCCCCTTTCCACGAAACAGGATGAAAGTTCTTTGCTAAATCAAAGGGAAGCTGAGTTAAAGAGATAGATACCACAACCCCGACCCAACATCTTTAAGACCAGGCTCCCTCAAGCAGTCCATGAACTTGTGCAAGCAAGCCTTGCCACAGACGGATCCTCCCACCCATGCACAACCCTACATCACTGATAACCCAGCCCTCCTCAAAGGCAGGGTGGGCGTTTGGCACCTACACAGGCAACAAGCCACCACACCTTCAAGCTGCCTTAATTTCCAGAGGTAACAAGAGGCTTCTCAGTTCCTGGCTGCAGTCTCCAGGGGTTTACCATTAACTTTCAGGTGAAAAAGAACAGCCAGGCACACATACAGTATCTAACAGGAACAAAAGCCTCCTCAGCCTTTTAACCTCCAGGCAGAAGAAAGTTGTCTTTGAAGATGAACCCCCCACACCCCTGAAGCCCAGGGGGAGGCAGCAGCTGCCGGCCGATGAGGCAAAGGAAACCAGCAGGCCTAGGCCTGGTACCCTGCAAGACCTTCTGGAAGCTCAAGTTCCCCCATCCCACTGGTGGCAGCACACCTCCAGGGAGATCATGGGAGCATTGGATTCCTGAGGAGTTACCGGCTCAGGCGTGGGTGCTGGATTTGGGAATAAGAGAGGGCAGCAAGGCTGCTCCCTGGTAGTCAGGTTGAGCCACACAGCAACGTGGTAATCAAGGTCACTTCTCGAAGGGGGCTGGAAGCACAGATGAGCAGTTGTGCAGCCATGGGGAGCTGGCAGAAGTGATCTGCACTGACTGCACCTCCCCAGCGGCGCTCCAGGGACAGGGCTGCCTCAGGCTGTCCCAGCCCTGCAGTCACATCCCAGCCTCCCAACCGTGAGCTCAGGATTATTCTAATCATTGCAAACCTTGGGATGGTAAAATGCGCTGGCAGCTGAGCAGCCCCCAGGCGAGTTCCTCCCAGGGCAACTCAGGGTGCTGAAGCCAGGGCCTGTGATCCCAGCTCTGGTCCACTGTGACAAGGAGTTCCAGTAGCAGAGAAGAGGAACAGGGCCCGGTCCCAAACCATCCCCCCCAAACTCTCTTCCCCTGCCTGTTCCCCATGGTCCCCAGGGTAGCCAGCACAGCACTCATTTGTGCAGCAGGGGCAGAGCTTAGGGCGCTCTTGACCCACACCTGCTCTCATGATTAGACCTGGAAAAGCACCCCAGGTTCAGGTTACAGCCTCCCTGCTGCAGGAGGGCCAGTAGCTCTCACTAGTTTGACGACCACTGAGGTTTTCTGCAGCAACGCAGTCTTACCCAAAGGAAAGAGGCAGATGCAGCTGGAGCTGGGGGTGGCCAGTGTCATAAACAGTGGGTCTGCGCTTTGCTTGGAAGCTCAAAGTATGTTCCTCTCCTCTTGGCAGTTCAGACTACCCATCAACAACCAGAGCCATGGAGGAGTCCTGTCTGCAGGCCAGAGATGGCTGCAGCAGGATGCTGCATCCACATTGGCAATGTTTTTTCCGGTCCTTACCGTGGACTCGGCTCAGTGGAGCAGGTGTCTGGTGGTGATCCCTGTCCTCTGCAGCCAGAAGCACGAGGCTGGGAGAAAACCAGAATGATGTGATGCTCAAAGACCTTGGTGATGAAGCCAGAGAGAGTCACTGCTCAGGGCACAAGAAAAATAGAGCCTGAGGCAGCCTTCGTATCTGTTTGTTGAGAGCAGACCATTCCTTGGGATGCTGTCAATCAGGGCAACAGGAACCAAAAGATTTGGCTGGCATTGCTTACCTAATGCAAGAGTGCAAGAGAAGACTTTTGCCTATTTGCTTTCCAGAGTACCCATCAAATTCACTGAAACACAACTGAGCTGGTACAGTCCCATGGACTTGGTGGAGTTCCCCAGTCTGGACTCCTGCTGACTCGCCACACTGACATTTCATCCCACTCAAGACCTTTGTGCTTTTCCTCTCACACGGTGGGCACAGTTGTGGTGATGACTTTTCACCTGGTGAGGCTGCAGGGTGCCCCCCGAAGCTCCCTGCCAGCTCCAGCAGAGCGGTAACCTTGGCAGCACCTGGGGTTAACGAGCCTTATTAAGGGACAGGTGAGCTGCACAAATTAAAGAACTTAAATCCAATCTTTCTTTAATTTAGCCACCACAGGTAACAGACAGACCAAGGTAAGACATACACCAGTATGTATTTCCCTCATTCTGGAAGCCCATTATCATCCATCCAATATAGAGTTGGCTTCCAGTATCACGGATTTTTTAAAACATTAATTTTCCAATCTAACCTCTACAGGCAGTTCCACTCTATTATTCTGCTCTCCAATTATTGGTGCAAGATTCTATTCCCCTTTTTTGCCAGGCAACAGCTGCAAGTCCCATGAAGTGACAGCTTGTCACCCCCTTCTGCCTCTCATTCACAACCTGAGCTACTTCACCCTGGCAGTCATTTGCTGACTGTGGGCAGTGGTCACCTCTTTCCCACAGCTGCTCTTTCTTGCATGGATAGCTGCTGGTCAGTTTATTTTGACCAGACATTTAATGGCTGATCCTATGGTAGGCACCTAAAACTTCTTCCATTGTTTCTTCTCGATTATTAGTTCAATAATAGATGAAAGCAAAAAAGGAAAATTGTTGTTTCATCCCACTACCTTGCCTCTATCCAAACAAAATAGTAGCTGAAGAGTATTTTCTGTTAGAAGAGTCAAAACATTTACTACCAATAAATTCAGCATTCTTGGAATTGATAAAAGCACGGTGTTACATCTGGCACCACTCAAGAGGCATCAACTTCTGCCCCAAGGAACCGTAGTTCACATTCTCTACCAGCTAAAACACTGGTAAATTATTCCCTCAAGCCTGCTCCAGGAAAGCACAAACATCACGTTGACTCTGACCAAAATTTCTTCTCGGGAAGCAGGAGGTTTGTAGAGATAAACTCCTGCTGGAGTACACAATATGCTGGCCCTGGGGCTCACATTATGCACTTGCTTGTACATAACGGAGGTGGTAACATGCCAGAAGTATTTTTCCCCTAAAAGTTGGGCTCTTCACTGAAAGGTAACATGATGTCTGAAGGACAAAAATACTACCTTGTTGGAAAAGAGTTTGGCATCACTAATGCTGCTAATTCTGGAAATTCTATCAATTTTCATTGATACAATAATCCATTTTACTTTTATATCTAGTTCAGCTGTTCTCCTCAAATTACTTCTGGTGGCAGTGAGTGCCATTCATTTAATGAAAAAAATGTTTCTATCAAATCTGAATTTGTCACCTCTGCTTTACAGACAAATGTAAAAACTGGGCCTATAAAGCTAAAAGACAAAAATAGAAGTTCTCCATCCATTTTCTCTGTGTTAATCATGACTGTAGCTATTTTAACCTCTCATTCTCTTCAATCTCTCTGTAACAGTTCTGCTGTCTCACTAGTTTTGCTAGCATTTTTAAAATCCTAAGGTACTTGCAATACAAAATGTCTGCCTATGATGCCCAGAACTCAGTCCTGGACTGACACAGGTAATTTCAAAAGTAAGAGTTGTAAGAATACTTTGCTTTCTCTACCTATGCTGTACCTATACATTCCAAACTGCAACTTCATTGTCACTGTGATCCTCTCCATGAGCTTGATAAGGTATCATTACAGTCTTTTTTTTTTTTTTGTGAGCTTGACTTTCATAACCTTCATTATTTTCTATTTCACTGGTCATTCCTTTTCCAGATTAATTAAAAAACCAAACGCTTATCAATTAAAAAAAAAAGCCCAGCAGAAGTCAATAATAAACTATTGGGAAAACCCCAAGCATAACAAGGGTTTTGTAATTATATGGTCTAGTATAATAAATTGGCTCCCACATTTTAAATCTCTTCACAGGTATCTACACGTGGCACAGAAGGACAAATATGCCTTTATTATCCTACTTTATGAGGATTGTTAACAGCTTATTATCATGAACCATATATTACCATCAGCGTCTTGAGTAACAACAAACCTTTTATTGTGCTCTGAAAATAAGCTTGAAACTCAGAAGCTACGGCCAAGACAGGGTATCTAGGCAGAACCTCAGTACTTTAGCAGAAATAAAGTGGGTAGGAACTCTTCTTTAAGAGTCTTAACAGATCTTGGCATTTCCTCTTATTTAGGCACAGAATTCCCCCGGTTTCAATAATGTAACTGCTGTTAATTGTCTAAATGCCAATTTACGCAGGACATGCAACTCAAAATCTGCTTAAGCTTACCCACTTAATCAACCTAAAATTAGCAAGAGTGTTTGAGATGGAGAAGTATATCCATGCCTCTATTTGCTTCTTGAAGCAGGTTTTGTGTAAGAAATCTTATCAGAGCACACACAACTACAAAATACACAAGCTTTGCTTCCCTGGAAAGCAGCAGCAGCCACTCCTGATTTCTGGCTAGCCCAGAAACACCTGCCTACCTTCTTACCTGTGAGAGAGGAAGGAAGATTTTACAAAATGTGGTATGTTTCTCTTCTAAATTAAATCATTGTTCCTTCTGGTGCAAATGCAGTGTACTAAGGAATGGTATCCAGAAACTGCGGAGTTCAGCACTGAATTAATCTTGATGCAGCACTTTAGCAAAGCCTCTAACATTACAGTGGCCACACTTTCTTCCTCCAGCAGCTGAGCTAATCCTCATGATTGTTTACATGGTCATAATTTTGCCATCCTTTCAGAGAACAGAAGTTGTAGAGTACTTTCATTGCTACAAGATATTACAGAATCACAGAATGGGTCAGGTTGGAAGGGACCACAGGGGGTCATCTGGTTCAACCTCCCTGCTCAAGCAGGGCCATCCCAGAGCACATGGCACAGGGTTGTGTCCAGACGGTTCTTCAATATCTCCAGTGAGGGAGACTCCTCAACCTCTCTGGACAGCCTATTCCAGTGTGTGGTCACTGCACAGTAAAGAAGTTCTTGCTCATATTCAGGTGAAACTTCTTGTGCATTGGTTTCTGCCTGTTGCCTTCTGTCCTATTGCTCAGCACTGCTGAGCAGAGCCTGGATCCATCCTCCGACACCTCCCTCTGGATACTTACAGACACTGATGAGGTCCCCTCTCAGTCATCTCTTCTCGAGTCTGAACAGGCCCAGCTCCCTCAGCCTTTCCTCATAAGAGAGATGCTCCAGTCCCCTTGTCATCCTTGTTCTTCTCTGTTGGACCTGCTCCAGGAGCTCCATGTCTCTCTTGTCCTGAAGAGCCCAGAACTGGACACAGCACTCCAGATGTGCCTCACCAGGGCTGAGTAGAGGGGCAGGATCACCTCCCCTGACCTGCTGGCACTGTTCTTCCACCCTAATCCACTCCAGGACACCAAAGGCCTTCTTGGCCACAAGGGCACTGCTGGCTCGGGGACAGCTTGTTGCCCACCAGGACCTCCACAGAACTCCTTCCCTCAGCCTGTGCTGGTGCAAGGGGAAGAACCCTGCATTTACCTTTGTTGAATTTCAAACAGTTCCTCTCTGCCCATCTCTCCACCCCATCAAGGTCCTTCTGAAGGGCTGCACAGCACTCTGGGGTATCGGCCACAATATTACTCCTCACATGTGTGATTGTTTATGACTGATAACACACACACAGTGGTACAGGAAACAGATGTAGTCCCTTCACGGTATTTCAGAATAAGAAAGGCTCCAGATCATCCTCTCCTTCCCGTCCTTCATGACATCTATTAACTCATCCATAGGGAAAAGATAATTTCCATCTAGCAACAGAAATCAAATGTCAAACTCTTCAGTGTATTATCAGACCATCCAACAGCCTGACCCTGCAAAGACTTAGCTTTAATCTTTTTGGGATGCTGGTATCCATTTGACTCCAATCAAAGTAGAAGAGAAGCATGTGTGTGAGCTTTAGCAAGGCTGGGAAATGTGGGATTAAGACCTACTGCTTTGTTTTGGCAAATACACAAACTGCAACACAAAGCATACAAGGAAAAAAGCACATATCTTTTAGCAATCCCCCCGCCCCAGTTTTCCATCCGCCTCACACAACAACAGAAATGCTCTTCCAAGGGCAGAACTCTGACAATTGGTGGGAAAATTCAGGCAAACTGTTCTATCCACTTTCTGCAGGAGTCATTTTGGCATGCTTTAAATGCCAGGCAGTATTTAAGGATTCGCTTGGACATGTGCATATATGAATCTTATTCATCTTAACAAGAGGGAACTCTACATACTTTGCTACAGAACCTCACCAAATGCTTTATCTAGAAGCTACTGGATTTTCATGTATTTATTCTGTATTAAGTACCTGGCTCTTTTTTCAAACCAGGATTACATCTCATACATTCATTTTTCAAAATCATTGCATTTGAAAGACTTGTTTAACTAAGTGAACATGTCCTGTCTCAGACCATTTCTTTTTTTTGTGCTGTCATAGCCATTTCCCATCTAAGTCTGTGTTATTTGAGTGGTCAGCATTTTGGAAAAGGGAAGTCTATCACACTTTTTTCTTTTTAAAGAAGAAGGTTTGTGTCCCTACAGTTTCTTATCTATCAACCACACTGCAGAGTAGAAGAAAATGCTCCCCCTCAAGATTCATTTTGGTAATGAGCACATAATGGTGTCATCTCAGTTCCCAGCACCTCAAGGGGTATGTGCGTGCTCTTTGCTATCAGTAAATGAAGGTTCAAAAACTCACAGTACGAGCACACGGCTCCTGTGAGGCACACAAGGGTGTGACACAGCTGCACACTTGCAACTGCTCATGCTCACATTCCTCTTCAACAGAAAAAAGACTTCCAGGCCACTTAGGATGTGAAAGGAAACAAAAAATTGAAGTGATAAATCCCATTAGCATTTTTCAGCAGGCTTTGTGCCCCTCCTTTTTTTTTTTTAATAAATAAAATGGAGTCCTTACTTAATTTCCAGATTAAGAAGGACTATTAGAAGCAGTTACAGACCCAATTACAACCCTTGAAACACCACTGAAATGCACTACAATATTCTTTTATTTAGTTTACAGAAGAGTCTATCAGTACAGGTTGCAGAAAGAAAATGTTTAGTGCTATTTACAATTTGTTTTAAAACTCTGCTCTATACAAATTTAATTCTGATCAGTATGAACAATATTTTTGTAAATCTACTGCATATAAAGCATTTCATCAAAGCAGTAACAATGAATAAAATAACCTGTTTACATTTGAATGATGCCAATCATTCGGAAAAACGATTACACAGAACATCTGTAAGAGTTGTGGACACTTAAGTACAGAACACAATGTCAACCTGTGACTCAGTTTTTTAAAGGCTAAAGCTATTTATACGGAATATTGTTCTATTATACTACACGCCAATCTATATTTAACCTCTATAGTTATGTATTTTATAAGATTTTTATTAAATATATTCTACACATATTTGTAATTTCACCCAGGAAGAATTCCTCCCCAGTGAAAAAATATAAAATCTTTAATATTTTTTAATTTTTATTTCTTTTTGTTTTTTACAGGTTTAGATGAAACTAGCTCATGCTTTAGTGCTGTGCAAATTTCTTTAGCATATCAACATTTAAATTATTGATATGAAATAAAAGAATGGCATCCTTTTCAATTATGTATGCCTTCAAAAATCAGCTTCTGATTTTAATACCATTGCAAGCACTAATACCAAATGCAGGTTACGTAAAGAAACAAAACTAGTACTATGGCAGAAGTTTTTCTTTTTGCTTTTTAAATTTTAATAATTCTTTTGAAATCTCTAATGAGTAAGCATGACACTGGAGTCTAAGGTACAGATGAGAAAAATGACTGAAAAACACCAATTGCCAATATTCAAATACATAAAATTGATTAGTAAATGATGTTTTCTAACATTTATGCACAATAATAAAAGCCTATGAACTACAGGAAACTACCCCTCCCATATTAAGGCTAGGAAATGCACTCTCTGCACTTGTTTGTGCTGTCTGAATAAGCACTCAACTAACACACGAGATCGGAGTGCACAGTAACAAAAAAATCAGTTTCATCAGCCCTCTACAGAGTGCTTTTAAATTACAGGCACATAGTATTTTTTCTTTGTTGCAGTGAAAATATATATAGTTAGACTTGGTTTAGTTAGTATTCTGTGCCAGTTTGGCCACCGAGGTTGACTTAGGTAAATTGACTTAACAGTTTTTCCTTTGATTTGGCCATAAGTGAGATTTGTTTTAATTATTAATATACTATTTTCCAGTGTTGCATTATACATTGTGGGTTATTACTAGATGTCTCAAATATTGTTAGAGATTGTTGATGAGAAATATACTGTCAACCATATTTAGTGCAAATTGCATCTAGAAAGCTTGACTGGTTAAATCCGGTTAATGAAGCTTTTTGTGATAGCAAAATGATTCCTGCTATAGAAAAGAAAACAAATCTTTCTGGAGATTGAATTCTTTCAAAAAGTAATGTACTGTAAGATTATTCAACAAACAAAAAGGAGGAATTGAAAAAAATAAACAATTAAAGTGTTCATAGATCTTTCACCTTTTTTTTTTTTTAAAAAAAAAAGACTAATGAGACAGTGTTCATGTATTATTTCAGTTCCATGGATTTACAGACAGGCTTTTCCTACAGGTGTTTGAAGCAAGGTAGGGCCTCTTCTATTCCAGCAGCATGAAAGACAAAGACTATATTACATCACACTTAGCAGGTAAAGCTAACAGGGTTTACAGGATTACACAGCAATTGCTTTCTCCAGTTTTTTCACGGTTCCTTTGACCTGCAAAGAAGAAGGAAGTTTTACTTACATGCCACTTCTAAAGCAATGAGGCTGTTCTGTGTGACAGTATGCTTAATACAAGTCTGTTCTTTATTATTTTCAGTAAAAAAATTATTTATTGTTATACACATGCATACATAACTGAAAAATAAATCAGGACTAGTTTTTCACAATAAAAACAAGAGCTTCTAAGGTCTGAGTAAGTTTCTGCACTATATAAAAATGCTAAACCAGAAAGTTAATTTCTTAGTTTTCTATAAACATGTACAAAAGCATTCCATTACCTTCTTCACAAAAGAGCACAAGGACTTGACTTTTCTCTATTACGAAATACTCAAAAAGCCTGAAAGAGACCTGACCACTTTGCCATGTGCTTGTGTAAGAAATTCCTCTAGTGCCCCAGCCTACCTTGAGAGTTTGGTTCTGGCAGTGTCTCTCTAGCCACCAAATGCATCACTGTTGTTTTGCCAAAAGGAAGTTTTAATGCTGCAAAAGGAGAAAGGGAGAATTACTAACACATTGCATCAGTCTTTTTTTGTCCAAAATACCCACTTGAAACTAACTATAATTGGATTAACACCTGTTCAAAAGTTCATACTCTTAGGTTTGAACTGCTTACTGGTTGAAGTTCAGTAAATAAGGGACTCGGGGCATGAAAATAATCATTTAAAACACTGCATTTTAAGAGACATGATATTCCTGTTAGGAAACTTAGCCTTCCTCTTTTGAGTAGAAAGTGAGGTGGGCATTCATGCCAAGACTCGGGTGTTAAGCATTATTTAATAATAAGGATGAAAGAAAGTTGCTAATTCAGTCACCAAATTGTTATTCCTGAGATATCAAAACACAGAGCCTCTACTACAAAACAGATTTTCCTAAAACATATTTTGATCCTTGACACAGATTTTTTGAAATACAAAATGTCTGCATCTTGCCTTTTAATACTAATCAGTAACATCAGCTGCATGTGAAAAATATCAAATTTAAAGCTTTTTTAAAATAGATACAGTAGTTCTCACAATGCTGCCTTTGTGAGCTTTAGCAACAAAAATTTTAAAAAATGGTGCTTTCCACAATTCCTTCTGCTTGTGTCTGAAACTAAAATGACAATTTTTACATTCCAATTTAAGTATACAAATACATTGTATACTTAGAGTATCTTCCTTGATTATTATTCTGAGAAATACAAGACAAGGATGCTCTAAGTTTTTTCCTTCCCACCTTATAGTGGAAAAAATAGTGAGTGATAAATTTAACAAGAATTTAATCCTTAATACAAAAATAATTCTGATTTGAGTAGAATTTGTCCTATCAAACTCAAGTTACAGCTTTTGTTTTCACATACAGTGAAATAGCATTTTAAGTGAATAAATGCATAATGAATGGCCAATAAACCTGAAGGCAACTGAAGCGAAAAATGTCTGTTTTATGCTACAGCATAGATTAAAGATTCACTAATAAAATAATAAACCCAGTATTTAGTAATTAGGTGTATTCAATACAAGCCTCACTACAACACTGCTATTAAATCATGTTCCTTGCCTACATATTTATTTCAAGAAATGCAAATTATGATTAAAACATAGGTCCAAACACAGGTGTAAGCACACAAAGTGATACAGAACTCCACAAGATTCTTTGAAGCAGCTGTACTTTGGGAAAAGCAATCTCTATGGAAAGGCAAATCTGAAAGTTTTGTAATTTACTTGAAGCACTGCCTGTGCCTGCAACAAGAAGCTATTGATAGCTTCAAGTCTGACAAAGATGATGTATTTTGGGTACTTGATACCATGACACAACTGAAAAATCTAACAGACTGTTAATATGGTCTTTGTGAACTCCATGGAAAAGGACTGTCTTCATAACAAACTCTTGAATTACAAAATAATCATATTAGGAACATCTTCCATAATAGGAACATATTTCGGGAGACCTAATTAGTGAGTTGTGGAGATTAACTATTTACAGTAATCAAGTAGAACTATGCTAATATTTATATTTATATTAACTAATTTCAGCTAGTAGTTTGCATAGGTTACACAAGTTCTTGCTAGAAATTTCCAGCTTCTTGTTTGGAGCACCATGACAGCATCTGAGCAGCCTAACCTATGCTCAGTAATCCTTTCTTGCTCTTCTCTTTGTGTTTTCACCCCTTTCTCTCACTTAAACCAAAATTGTATTTAATTCCTTTCCCAACTATTCAATTCCATTGTTGTTCTATATTTTCTATTGTCAGAACTTACTTTTCACCCCCTTTTGGAATGTGGATGGCACATGGTGGGTTGACTTCCCTTCCCCAATAAATAAGGAAGCAAATGCTGCTGATTACCATTATCTACCAAGAAATGGAGAACTGTTGATTATGTATTACTTCCCTAATGAATATTATTTGAAATGCAAACTGCAGAACAAATATTTAGCTAAAGGATTAAATTTCCTGTTGGAAGCTGAACAACAGACTCTGGCTTGCTAGCCAACTCCCCAGCACTTAGCACAGGCAGGACACAACAAAATAGTGTGGCTCAAGCACTGCAGGCAAGAGTGGCGCAGATTTACAGAGGGTTCTGTTCTACACTGCTTCCAGTGCCATCAGCTCTGCTGTTCTTGTAGTGACAGCGCATTCAGAGAAGGCATCAAAAGGAATGCTTTCTTGAAAATAAAATTTTTCACTCAAAACCACTTTTTCATATCAATTTCTCATTTTTGAGGCATCTTAGTTTATAGGCGTCTCAAATTCAGAAGCCAGTACACAGACATGTAAGGTAAAAGTGAACAAAAATGGACTCCGATTAAAAAAGAAAACACCAAACTGTTTCCTTGGAAACTTTTGTTTCACTGGATGATAAAGTGATTTTCAGTAGGTCAAAATTCCAGTCAATATTTCCTAATCACCTAAAGCAGATATAACACTAAGTGCTATAACTCAGTCAAAGAGAACTACAGCTAGAAAAGCTTCATGAAAGTGTATTATAATAGTATAACAAACTAAATATTGCGTTTAGCAAGAAGTTTCCACCCCTATCCACCTCCCTTTTAAAGGTAGCTAGTTCACGTAGGGTTACCTCTAATGAACACCACAAACTGAAGTAAGTGTCTTTTCAGGCTGTTTCATGAATTCCTGTTCCCCTTTCAGCTGTGTAATCTTACTCCTGATAACTTCATTAGTACTGAAGTTAAGGTGACGTTTTAGGGATTCTTTTTCTTAAAACAATACAGCAACAAAAATATTTTTGAAAAACACTAATATACATGTAAGATCCTTGGGGTAAAAACACAACGAATAAATTGCAACGCACGAATGATTAAGAATGAACTAAAATGCCCTGAACCCAAGTAAGTGTTCAAAATTCATAGACCTAAGTTAATGCAAGAGTCAGCAGCATGCAGCTATTATTTTTCAGCTTAACTCATGAAATAATACATTAAATATATTAAACAAATATTCTACATTTTTTTAGGTTTAGACAAATGTCACTAAAGGGAAAAAATGCTGGTGGTAAAGAGCAATACTCAGATGAATGGCAAAGTAAATCCCATTTAACTATCCTTGCCTGGAAATGTAGGGTAAGACTAGCATCTTTAATTGCAGAGATGATCCAAGACTTAACATTTGTCTTTCAACTCTACTCCATCTGCTACTAGCTGCACTCACTGTCACCTGGTAAAAATACAAATTAAAGAGTGAATAAAAATTTCAGAGTCCCTCCAGCTGAGCTGACAATGATCTTGTTTGTATATATAGAAGCATTAAAAATTAATATATATGGAGAGTAAATCTATTCTATAAGTACATCACTAGGCAACACCAGGAACGGTAGAAAGTGAATCAATACCTATATCATTCCAGTCAATTCTTCATGGAACATCACCATAAGCAGTCCAGAAATACTACTTTCAGATTCCTCTTAACTTCAAAAACATTTCATTGGTGATTTTGTATTATATTATATTGTCCTTTCTGTACTGCCTTCAGGTACCAAACCATGAATAATTTGAACATACGAAGTAGGAGCATTAATTTGTTTTTAAACTGGCACAGAATGGAGAGGCTCATATTGTTTAGTCATTGATACCGTTGATATTCCTATTGGCAAATGCTGCCTACAAAAGGAAAGATGACTTAACAAATGTATGTCACACCTCTATCAAGGGTTCCCACCGAAAGACATAATTGTGGGGAAACAGTTGCCACAAGGGGGCACAGTTGAATTGCATTTCCTTAGCAAACGAAGTGAAGCCATTTACTGTTGTTTTCACATAACTATGCTATTGTATCCCTGGGAGAGCACTGGACAGCAAGAATGCTTCCCCTCATTCTCATTCATAGGGTGTCTTCCTGCGTTGCACTAAGATTTAAAGTATTGTTTGACCAATTATCATAAAGTTTATCAAGCATTTTAAGAGACTTCAGATATTTATTAAGTAGCTTGTCCTGCAAACGCAGTGTAAGAGAGGTGGAACAAAATATTCCATTTAGAAAGACAACAAATAAAAGCAGCACTACGTTTCTTTGTGTGAGAGGAGGCTTGACTTAGCAGGTGGTCCCTCGCAAAATTTAACAACTTGTGGTAACAAGATGGGAAAATAAGCAATAAGGTACAATGTCACCCTATGCATGAGAAAAACAGTATAAAACAAGCCATACTGTGATCTTGAACAATAAGTAGTATTCACTGAACTGTAAATAAATATCCCCTTTGCCTAACTGTAACATGTATAATGGAAATTATTTTCATACCTCCTAATGTCACATTGCCATGAAGAAACCTCCCTTGATAAATAAGCCGCAAGATATTTGGACTGCTGACTTGTTCTTCTTCCCAATCTGAAGAGAGAGAATTTCCACAATTACATTGTAATAAAAACATCTTTTGTTACTTCTCTCACCTTTACCCAGGAAGAAAATTTGGAACAGGACTCTTTTGCATAAAACACTAAAGAGAGAACACAGGCTGAAGGTACAGGAAGATAATTCAAGGCCAGCACTCCTGAAGTCTATTCTTGAATTTACTGTTTGACACTGGGCATTGAAACACATAATTTTATGTCTGCAAGTATAAATATTACTGATGTCACAGACTGCAGGATATATTTAGCACATACACAAGTCCTAAAGAAAATATTTAATACATGCAAATTGCTTCCTGGTTCTTGATATCCAGGCCATTCTGAAGTTTCCCAAGCCATACTCCTCATCACCAGCTAATTGAGTAACTGGAGCTGTTCTCCAGCAACGGGAAGCTGCCACACACAGCGAGCGTGCATGTGATGGGTCACTTGAAACAGGACTCTGAGACCACAGCACTGAAAAAAAGGTCTGGAAGCAGCTCAGCGCCGTTCGATGATGGCCAGATCCAACCAGTTCCATGTCTGGAGGGGGCAGTGACCTGAGCAGCCCCCAACCACACCACAGAGCCGGAACAGAGGCTCTCTCAGAGCAGACACCCACCAATACATTTTAAGGAGCTTCTCAAAGGCCGATCCGTGAATGTTTTTATGTGGCAAACAGTGGTTCGAAAAAAAGCAAGCATGCATTTTCCTATAATGCTTAAGCCATCATAAATAAATGATAAGCTTAAATGGTCTTTTCCTACTCTTCTTCCATTCCCTGTCACAATGTGAAGAACAAATAAATATGCACTTTGCTTTCAGAACAAGTATCATAAAGCCTTGAAATGTTGAATTTATATGATCTCTCTGGGAATACAGAGTCTTCTGTTTCTTAGATGACCAGATATCTGGCAACAGTTGTTCACAAATGTTCTCTCTTTCTGCTTTTGTAGTGTTTATATAGCAAAATGAATATTCAGCAAGGGATCAGGACAAACCACAGAAACCAACCTGTTCACTGGGAACATACAATTAACATACAGGCAGTAGCAACTGGCACCACAAAAGGAGAAGAACTGAAAAGGGTACAAGGGGAAGCATTTGAAACAAAAGCCACGGCTGCAGAGTGTACGGAGAGGCAGCTGGTGCAAAAAGCAAGCAGGCAGAGACGTGGGCAGCAGGAGCCATCTCAGCCCCAGACCACGGCAGGGGCAAGGCTAGTACCAACAGCAGAAGCTGCAACATTCCCAGGTGCTCCCATGTGCCTAGTTTATAAGATTAGATCAAATTAGGCAACCAAAGCTATTTGAATTTCAAGTATTTCCACTTAGGGTCTGATTCAATTGTCTTGCAATTCAAGCACATGCCCATCCTGCTACGCTGTGAAGTGGGCTACATCAAAGATCTGAATTATCACACTGCTACCGTAACAGTTTTGGTTTGGTTTTTTTTACTCCATACGGTCTAAACTCCACTATACTGTGGCTGTACAGAGGAGAAATCCAGCCAGTTGACAGTGCCATAATGATGTAAAACCACAACCAAAAGAAGACAGACTAGATTTTGGCACAGCTATTTTCTCACTGTTAAGCTGCCAAGTTACCCATCCTTTTAATTTCTGCTTCTTGGCTGGAAGTCTGAAACATTTCTTTCTGACACAAATTCAAATTTTAATTTCCACCGATGACTAAATGAGCCAAGGACTCATGGNTTTTTTTTTTTTTTAAAGTTCAGATAATTGCTCTACAAGAAAGATGCTAATGTTATTTAGAAGAAAATGGGGAGGGGAAGAAGAGAACAGGTAACCTATCTAGATGATATGCATTAAAATAAATTTGGCATTTTCTACTGCAAGTCAAGAGATCCTTAATTAAAATCCTTATTGCCAAAAGAGGTAGGAAGAAGTTTGCCTTAACCATTCCAGCATGTGACTGAGGTTATTTCATCCCTTTTTTCCTCACGAGATCATGACAAGTCAAAATGGTGGTAAAAACAATCACATCATCTGTGTTTCAAGGATATTTTAGTCCTCATCAAGATTTCTCAGTCCTGTGGCAAAGAGGAGCACTCTCAGTCTAAAAACAGCTAATGGGCTAATATTTGTGAAAATCTATATGCTATTCTGAAGTGAGATTTTTTTTTCTGTCTTTTAAATTGAGACTATTCTTCTTTGCAAAAGGCAATTAAATATTCATCAAAATTTAGAGCACTCCCTCAGGACAGCAGGTATTTGAACTGAGATTTCCATGTCTGGTTCTACTTTTTTTTGAGGAAGAGACTTTAAAGTCTGGGTTTTGTCTGGGTTTCTTCCCAACTCTAAACTCAGAATATGCAACTTTCAAGCTCTTCACAAGACTGTGAACATGACATCACATGTTCAGGCATAAACTTGAGTAAGAAAAAAAAATCCAGTTCTGCCTTTACTAATCCAGATAAATGTACACAAAGAACATTTGGTTATGACAACTATGTTATAGGCACACACTAAAAAATGTACAGCACAGATGCTACATTAGCCTATTTTTTAAAGTGTTTTACATCTGTATCTAATACTTCAGAGGACTTAAAACCTCCTCCTTAATTACATATTTTACTAAATACATAATACTGCATCCCAGCAAATCAAACAGCAAACTGAACTTTTTTCCTGACCTCAAAGAACAGTTTAAGGCCTAAAATACTGATTATCAACATTAACTTTTTGGCATAAACAATCATCCACCATATGTCTTTGACAAAGGCACCACAGAAGCAGATAGTGCAATGTTTTAGTTTGTCTAAATAGTAGTCTTTTTAACATCACAACAGTAACCCAAATGAAGTCCTGTACCAAAAGAAGCATTTTCTTTCATCGTATGTAATGCCATGTCTGTGTTTTGGCTATTTTCCCATGCAATCATAGTCAGGGAGAACAGAACCACTTTGTTTTGGGGAACTATTCACATATGTGAATACACATCTTAAGTTCTCAAGTCCATTTTCCAAAGCCAGTATTCCTGCATGACACCAAGTATATTCACATAAACAACATCCAGTCTTTTAATGTCTCTTAAAATGGGCTTTTATATTTGTTTTTCTCCTGGAAAAATATCAGTATTACAGATCCCTTCCAAGATAAGGCAGTAAGGAAAAAGTACTTCAGACTCAATTCCACTAATGCATTCTTGTGACTTCCTATGTTTTATTTTAGCTGTCCTCACATAAAGAGGTTTTATATCTCCAACATTTCCTCACACTTACTAGATCCTCTAACATGATTGATCAAGAAAAGTGTCTAAAGATAGCGGGAAAGAAGTACTTCGGTTTGGGGAAGCAAATTTTAAAAATAAAGTAGGAAACAGTCCTGACATCTAAAAACCTGCCCAACTGAAGGAACTGTGAAAAAGAAGGCAAGACAACTGTATTTCTAAATAAATCCTTGTCCAGATAGTGAATAAACATACTTAATTTGAATGCTGAGCACAGAGATCAGTTTATCAACACTTTAGTCTAAATATACAGGGAAGCTCCTTGCTCACCAGTTAAAAAGCCAAAGCCTCTCAGCTACTCACCCATTGGCCAGTTGTCATACACATGTTTTGCAATATCTGCAGCAGAGTCATTCGGTGAAAACAGGAACTCTTTTGTTTTCCCGCTTACCAAGATGAGGCGCAAATTTATCTGGTAAAAAAACCCCCAAAACATCAGTATTAGGAAAGTTTACAGAAAAGACTTAAATTATTAATTTTTTTACAGTTACTAAAAAATTGGTGTTGGTTTTGGAAGACTGATCCAAATTATTTGAGAAAACAGTTTAACATGTTAACATATGTTAAAAAGAGGGTCAAAGAGGTCAATAAAATGTTAATCTCATACCCATAATCTAGGAAGATTAAATTCTAACAGCTGGCATTTTTGATTATAAACACCAAAAGATTCTGTTAGTGATTGAATCAACTGTGCCAGTAAAAAATAGCTTTCAATAGGGTAGAAACATATTCTAGCAAGGACATATAAGCAACTCCCGAATGAAGATGAAAAATATAAACCTGAAAAATTAACTTAAACAGAGAGCAATAAAATATCAAAATCTGCAGTCCTGGATAGCCTGTGACCCTAAATAAAAGCCCTAGAACGTTCCCTCCCAATCTCAGCCAGTGCATCTACAAAACACGAGGGAGTCAGACAGCATCCTTCCTTGCTCCCAGATGCCACCAAGTTTGAACCCCTCTGCCAGTCTTCTGAATCCAAAACTTAGTCCCACCACTGTCTTCCACTACAAGCAAAGTGAGGTCCACATGCAACACAGTAACAACATCCCACCATAATTTTTCTTTCATTAATTTCCTCCATATAACCACTGGCATCTTCAGCCATAATTTTCCTCTCTTCTATTTGCAAATTACTGAATATAATTTCTTTTCCATATAGCATTAAAATAACACACATAAAGAGCTCAGTATGACATTATTTACAATGCAAAAGAGATTAAATTTTGGCTCCTCAAGCAACTGTTAGCAAGGTCACAAAATATGTCTGGGTAGCTAGCGCTTAGCAATGCCCGTGGCAAGCAGGAGTCTCTGGCTGCTGTTGTACTTTGACCTACAAGCCTACATTTTATCATCTTTCAGTGAGACTTTTGTAGACTAACTGCTTGGACACTTTTTTCCAAGTCACACTCTAAAGCTGTGGCTCTCACTTTAAGGTAAGTTGCAACAAAGCTTTCTTTGTCGGAATTTAGTATACTGTTTTCTACATCAAATACCAAGTGAAAAATTTACAGCAGTGTCCAAGTTTTCTTGACTTCTTGAAAAGATCTCAGTGCATCATAACCACCAAACATGACAGCTCTGCCTCAGCTACCTACTCTCCACTTACTTCAGAAGCTCTTTAGGCAGATTGTGTATTCCCTCTTGAATGCTTTGGCTTGGATTCATCCTACCTATCTTTAAGCACCTAATGGAGGTATCCAAATTTCTATCATCCAGCACACTTCAAGGTCAATGAAGGAAATGACCCCTCCTAAAAGCAATTCAGTCTCTATTTCAAAGCGTAGCAAGTACAAAAAGAGTGATCATAAAAGGCTAGGTTCTCCTCCCTGTCCTCCTACTAACACCCTTTGGAAATTACAAGTTCTCCCATTAGCCCAGGAAAGCAGCCAAGTGGTAGCTGTCTCTGAGAAAGCACCACAGCCACTCCAAGAGTATCATTGCATACCAGGAAATCACAAAAAAAAAAAACCTTGAAGGAGAGAAACTGAGGAAATGCTGTTTAGTCAAAGACAGTTCTTCATAAATTCAGAACACATTTGGCTATACACATTAAAGTTTTGTTTTCTTTGAAATTTCCACAATGATTAAGGAATTATTTTCAAATCTCAACAATATTTAGCAGAAAAAGCAGATCAAGTTCTACTGTTCCTGTTTACTCCAAAAACCAAACCTGACTACTGTGATGAACTACAGCTTCGAAAAGCTGGACTATGTTCAGGTGTTTTGCTTATATTGTCTTTCAGTTTCAGTACTTCCCTTCTCTTCCCTGTCTCCACCTGTGTATGTATAGACAACACTTACATATATGGTTTCTTTAGCTGGACTACCCTAGATAACTCTTCAAGCTTTCTCTAGTGAGACACCTATTCCCCCTTTCATCCTAGGAGCCTGTCTCTGCACAATTTCTTCTATTTTCTCCTCAAACAAATTACTATTTCTGAAGCATACTAAATGATGTCTCACCAGATGCTTGTATAACACCACCAGTAATTTTCTCTGTCTACTGGAAACATCTTCTGTGACTGTGTCCCAAGAGGACATATACCTTCTTCATAACTGCACCACTCTGTTTGCTCGGTTACTTTCTACCCCTTTCTACTTTGATCCTTTCAATTATTCAGCCTCCAAGCTTTTATCTTGCCTGTATCACCCTAAAGCTCACAGCTCCAAATTTCATCCCACTCCTATTACTCCATCCCTCAGAGAGAAAGGAGGCTAGGTGTAAAGAAGTATTCTGCATCATAAAGATGTTTCACATTTCCCCATGTCCAGGCACCAGACCTAAGAAATCCCCCCCCAAAGTTCTTCTTCCTCTCTACATTACAAGCACTTTTCAAACTTTGTGTCATCAATGGATTCTAGCAGCAAGACGTCTTTACACTTAGCTTTGTCTTTAAATGAATCAGGAAACGTCAAAATTCATCTGACAGTTGTTTCATAATGAATCTAACAAGCTCTCTCTGAGCTGCCTCCCCCTCTCTCAGAGAGGTCCTTTATATTAGGCTCACAGATACACAGTTTCTCCAATACATTTTAATTTCTCCTATTTAACCAACAGTTTGCAAAACAGCACCACATCAGGTACTAAGTACACATTCAGAGGACACTATAAAAATCTGCATGTAAAAAGTTCTTTTCATCAGCTTGCCATGCTTCAGCTTTTGGAAGTGCGGTGTACTGCATTTGATTCCACTCTCTCTATACCTCATTATCTTGAATTATTTTTTTAAGCATTAATGCACCTTATTACAATACCAACATACTGCCAAAGATTTAGGAAGTTCAGACCGCATCACAAACTGTTACTTGCACTTGGAATGGGCTACCTGTTTAAAAGAACAAACAAACCAACCCCAAATTTTCAGCACCACTGCCCACTGTAGCATCTTCACCAGCAGCCCATTTGCCTCTCACTCCAATTCCCCATATCCATTTCCTATGCCCTAACTGGCTCATGAGACACCCCCCTTGCTTGCTCCCTCTGGCCAAGCAGTTCCCAAACTCTGAATTTATACCATTTATCTGAGGATTTATTTTGCTTCATCTGCGTGTAGTTTAGCTGTGGTGGGGGTTACCTGTTTTGAAGACCATAGCACTTTCCTAGGCAGCAGACATAATACCAAACCATCCACTCCCTAGAACTACCTGATTTGGATCCTACAAAGAGATGACTTAAAAAAAATCCCAAAAGATTAGCCCTGCTCAGCACTTAAAAGTATGATTATAGCACTGCATTAACAAAGAAGTGAAGTTCTTCTTCTACCGTAACATTAGGGAGACACATTTATTTTTATTCTCATTACTGAGTTTTGAGATTACCAGGCACACTAAAGTGAATACAAAAAGGAGATGAATATCACTGAAAAACAACCAAAACTAACTTAGCTTCCTGGAAAATTTGATTAAGTCATACCTCTGCAGTTAATATACACCATAAAATCAATATAAACAACATGAAGGGGGGGAAAAAAAAGAGTGAAAAATGTTAGATCCTTCTTTCCCCCTACCTCCCCAAGATGGATAAGGTTCTCGTTGCTGAAGAACATTTCTTATAGTCTTACTATGAAATATAAAAGGCACAGTGAGATAAGATAATAATTTTACAGGGTATATTACAAAGTATGTGTGAAACACAGGACAAATATTTTCATTAAAAAAAAAATCACCACATATCAGCAGAAGCCCAAAATGAATTTTTAAATCAGTCAAGCAGATGTTACATCAAGTGCAAAGAAACAGCTGTTCTAATGAAAGGTTCAAGTATTTTCTTATTTATAGTACAGCATGCCACCAATACATTTAGTTTGCATGTTTGTCTCTCTCTCTCTATATATATATTTATGTTTCTTAATCTTGGCTTGAAGGAATCTTAGTCTTGAGCTGCCTATCACACTACCCCAAAGGGTTTGAAGCAAATAATCCCAAAACCTGCCTTTAAATTTAGAGTCTAATCTCATTTCCCTCCAAAAACTGGGAAATTCAACAACTTGAAGCTGCTGTACTACTTAATTTTGCAAACAAACTATAGGGGATCTGAAAAAATTTTTTCTGGCAAAATTCCAGAAAGCTCAGAACTAAAAAAAGAAGAAAAAAAGAGCATATGTGTATACACATTTACTCAAAGTGCAGAAAAAAGTCTTGATTAGGTAGAGGAATTTTGACACAAAAGCATCAAATTTTAATTTTTCAAGTTAAGAAAGGAATCCTAGCAATCTTAGCTACCCCGTATCCGATCTCCTACACTAAAAGCTACCAAGGAGGTTGTATCTGTACCCCTTGTATCCTTACAGCCCCTCTACCTATTCTTGTCAAGTGTCTTGGTCTCAAGAGACTTTTGCAGTTCTCATGGCCCTGAGAAGTTTGTTCTTCAGCTGGAAATGTTACAACTGTCGTAATTATGGTTTTTCTTTTTTTCAGGGTACCAAAGGGAGTTCCAGCCTTTTGCTACAACAAAGTGATATGGATCATATCCTCACACTTCTGCATTGTAGCACCAACTGCAACACTGAACTGCTGAAAGCAGTCTGGCAGCCAGAGTATCAGAAGAAGGATTAAATACAATTTGCAGACTATATCCCCTCTGCACAGTTATGTAATAGCACATTCTCTTTGTGATCTCAAGCATGCAAACCTCACCCTCTCCCTCCCACCCCAATCTCATTATCACAGCTCCAGTAACTACCCCATCAGTTGCACTGCATACATAATAAAAATTTTCAGTGTAGATTATATTCTGCAAACAACAACAACAACCCCCACCAAACAGAAAACCACCCAAAAAATAAAACTGTATTTATGAAAAGATTATAGTAATGACTGTGACCACAACTTTTGGAAGATAAATTTGGGTCATATATATGCTGATGTAGAGTAAGTTGTGTTTTCTTTGTTCTAGGCATGCAAAGTTTGTTAATTCTTTAAGGCATACCTACAAAACGTCTTAGTGCCACAGTGCTTCTACTTTCATAGCTAATGTTAAATAAATGGGAGTCACTTTAACATCAGTAAACATTGTGTAGGTTGTAAATCTCATTTCCTAATGTTTAAGTGACTTCCCATCTATTCAGTTGAACAAGCTACTTTGTTATCAATTCTATGCTCCAGTAGCAGCTTAAGATTGCTACCCATTTTACAATTAAAATGCAGAGAAGGAAAAGTGTCATATCACCACATGCTATGCAGCCCCAAGTTTAAACTAAGTGCTTTTCTTTAGCTGTTTTAAGATTGAAATACATACACAAAACAATTTTTTCCTCAACATCCAATACACTTACTTTCTAATTCAAGGTCATTATTGTAAGAAATAAGTTGGTTCTCTAAAGATACACTAAGGTTTCCCAATGGCTCTAGGCCAAAGAGAAACCTCCCAGCTCCACTTTCAGGACTGAATTCTACCACATTTACATACGAAGTTGAACCAAGCCCAAATAACAGTCTAAGCATCACGGCAGCATCACACAAGCCAAGTCAGCAGGGACTTGCAGGTTCTAGACACCAGGTCACTCCTGGAAATGCATTCACCTCAATATAATGAAGAAAAAACTTCAGTTTTTACACTCCCTGGAAGGCTGTTGCAGAACCTGAGCTGTTTCACCGAGTGCCTTCTTCTCATTCCCATCTTAAATGTATTCTTGAATAGGTTACACTCACTGATGCCCCACCAACATCATGCTTTAGCCAAAAAACCTTGGGGTTTTGATGGCTTTCTTTTGCATCTCCAGACAAGGACACACTTCACTAAAATTAACAAACAAAGGTTTTCCTCATTAAAAGGCTGGCCCTGGGTGGGAACACAGTCTTCAAAATTCTGAAGCACATCAATAGAGATTAAGGTAACTGGGCATGGGTAGGCCTGGAGGGGACCTATTAGCAGCCTTCCCACGCCTAAATTACCAAAACAAGGACCTCTTTACTGAGGTCCAAGACAGAAGACCAACAGACAATGGTCATAAATGGAAACAAGAGACTCTGAACTGTGATAAGGCAAAAAGTTTTCACCCTGAGGATCTCAAAACAGTGGTCACTCAGAGATGCTCTGGAAGCTCTGGCCTTGTGGATTTTCAAGGTCCAACCGACAAAGCCCCAAGCAATCTGGTCTGAATTCAATGGTGACCCTGCTTCAAGGAGGAGTTTGGGCTAGAAAATTGCTCAAGGTCCCTTCCAAAGTGAATGATTCCACAATCCACTTTAATCCATATCTGCTTTAGTTTTGTTTAAACTTTCTTAAGTATGCATATTTAGAATGATACACAGTATTTCAGGAATTTATAAAATGATACTAGAACCTCCTTAAATCGACTGCAAAAGCCTCTCCATTTTCAATACAAACATCACAACTGTCTTACATTTCTAATGCAGTAATCTTGCAATGCTCTTCTCTAGCCCAGCTGTTTCTATGACATAAGCTTTCAAGCTTGCATTTCAAAATACAGCCTTTAACCACCCATGATGCACAGGATATTTTTATTTTAATTCAATTATTTCTGTTCCTATTAATTCAGTCTTTGAGACAATCCCATCTCCACACAACACCACAATCATCTTCTATACCATTCATCAGCAACATATTTCACCAGCATACTGATTTTCCTTGTGCTAGTGGCATAAATGAAAACATTACAAAGACAGCTGGTCCCAAAATTGTCTTTAAGGAATTCCACTAAGCATAACTGACAGCCTGACACATCCTGAACACTGTACCCTACCATCTTCTCTACCCAAGTCACATACTCAATCAAACCCTGCCTTCCCCAACTGATCCCTTCCTACACAACATCAACTACTCACTGAAGTCCAGACAGATTACACCTCTTCTGCATTTCCCTCATGTGGAAAACACTTCTTCCAAAGAAAATTGGCTGATGAATCTGTCATGATCTAATTTGGACAAATAGAAATAATGACTTTTATTCCATTATTTCTTCTCTGCTCCTTCTCAGCATCCTTCCCAAGATGGTTACTCATCGTCTCTCTTCACATCTTTTCACTCATCTAGCATGCAGATATTTTATAACTTAATTTCTTCAACCTGACAAAACACCAAGCATGCAAATTCCTCAGATACACTCTTTATTACTAACCCAGTACATTTAGTTTAATCAGCATCTGCCTCCTTGAAATCCTCCTTGAAAGCCTTTACTCCTGCTTTGTTTATTCTTCCATTTGATTTTAACTGTATCAGCTCACGGTCATGCAATCTAAGTCATTTCCCCAAGAAGCCTTCTGAAGACTCCCAGAACATTCTGGGAATTTGAGACACATCTAGAATAATAATATTAGCTCCTTCTCAGCCAAGAAACTAGCTGGTAGAGGGACTGAGGTGCACAAAGTAAGAAAGTAAGAGCACAGAAATATAAATTTGTAGCCCAACAGTGCAAGCATTCTCAATGAGAGAGAAGAGATCCTTGATCCTGGACTATTCTCAAGAGTCATTTGGTAAAAGAAATAAAACTACAGTTCTCATGAATCACACTTCGAGACACCTATTTTCACCAGATACTTTATAGAAAATACAGGTAACTTAACCACACTTCCTCAGCTGAACACCTAAAATTTACACTTGGCAACACTCAGAATCCCTTTGCTCTGTTTAGCTTTGCTCTACCCCTACAGGACCTTGCAGTACCTAAAATAAATTTACTTTGTATCATGAAAAAAAGATTGACGTGGAACATGAGAAGAAACATAAATTGTCCACGTGAATGAACAAAGCTCTGAAGTGTCATTGCCAGCTGCGTCACTCGTTCAAAGCCACACCACTTGTGAAAGTAGGGCAATCCCAACATGACACCAGGTAAATGTGACAGTGCCCTGCGTCACTCTGTTGAAGACTAAGGTGAACTTCATACCAGTTCCAATGATACACTCACCTTTAGATTACTACAAAGTGAAACAAATATGGCTTTATGTGCAATTGTTTGCTCAAACAAGGAATGGCTGAGGCAGCTTTCCACTGCTAAAAATTTTGCTAGCAAATTTCAGAAACTTGAAGTGAAAAGAAAGAGAAAACCAAAAAAGAGCATAAACAAATTTTATTTAAAGGGGGAAAAAAGCAAAATCCTATAAGCATTTAACTCAGTAGCTATGATAGAACTAGCTGTTTCTATGGAAACCATGACACTCTTGAACTTAAAATCCTAGTGCTTGGTCATACTTCATCCATTTCCTCACTTCAACTCAAATAACACAGGAACAATGGCAATATCCTCCTATGAGTTCCAGGGTTATGTTTTCAGAAGACGTATCTAGGAAACACTGTTCTTCAAAATAAATTAATACAGCCACTATGATAAATAACCAGTAAAATACAATGGATTTCAGTCAAGTTTACATACTGTTTCCTTTACTATCCTGACTATTTGCATTCCTGAAACAATTCTGGGTTAGTTTGTTTTTTTGGGTTTTTGTGGAGAGGGATGAGGTGAACACAACACACCAATGTGTCTGCTGGAGCTAATTAAGAACTAAGAATTTTCACTGAAAATCAATTTTAATAAGACAGTAAAACCAGAATAATAACTTTTTCTTACAACATACTCGTTCTATTAGCAAAAGATTTTTTCATGATTTAATGAAATAAGACTCCACCATGGAATAATTTCTCTCCCAGCAGTACAAGAAAACTGAGGCAGTCCTTTACCTGAAATAAGGCAAGTGATCAAGTACCTGGTCTTCTCAGCTCAAACAGAATTTTGGCTACCGTATCCCAAGTACATACTTTAGTCATAAACTGTCTCCTCCTGCCCCTCAAGAGAATTCACTCTGACAGGAAGACTGAAAGACCTACTCTGATTATTCATTAGCCATAGTCAGGGCAGTTTCACCCTGAACATCTTAAAATTGTCTTAGTCCATCATGATGGTAACGTGCAAATTACACGACACAGAAGACCTTTAACTTGTCTTTAAAACATGTCAGTAGACCAGAAGACTAGAAATAAAGAGATAGTAAAAAATGCAGAAAGTAAGCCATGTGGCATTCAAGTTTGCTATTTTCAAAGTTCATCCTTTCAACTCAGTCTTAGAATAAGTGTATTTTCACTGAGGAATAGTGACTAAAACACAAAACAGAGAAATTGATATAGTCAGATTAAGATGAAATTTTGGTAGAGACCATTTCAACAATCGGTATACCACACTGAGCCAGTCAATTCCAAACAAAAGAGTGGAAACGGCAGTAAAATTGCATCAACGTCAATGCCCACAAGAGAAGTTCATGCTTGCAGGCTGAACCAGTTAGCTCTGGTCAACACGGCCACAGTGAGGTGGTTCAGGAACTATGGTGGTTTATGGAACAGCTTCTGTTCTTAGGAGAGACCCGTAAAACAGGAACCAGGCCATCCTGCTGTGACATATCCTAGGGCTCCCTGGCCTTTAATATATGGAGTTAGAGCTGAAACTTCAACACAGGCATTTGTATGACTTCTTCAGAACTCACATATAATAATAGCAGAGAAGGGCATTCGAGGGTTTCTTTCTGAAGTGGGAAAGAGTGTGAGTAGGAGAGAGAAAGAGAAGAAGGTGTCTTTTTCTATATTTTCAATCTCTGTCTCCCTAAAAATATCTTTTAATGACACACATCCCAGTGTTTGACTCCAGAATTCAAAAGTGAAATCAGCGTGTACCATCTGTGTTACCATTCTGCTATCTCTTCTCAAGAGCTGCCCCTGGATAAGCCCAACACCTTGTTTTCACCTTCTCCTATCAAGCTGATATTTGAAGCTTAGATGTCCACCACACAAATATGATTAATGATAATTCTAGTCACTTAAATTTGGATTTAATTCTGATATAACTCAGAAATTGTTCTAATGTGTTCTGTAGAGAGAATATTTATGCATTATTTTAAAATATTATTTAGGACAGTTCAATGGCATCTTTTAAAGGACTGATGCAAGACCACCAAGTCTGTGAACACTTATGTTGTAAAATGCCTAACGTCTCCAACTTGAAAGTGAACACTACTGCTGCTGCTAACAAAGGAGAACACTATTCCAAGGAACCAGTTCCATACATAGCTACTTTTTCCAAGTGCAATTGGCAGACAGATACTCTCTATTCCTTCATAATCCCCAATCAATTATTTTTTCTTACCTTTAACCAACTTTGTAGGGCTCAATTTGATTTAACCATGTACCTAGAAGATTACCTAGATTGGAAGGTATTACAATTTTATAACCCACACAGGTCATACCATAGACAAAAGTGAAAGTAGTCTTCCAGTTATAACCTGGATGAATATAAACATCAGCTTCAATTTGACCAAAACTGAAGCTCATTGACGGGGAAAAAAGTGAACACAAAGAAAACATTAAAAATACATGAAAAAATGGACATTTCAAGGGAGCTGCTATTTACTAGAGTAATCAAAACAATTATAATTGCAAGCAGCATATATTCATGGATATCATCTAGTTCCACATCCTAATTTTCAGGAGAAAAGTTTTGGGTTTTTTTTAATGTTTTTTGTTTGTTTTTAAACAAAGTTTTAAAACATGATTTTGCATATTAAGTTACCTAAGCATAATAAAGATGGGCTCTCTGTATTCCTGAGCTAGACTTTATTGCAGAAGTCCAACTGCTCCTCCCTCTGCTTCCGCTTTCTACCATGTGAGACAGGAACAGCAACTAAGGATCACTTCAGTGTATATAGTCATGTACATGAACATATACATGTAAAGACACAAGTACCTAGCCAATTCAGAAAACCTCTTGGGAAATCTTTACATAAGGAAAAAAAACCCAAACATAAACCAAACAAAAACATACAAACCCACAAGAAATCACCCCACTGTCCTGGAAATGAACAGTCTATTCCTTACATATGAGAGCATAAAGATTCATGAGATCTTACTCATGAAGATTACAGCATGAGATTGTACTTTTCCTCAGAAGCAAATTGTTCTCCAACGCAAAGCCTATTTCTAAAATGTGCTACTCTTCAGGCCCCCAAAAAGGGACAATGACAACCAAGTACAAAAATAGCCTGATTTGGAGCAGAAGAAAAATAATACAAGAGAAAGGAAACAACCTTCTGGATCCAATTTTATATTCTCTTTTCTCTTGCATTAACTGTTGCATTATATGTTTTTTAATACAGTTTACTCTGCAGTACAGGAAACACCACACTATGACTCAGTAGGAGATTATAGCTAAAATAAATGCTATTTGCCATTTAAACTAAACACAGCTTGAAAAAAAAAAAAGTAAAAAAAAGTCTCTCCATAAAGGTAAATGAAGAGTGAGACGGTCCTCTGGAAGTCCCCTCATGTCAACTCTGAGGTATTAATAAGTACATTGAGTGAATTAAAAAAAAAAAAAAATCCCTAAAATTTTTTCAGGACCTACATCCCAATGGAAATACCAGCAATAGGAGGTCAAGTTTGCAGCTTCTCACTTCAGAGTCCCAATGAAACTCTCCTGACAGGTCTTTTAACTTGGTCAGCACCAAAGTATTAAATTTTTCAGGCCTTGAGAGTGCATGTCAAAAAGAAAATGGAAAAAAAATCTTAAATATATTTTAAAACATGAAAGAGGAAAAGATCTGCACCTTGACTTAGAGATGTATTTTAGTTCACCTGGGTGGGAATACCATAAAATTCAATTTTTATTAATAGCTACCAATTCCTAGCTTCTCTGGGCTTACTGTGTATCATGGCAGTCAGCCAAAGTTTTGCCATTCCAAAGCACTATATAAATCACTGAGCTGTGATAATTAAAGGCAAGAGACACGGCATTATATATTTTTGTCTCTGATGCAAAATATAGTTCACATTTTAATCAAAATGGATATTTCAGTGACCAGAGAGCTCATTTAATCTATCAAAACCAAGCAACTCAGATATTAATGAGAACACAACCTTTTCTAATTGTTTTCCTCCTAAAATAGCCCAGAGGAAACACTGAATTATGTAATAAAAATCAAGGATTTTGATGATGATGCCAATTCATTCAGAATACAACTCTTCAAGAGCAAACAACTTGACTTTGACCTCTGCCTGTTCTTCTCAGAACAGAATAATGACCATTCTTTCTTTCCATTTTTTCCTTCCTCAATGACTTACCCTTATTGTTCAACAAAAATGTAAGCCATGTTTATAGAAATCTTACATGTTTTTCTTCTATTTAAACATTATGGCATTAATGCATCCCCAAGCTAAGCTTGTTGAAGTCAACTGACTGAAGTTAATGGAATGACATCACAAACAAGGTCTGATCCAGTTATTTACTGTGCTCTGCATTCCCTGTTGAACACTAAAAGGCACAGCTTATCCACCTTTCTTTCTGAAGCCAGTCAAGCGCTTGTGTTCTTCCAACCAGCTGGCAGTCTAAGAGTACTTCTTATCCTATTTCCATCATGAAGAGCACTACCACATCCAGACTGTCTATTAATGACTAAAAGAGTTAGAGCTGCCCATTCATTTTGGTCTCCTCCTTTTCCAGAATTGTTAAGCCTTCCATAGAGTCAGAAACATGCAATTTACCAGCTGTTAACTTACCACTCAACTTCCTTGGATGCTCTAGTTCCTGATGTAGTATTCCTTTATGACTACCCCATGGCTTTGTGAAAGACTTGCCACCACAGAAGGCAAGTCCTTCCAAAGCAGACTGTGTCTGCCTGGCAAGGTAGACCTCAACCTTTTTCATCCACACAAGAGTTTTCTTCAAAGAAAATTAGATTTTAGTGAAGATGGGAAAAAAAATTCATTTATAAGAAAAGCTTTTTAGAGCTTTCTTCTACCTTGTCTTATATGCCCAGAGTCTACACAAAAAACATCAAATTACATAAAAATGCTTCATTCCAGCCCTTCAGAAAAATCTATCTTCATACAAATAGCACAAATTTAAGACCCAACTGATATTCAGGCATCTTCTAAGCATAAATATCCTCTTGGTCTAGGCTCTCACTAAATCCTTACCACGAGGAGAGAACAGTGATGCCTTCTTGAAGGCAATACAGTCTTTTAATCAGTAGTGATTATAAGCAACATCAGTCACGGCTCTCAGTTCTTACTGTATCAACAACTACATTATAACAAGCCATATGCTCTGTGTCAAAGCAGTGAGTAAGGTTGGCTTCTGTGAATCTGGGGCAACATGTATTCTAGCTTGCATCTTAATTATGGTTTGCAAAACACTATGTATGGACAACCACAGAGGCATGTCATTGACAGCTCCCCAAGTAGCTATGATTCTTACCTTTAAAGCAAAAAGGAATTAGTATTACTTCCCTGAACTAATTTGTTTGGATCTATATACATAGGCAACAGGAGAATACATAATTTAACATGCTTTTCTTCTCATATGTTGTGACTTTTGCTAGAATAAAATAATTTTAGACCTAAGATATAGTCCAAATCCTATATTTTCTTGTCCTCATGTTTTTCACATGTGGTCAATACAGCTAGCATACAGTACTCACCACCTCCACATGTCCAAGTCCTCTAAGAACTGGAGATGACCTGATCAGAGAGGACCTGACTCTCTCTTCTCCTTTTTTTCTCTTGTGTACTCAGACTGTTAAGGTTTTTAGGATAGCTATTTGTTATGCTTGACATATAGTATTACTTCCAGGCTACAGGACAGATGCTGATTTAAAATTAAGAGTGTTTTATTAATAGTTCTACAAATGCTATAATAGGTTTTAAAGACCCTCTAACCCTCTATTTTTGTTAAGGAAAAGGCATGACAGTCTAGCATCAACTGACCACGTTATGAAAAATCTCACTGGTATATAACTAGCTATAGGTACAGCAGAATGATTCCCCAGACAACTACGAAACTTTTGTATTTATCTCAATCGAAGCATTACTTTGATGTTACAAGAAACAGAATAAACTCTCGCAAAAACTAACAAGATAGAAGGCTGTCTTTCTTATTGGGTTTCAACATGTTCAACTCAAAAACTGTGGACAGATGTCCATGTCAGCTACAATGACCAATTTTTAACACAAATCATTTTATATATATATATATACACATAGACATCATTTCATTAGAGGGAAGAAAGATGCTATAGTTTTGCATTTCTTGTCATGACATAATAAAGTTAATGGGACCACGCTTTTGGAGAGAAGAGGATAAGAATAGAATTTAGCAAGGTCTCTGTCAGGAGACGCAACATCCGTTAGTATTAATCTTTTTTTAGGGAAATATGTACGTACCTATATATTGGCTGAATGTCAATTCTGTGCATACAACCTGATGCTAACAGTGTTATGGTTCAAAAGTTTCCAGTTATCAGGCAAGGATTTTCTAGCTAGTTACCAAGTCAAAATTACAGCACAGTAGTAGAACTGTAGATATAACTAGTTCTTACAAAGGGACTAGCACACAGACACAAGACAGCCTAGAAAAATACAGCTGCTCTAGAGGAAGAGAATGAAAGTCCACATAGTCAGTTCTATTCCATTCTTCCCTATCAGTTTGGGAAGACAAATAATTACACAAAGCTGAAAGGAAGATCTGGCATTTAGAAAGAAAAGTGTATTTGTCATACAAAACAGCTATCAAGAAAACTATTGTCTTAAGTTATGCATGGCTTGGGTGACTATTCAGCAGAGAGTCAACCAGCATCAACCTGCGACAAGTAATACTGTCCCTTACTGGTGCCAGACACAGCTATGGCATCATCTGCTTTTCACATTCACATTCCCATTCAGAAATTACTTTTCAGCAAACATAATGAATTCTCATATGCATATAACTATTTCATTGATTACTTCAACAAGCAAGACTTGCAACAAACAGCCCATCAAATCATACAAAATAAGTGTTGCATGAACACTATGCAGGATTTACACAACATATCAAGGATCTGAAAAGCTGGATAAGCATACATTACTAGATACCGTCTAGGATCTAAACATCACCACATTACACAAACATTCAATCTTGTCATGTGGGGAACACATTTGTTAGTGTGTCAGCTATCTGACAGGTGAGTACCATGTGGGACAGTTCAGTTCTGTTTTAATCTGTACTGTTAGTGATGCTCAAAAAACTTTTTTTTTTAATTCAAGATTTTTTAATAAAGCTTGAAAACACTACAAAGCAACTAGACAAGGCAGCGCAGAGAGGAAGAACGAAGGAAATGTAGAAGTGGAACAAGATGACAGCTACAAAAACTTGTAGAACCTGGAAACTGTCTCCTTGGGAAAAAAACCAAATAAATCCAAAGCAAAACACAAACAGAAAATAACTACAAACAAAAAACCCACAAAAACCCAAACCCAACTCAATTCCAGACTGCAAAGGACACAGGAATAACATTGGCAAGGGAAATAGAACAGCAGCAAAAGGACAAAAATCAAGAACAGTGGTGATGAACACAGCATGCGATGACACTGATGGCCACCAGCTACAAATTTTGTAAAGCTACATGAAGCCTATGAGGCTCTAAGCCATGAAAAGTAACTGGCCACAAATATTCATGGCCAAGCAATTAAAAATAAGTAAAACCAAGGTAAGAATCAATTGAGTCTCCTGTGTTGCAAACCTTTCCAAGAAAGAGCAGTTAAATACACGTAACATGATATGCCCAAAATAAAAGCTTGGCCAAAGTACCTCTGAGGCAAATGTTTAGAAACTTTTTAAAAAGTATCAAAGTTATATTCTGTCCTGGCAAAAACATGTTTCACATTTTAATAACAGCAGCACAGAGGATTGTAACAAACCACAAGCAAAACTCCTCTCTTCAAAACCCATGGTATTTTGGACCTTTCCAACACATGCCTCAAAGGTAGGATTAGAAAGTTTAATTAGCTTCTTATGCAAGTACTGAACCAGCTGATCATATTCACCTTCTTCCCCATGTGCGTCAGTAAAGTCATCAGGGTACTATTCGCTCTCTGAAGACGAGACCATTATCACGATTACCTGCTAACAGTCAAATCTCAAAAGCCTTGGTGTCATCTTCTCAGAACAATGCAGGAAAGGTTGCATGAATGCTCTGTGTTATACAGCATAGACCTTGCACTCTGGTACCCATCCACACTCTGGAACTGAGAACACACCTGTTCCCCATAATCCATTTTCCTTTCTTTCAAGGTGAAGAAAATGGACTTCCTCCATAATAAACTAAAATCCTTACATGAATAAATGTGATATTACTTACACTACACACATTTATATACATTATACCAGGAAATATAACAGATTAAAAAAACAAAATCTTCAACACACTAAGTATCAAAACAAGAATAAGTCTTCATAAAAGATAAGTCTCCATAAGGATATGATCTGAAACTTCAAAACAGTGAACAAACAGAAGTGCACATAAGAAAATAGATTAAGTAATAAAAAAGTAACTAGTGTTGCTAAAAACCAGTAGTTTTTTAAGCATTATACATATACTGAGTCAATCTGGTTGCATTATAAGGAAAAATACCTCACATGCAATGACACTGAAAAATTAAGATAAATTACCCATAGAATTCAGTTTCACTAATAGTGAGAATATCAATAATACATACAATATTAATAATTTGTGCTTTCACAAAGATAAAAGAAAAATGAGACAGTATTTCAATCCTACATTCTAGAATGCTTGTCAGGTCACAAGTTTAAACTTCTCATAAACTTCTGAGATACTTCCTTTGCAACTCAAATATTATTGGCATTTTTACAAAAGGCACCTCTCTCTTTCCCCATTAAAAACTCTGCTAAATAAACAAGAGTAAAGTCCATATACCAGCAAACACTTACATAATTATTAATTATAGTATTACTTCTCACTATTAATTCAATCTAAAAAGAATATTAACTTGCAGATGGAGTCTTACTTTATCACAAACCTATTCTGGATATCTCAGAGAAAGGAGTAAAATTTTTATGGAGACTCTCATTTCCACAGTGCCATAACTGAAGAATGTTTTCCTGCCCTCAATGACTGGTTTTGGCTCTTGAAAATTAACAGCTCTGTTTGACGTAAATCATAACAATAATTTTCCCAATGATTCCTACTAAATTACATCTTTTGTCTCATTAAAACAAACTAGCAAATTCCACTGAATACATACCTAGCACATCCTCTGTGTTCTTGAAATCTGACCATTAATCTGCCTCACTGTCCAAAGGTAATTTATATGGTTATTAACTCCTACAGCATTTTCCCATCCTTTTTTTACCTCAAAAGAAGGATTAAGCATGCTTTTCACGTCCGAAAAAGAAGTCATTCAGCACGCACCACACCCAATTTTGGTCTATTTTGAAACATTGTATTTAATCAAGAAAAAGTAACCTTGCATCCCCAAAACAGCACTTTTATCCTTGCATATACACAAACTTCTCACTTCTCTTCGAATTTAAGGGTTAATAACAATTCACAGCTATTCACACTCCATTATTTTCTCAGTTAATGTTTAATAGTAAACATGATTCATAATACGGTATTTCCATGTATAGATAAAGTTGAAGTCAAATACAAGTGCACTGAGGTGCACAGTGGGAGGTTTGAAAAAACATTAACTTTGATCTTTCTTTAAATAGTGATAATCATTACCAAAAAACCACACACACATACATACAGAGAAAACACATTTCTTCAGAACTCTGCATATTGCAACATAAACCCAAATGTTTCTTGACTACTAATTAATTCTTTTGTGGTTTGGTAACAGAGGGAACTTGCACAGAGGGAAGGTACTTGCAATAAGCTAAATTACTATGGGGACATAAATCAAAATAATATTTTACCCTACTCTGCTTCACAAGCTAATTCACAGACACTTATCAGTTAAAGACTTCCAAACTTTCCAGAGGAAAATACAACGGTAAATAATACTTCCTTGTTATTACACTGTTTGTTTCATCAAGGAAGGAAGTGTAACTGACATTAAAACCACAAAAGACAAAGTCATTATGACTCTTAATTATTATTTTTTCCCCTCTCTCAACAAACTAAGCTCTGAATGGATGCTGAGTGTCCAACACTGATTCAACAGGAGAAGATACAAGTGTGGCCTCTACATCATTTCCATGTGCTTGTAGGTGGGGGTGATCTGAAGTCTGACTTGCAGCTCCCCAGGCTGCTGCTTCTGCTGCCTCCTAACAACAGGCTGAAGCCAAACAGATTCTCCTACAGAGCTGTTACTGCTCTGTAGAAAAGCATTAAGAAGAAAACCAAAGAGAAATATTAAAGATGACAAGCTGCTAAATGGACCCCCTTCCATTCCCTTCTGTCTCTCCAAAACCCCACACAGGCTGTCATATGATTTGTCTCCTGCACATAAACGAGTGCAGACAGAAACACTAGGAAATACATATGGGGAAAAATTATCCTATAGGCAAAGCAGCAAGATTAACAGTTGGAAGCGTTAAGTTTGTGACAACAGACCAAAGGCATAAGCCTCATATTGAGAAAGGTTTCCACTTCCCTTTTGAAAACTGCGCCATACCTGTGCACACTTAAAATAGTTTTAGTTACACATAAAGTCCCTGGAAAGGGATGTAAAAGTACCACCCTCAGTACACGCTCTTAGTTTGAGTTTAAGAGAAAGAACAACTTATATTTTTCACCAGTCTTCCACAGGTAGCAGGTTCAATGTGCAGAGAATCGAACTGAACGATCAGCTTCCAAAATTAACAGATTTTAAAGACCTTATGACTTCTGATCCAGAGTGCCTAGTAAGGAGAGCAATTTGTAGTTATTCCAACAGTACTTCAAGAACTTCAGTATGTTTTTATGGTAGCTTCTTTTTCTTTGTTTTTTTGTAACACTTAAAAAGTGTGCTCTAGCATAGAAACTCTATTACTAACCAAAATGTTTCCCGCTTTGCACATGGTTCAAGTATGAAAGCAGTACAAAACACAGAGCAAATATTTAATTTCTTGAAATAACACTGATTGCTTCCCTTTCCAGAAAAGCATTAAGTGCTTGTGAACTCTAAATACATATCGTTTAAGAGATTAGATACTTCTATGTAAAATAAAGGGTTAGAGTTGTTTGGGTTTTTAAATGGCCACAATTATTTTAATTGCTTCAGAAACAACACAATTATATTTTTGTTGTATAAAACTGCAGGCTGTACATGTGACACCAATCTTTCCAGAAAACATTTTTAGAGAAAAACAGACCCACATTCACTGCATAATAACACATACAGTGTTAGCAGCAAAGACACAGTTAACTTTTCGACCGAGGTTTTCCATTGAAACTTTCTGTACTGATCACACTTAATATTCTGAGACCTACATCTGTGACACTGAGATTTTCTACACTAGTTTTCACTTCACATAGCGCTTGCTCTGTATGTCCAAAAGGAGGGCTGGAATGAAGTAACTGCTTCTGAAAAAAGGTTAATAAACAAGAAGAAGCACTTCCACTTATTTTTAAAAAGCAACTTTTAAACTTTAAATTAAAGTTTGAAACAACTGTATTAATACTAATGGAAATGAACCTAAAGGTCCAGTGGTAATGTTTGAGTGATGTACCATCTGCTCTTGTGAGACCCCACATGGAGAACTGCCTACAGTTCTGGTGTCCCCAACAGAAGGACATAGAGCTGTTGGAGCATGTCCAGAGGAGAGCCACGAAGTTGATAAGAAGCCTGGAGCAGCTCCCTTACGAAGACAGGCTGAGAAAGTTGGGGCTGCTCTGCCTGAAGAAGAGGAGGTTGTGTAGAGGCCTCATAGTAACCTTCCAGTACCTGAAGGGGGCCTACAGAGAAGCTGGAGAGGGACTCTTCATCAGGAACTGATAGGACAAGGAGTTATAGGTGCAAACTGAAGGAGGGGAAACTTAAGTTAGAGATTAGGAAAAAATTTTTCACCATGAGGGTGGTGAGACACTGAAACAGGTTGCCCAGAAAAGCTGTGAGTGTCCCAACCCTGGCAGTGTTCAACGCCAGGCTGGATAACGCCTTGTGCAACCTGGTCTGGTGGGAGGTGTCCCTGCCCATGGCAGGGGGGTTGGGACTGGATGATCTTTAAGGCCCCTTCCAACCCCTTAATGTTTATGATTATTTAACATAGCTACCTTCCAACTCAAGCAAAGAAAATCAATCTATTTACAGTTATCTTGGAAACTGTATCAGAACACAACATTTAGTCTTTCCTGAAAGAGATACATTTTAAAGGGATGCTTTGCAACAAGTCATCCTTTGCAGACGTCATTTTAGCTGACAGCTTTCTGGTAATTAATTCATTGGCCCACATTGCTGTCTGTAGCTTAGGTTTATTTCCTAGTCCACAGTGAACTAGATGCAACTAGATGAAGAAGTAAATACTGTTCAAGAGACCAACCATCCACAACAATACAGGTAAGTATACAACACTGAGCAAATCTTTCTATAAGCATTACATATCATATTCAGCTTCTCTCGTGAATCATCCTATGCAATTAACTTTATTTTTTCTAGGTGGGTGAGTTCTGGCTCCTTGGGAAAAACAGTAGAAATCACTAGAAAACACATATTACATCACCTTTCCTGTTTGACTGGAACTTGTCAAGAAGCCAAAAACCAGTTTACTCCCAGAAGGTGGAAAAAAAACAGCAAGAAACCACTCTGATAATTGTTTAATCCCTCATCATCTGTGTGATCCTGGATGCTCTTTGCTCTCTCCACCTCTTACAATACTTCAGCTTTCTATCAATTTTCTTACTTATTTTCCCAACTTTTCCCCGTTCCAGCACTGTTTACTCATTATCTGCACCCAGTCCAAGATGACTCATTTGTGTTCATACATTTGACACTATACATTGAAGCACTTTCCCTCAATTTAGTCTCTTACACATGTGACAATTCATTTTATCTACAGGTAGCTCAGTCTCAGCACAATCCAAAGTAAGCTAGTATTTTGCTTTCAAACTCTTTCCTATGTACCTATTCCTACTTGTACTTATTACTATTGTCCCATTTTTCTGACTTCTGTGGGTAGCTGCTGGCCAGGACTCACTCAGGAGCACCTCACAATTTTCAGTTTGCCTTGAACATTATACTTGCCCCTTATAAACATGGACAGACACTGTCCACCTTTTCCTTACTTATCTGTATCACAATATTGCCTAGAAATCAAAGTCTAGCACACTTAACTGCTACCAGAATAAACAAGCTGTCCCTTATAACTCAAGGTTGACAAGAAAATACAAAACCCCTACACACAAACCACAAAGACAGTACTGCTGGCTATTGTTATGCTCAGCGGTCTTAGAATAACACCTGTGTGTTGTCAAAATCCTTGCAGAAATTTGCAAAAGATATTCAAGGGGTTAAAAAAATGGAAAATATTAGTTTTGCAATAGACATATACAATACTCTTTCTGAACAGAATGAGCAGTATGGGATAAAGGTCAAGGTGTACTTACTCACTGGATCATTAAGTGCACATGCAGCTCACAGTGAGAGATAAACAATCCAGCAGCAAACAGAAGTGTATAATATAAAGATAAGCAATCTATTTTTAATGAATTAGGGAAGAAAGAGACAGTGAATGGACATATTAAGAATGCAAACATTACACGTATTATCTTTGCAGATCATTCTGAAAGCTCATAAAATGAGTCAGAGAAAAGAATACTGCAGCAACTGAAAAAAAAAAATGAGGAGAACCTGGACAGTATGAGTTGTAGGGACAAGAAAAGGTAATTTAATTAGAGTTCCCATGAAAGAAGAATCTGAAAGCTTTAGATGAAGATCTTATTAAGGCCTCTCAATCACATCCATTCAAAAATGTCACCCAGATTACAGGCCCAAGTGATGATCAGAAAGCTGATACTGCTCATGTAACCAGAACAGAGGTAAAGTGAACAGCTTTAGGCCCAGTTCTGCTCAAGCTAATAAAAGATGTCACAGAGGGGCAGAGATTTTAGCTGGACCAAAAGACAAGCCTGGACTAGAGGCTTTCACACAAACCTGGCAGCAGATGGTTCTCTGTGAACAAGGAAGCGCTTGGGAAAGTCACAGCAAGGAGAGACAAAGCAAAGATGGGTACACAAAACACAACTGAGCAAAGTACCAAGGACAGAGTGTTTTGAAACCTCTACAAGAAAGCCTGGAGTGAAAGAGTTTGAGCCATCTAAAGCAATAAAAACACTGCAGAAAAAAAAAGAGAAAAGAATGTTACAGTATCCCTGAGGGACAGTATCCCTTCCTCAAATCCAATATAACCTCAAGGCTGTAATTTATTGCCAATAGTGAGATATATACATACATCTCATTTAGATGTTAGTAACAAGTGTATTACTTGATGAATATTGGACACAGACATATGACGCAGTTGAAGATGACATTTCTCTCAAGTATTTACAGGCACTAGAGTGGGCACAGAAGTTGGAATAAGAAGTTTTGAGCCTTTTTGAATTGTTCCTAGTAGGACAAAAACAATTGAAAATTACACCAGATAAAATTGCAATTCCATCTTCAGGAAAATAATACAGTACTTGTATTAACACAACAGAAGACATTCTCTGAAGTATATATTAAGATGTTTCAAGGAAGTGATTAAAAATGTCCACAGCCTTCCAGGACTTAACAGCCAGAGATTAAAAAAAAAAAAATTACAAAAAAAAAATTACAAAAAAAAAAATAAAAAGGCTCCAGGAGAAGCAACTACATATGGAACACAAGACAAAAAGACAGCATTCCTGTCAAGGTGGGTTTCAAGAAATAAAATATGGCAAACCATCTGGATACAAAAGGGAGGTATTCCAGATTGAATCTTAATGTAAATCAGTTAACCATAACCCTCTCTTCCATTTCTGTAGCTGTGTTCTTTACATCATTTATGTTTCCTATTTGAAATATTATAAATATGGTAGGGGGGCTAAATTTTATCTAAATCTAGATTTAAGTAAAAGTAATTTCAAAGTAAACCTGAACACTAAGGACACGAAGCAAGCTTATGAATGAGTCAAAAAAGTTTCATACAGATAAATGTAAACGTAAAAGAAACCATAATGCCATCAGTATTCCCCCATCCCATCCCCTAATTCAAAATTTCTCTTGTTCCTATTTATGACTGTGAACTGTCATTCATTCTCTCACCCTTTTAATTCAGTAAAGAGTCTGGCTTCAGCTTTTGGACAACCTCCTTGTAGATACAAGGACGCTGGTCTAAGGTCTCCCCAAAGCCAGCTTTTCTCCAGGCTGAAGAAGTCCTGTACCCTCAGCTTCTCTTCACAGAAGTGTTCCACCTCAGTGGTCTCTGATGAACATGCTGCAGCTGATCAACACATTTCCTCTTTCAGTGCAGTACAGGAAACAATGTTCAAAGCTGGACACTATTCCTGATGTAGCCTACTGAGTGCCAAATAGAGGTGAATGTTCATTTCCCCTAATTCCCTGGTTTATGCTCCTTCTGGTATCACCCGGGTGCTGTCAGCCTCCACTCCTGCCAAGACGCTCTGGCAGCTCGTGTGTGGCTCCCCGACAGTCAGTCCCCAACATGCATCACTTCTGGAGGTTAGTCCACTCCAGGTGCAAGACATCTGTTCTTGTTGAATTTTCTGAAGTCCCTGCTGGTCCATTCTCTCAGCTGACTGGGTCCCTCTGCATGGCAGCCCTGCCCTCAAGCAGGTCAACTGCACCTGCAAGTTTGGTGTTCACAAGAGTTCACAAGGCAGGAGTGTCTCCTCCTCCAGGTCACTGATAAAAGATATTAAATAATCTGGTCTAACAACAGAGCCCCACAGGTCTGCTGGTACCCAACCTGCAGGTTGGAAACCAACCTTAAGGCACAACCTCTAAAGTTTAATGATCCAACTATGAGTTCCCTGTTTAACCAACTGGCCTGTGGGCTCATCTGTTCATTTTCCCCATTCCTGGGATGGATTATCTCTGTGCTTAGAGGAACTGGAATCTGTAAAAAGCCCCAATGAAGAAAGCTCAGACAAGGGAAGCTTCAGCAGTTTGGCAAGGGGCATGGCACAGTTTCCAGCTGGCACTGTAGGATGCTGCAGTCTACAGGATCTCCACCATCTAATTAAAAAAAAAAAAAAAATCCTTCTGTTTCTTCTCCTACCATATGTCTGTCTACAGAATATCTGAATTAACATTGTTTTCCCCACAACCACACCAGGGATGTTAGGACTTTCGGGTCAGGTAAAAGTCCAGGAAGAAAGGCATGTCTTATCAGAATATTTTCAATTGTTGGTATATAAACCTACTTAAAAATTATTCTCATTTTATTCATAATCCTCCCTTGGCATTGAGAATTAAATGTGCATTTAATATACCAATCCTTGGATCTCTTCAGAAAGACAAACATTTTGCAGAGAATAAATACCTGTTCAGAAAGTAATTTGGGATTTGAAGGTATTTTTTGTGCTTTTTAATGACTTCTTCCTCTAACTACTATGACTATGAAAAGGTCATTTTTTAATTCATTAAAACAGCATGAACTTTTCTCTTCATGGCCCATATCTGAAGGGAGGAAAAAAAAAATCTCATAGTGTCATTTTCATTAAAATTAAGATGTTCAGAAGCATCACTTTCCTAGAATATTACTCAAACTCTTTACAAAGCTTTATGAGAGGTTTGGGCATTTTCTTAGGTCATAATTTTATTTCTAGTATTGAAATTCTTTCTTTGAGTGACAGGCATGTATCTTTTTTCCTGTATCTGAAAGTATCAAAACAATCACCAGGTATAAGCAGTGACTCGCATTCCCTTAATATGCAAATACTATAAACATGCTTTTCTGCACTGAGCCATTGCCTGTTCACACCTGGTATTGGAATGCGAGAGCAACATGGACACACATGAGCAGTGAGAGTGAAAAACAGTACCCAATATACGGTCACATCACCTAAAGTACTACACAACCTGCTGCAAGGCTGACACTGCTTGATAGCACTCGGATGAAGGTATTGTTCATCTAATGTGACATTATCCTGAGGGGCACAGGTCCCAGTGGCCCTGCAGGATTAAACTGTTGTGTTTTATCACTTCAGAAAATGGAAGGGCTTTTCAGAAATAAAGCCAGGGGAATAGACACTCAAATGAAAAAGTTTGTTATATACAAATAGCAAGGTACAGCAACAGTGTGGACATTCAAGTGAAGCACAAGACAATGAAACACACATCACATGTTTGACCAGACAGGGACAAGATCACTAACTGAGGCCCCTTTCTTAGCTGATAACAAAAGCAAAGAGCGATATTCTGCTCCAGATCTCCCTCTTTTCCAGTAATTGGTAGTACCAAATTCCACCAGGATGCATATTTCAGAGATGACAACTTCTCTTGCAGTTGTGCAGTACCTGTTTTCAAAAATTTATGAAACACATGCAATAAAGCATTTCAGAGAACAACTTACAACACAATTTCCACATCTTTCAGTATCACTGACACCATTTAGATTAAATAAGGTATTTGCTGGTTTCTTTTTCCCCTTTTTCTGTTTGTTTCTATCAGTAGCCTGAATGCTTAAAATAAAGTTTAAAACAAAACCAAAAGCAAGCAACCAATCAACCAAAAAAAAAAAATCCCCAACACATTAAATGAAGTATACAAGTGAACAAAATACAGGTTACTATATACATGCAAGGAACAAAAGGTTAACTTCTGACCCAGAAAGTTGGATGGGAGAACATAACATTGTGCATGCACTTTTAAAGTACTTTTTCCTGTTACAAACAGCAAAAAGAGAATAAATTTTTCCTTGTTTATTGTTTTTTGCCTCATGAAAATCTGATCAACTGCTCCTCTCCAAAGCTTCACACACACAATAGCCTGTTTAGCATTTGGGAAGAATTCTTTTCTTTGTTCCTATTTAGCAATTTAGCTTCAATTGAAGTGTCTTGCTATTTTTAAGCCCCCTCTTAACCCCAAAAAAAAAATTTACTTTCCTACTTCCACCAAGTAACTGAGATGGCCTTTTTTGTTCGTATTTCAGGTAAGCCTGATTTTCAATACAAATCTATACAATCACAACCATTCCATCTATAGATGAGGGCGAAGATTTAAATGAAGTCAGAAATACAGAATGATAGTCTATTTCGGTAAAACTTCAGAGGTATCTCTTCAAGCTCCTATGTATAGGCAAACTCCCTATCCAGTACAGATGCCAAGTCAGTCACGTATGGACTTTAAAATACAAGGAGTTCTGGTGTGGTTTGGTTTCCAAGAGTTAAAGTATCTAACAGCATTTTTATACCATCTGGATGGTGACAAGCTGCAGCAAGGGAAATTCTCACTGCCCATGCAGATACAACCTTCCCAGTGGAGGTAGGTTAAGCTCTGGCCCTAAGAGGCTGAAGAATCAGCATCTTTGGACACAGCCAGAACACAAATGTACAAGGCTCAAGCAGCATGATCTAAGTCTGAGGTTAGCCCTGCTCTGAACCACCATCACAGCAGGCTCTGCTTTGGGCTACACACCTTCAGAGGTCTCTTCTAATCTTAAAACTCAATGATCTATAAATATGGATTTTCTTACTTTTATTTATCATTTGTATTAAATGCATTGCATGTATCAAAGCACTGGTAAACTAATAGAGCTTCAGAGTTCATGTTTGGCAGTCTCACCAACAGTTTTAAGCCCAGCTAGTAAGTTCTGGAAAAATGATTTATTATGGGTCTAGAACTGTATCTCTGTATAACAAATTCTGACCTACAAATTTTCTATGAGACTCCAAGAGTTAAAAAGAAAAAAAAAATCTTTTATTCTACCTTAGCACTTTATACTATTACTTCGCTACCGCAACCGATAGCTGAAGGGCTAAACAAACAAAAAACCATTTTACAGGAATAGGTAAACACCCCCAATGCCTCCCACACACATGCAATTGCAGTTTTATTAAAACTTATGTCCTCTCTCAGACCAACAGATTTTTATTGCTACAGATTTCTCACTGTTTCTCTGACTTATTTCCTCCTCCCTCTCCCAAAACAGAACCTGTTGGGAGATTAATGTCTGATAAATATGGCACCAGGAATGTAAGAGGAGAGCGAGTAAATATTGTACCAAAAAGGTACAAAAATGAAAGAAATTTATTTCCTAAGTTCTCTTCTTGGTTATTCAATTCCATCAGAAGTCTACAACAGCATTAACTACCTAAAGTGAAGACTATTTAGGTATTCATGTACCTTTCACTATTAATATACTCCATTCACTAGATAAAAAAAATTAGAAGAGTGCTTCTGTTTTGTCTGACAAGCAACTAATCCTTTAAGCTATGTTCACTGCTATGATCCGACTTGGAGATTGGCATTGTCTCAGTACACTGGTGGTTACATAAATGTAAGCAGGCTTGGATCTCTAACATTGAGCTTGCTGGTTTTTCCATTAGGAGTGTGCATTTTCTCTTACCTCTGGACTTGTGTGAATGCAGGCTATCGATAAAAGGGATGCTCCCACTCTCTTCCTTTTGCTGGGGTAGATCTAGTGACCTACTATCATCAGATGACTGGGTTTAAGATGGGCATATGGAAAAGCTTTGGGGGAATTTCTGGTAGATTACTGTTCCCTCAAATCACTCAGTGGCTAATTCTTCTCCAGGCAGTAGGACCACTAACTAAATCCTGCTATAAGGATATGGTGGAAACCTGGCCGATGGAAGGCAAGTATTACATGGTTAATCGTGTACAGACATGATGACTAGATGGGAAGGTAATGGGAAAAACAGATTTTGTCTACTGGTTCATGTGGAGACGTTCAAAACCCACCTGGATATGTCCCTGTATAACCTGCACTAGGTGACCCTGCTTTGGCTGGGAGGGGTTGGACTAAACGATCTCCAGAGGTGCTTGGTTTGGCTGTCCACTTGCCAGGAACACAGATAAATGGACAGTCTTGCAATCATCTTATATACTCTGGCTTTAGCTACAAAGCTTCCAGTGAGATTTTGAAGACAAGGGCTGGGGCAAAGGAGATTTTAAAAGCATAGATTTGAGGTCCTTGATCTTCCTAGAATAAGCCTCTGATGAGCTGGGCCAATAAAGTTAAGCCAAAGCAAACCATATACAAACAGCAGAGACTATATGCAAGTAATTCTCAAATTCTGTTTATCCAACTCACATATGCTTAAAAGAGAAGCAAGCATTTCAAGTATTTTGATACCATAGCTTGATTAGCAGCCTAGATGTACTCCACATAATAGCAACAAATTCTTGTTTCCATTTCACATGCATATTTACACTTTAGAGAAACAAATGCTACTCCATCAAGCAAAATGCTTGATGCTGCTCCATCAAGCTGCACACAAACACTGCTGCTGTTGTAGGAAGATCAGAAAATTAAGCTGGACAGGGCAAGAATATACTGGGGTATTCATACACAACATTGAATTGAGAGGTTTCATGCTTTTAAGTGGTGCAAACATGTCTAGCTAACACAGTGATGAAGAATAAACAAACAAGAACTTCCACCTTTCCCAGCGCAGCAGTCTCATCCCGACTGAACAGAGTGAGCCAATGAAAGGAGCTTTGCCACTCTGAGTGATCAGACACAGCACACGATGTATTTCATGGAAATCCAAATCAGAAAATACAGCGCAGTGCCTCAGGTAGCAATTGACTGAACTGACTTCTGCTCAATTTTACTAAGGCATTATTTTGCAATTTAAAAAAAAGCAAAATTCCTGTGGAAGTCAGAATATTAACTTCTAAAACTATGTTTTAAAGCCAGCTCTAAACTGCAGTCAGCAAAGAGCTGGTTTCTAATTCTAAACCATTTTCCACAATTCATTATTTTTTTCCTGAATATAGATTGTTTTGCTGCAAACTGAGCAGCAGAATAGAATGATTACCTGACCTGCAATAACCTTTTTTCCAAGCTTTTGTAAATACCAACTTCTTTCCTCATCTCATCATCCCTTATATAAATTATAATCAAGCACACAAACAACATAACACTAAAATCTGTCAGGTCACCCTGACACCATTACAGAATAGATCTTTTCTATGGTGAAGACAACACTCAAAAACAGAGAATGATTTCAGCAAACTCTACGAGTCTAAGTGACCATCCCAAGATATTCATGTAAAGGAAAATAAAGTTCCAAAAAGCTGTATCATCTCACAGGGTCAGATAAAGCAAGGAGAGTGCCCGACAGATTAAGTGAATGCCACGTGGGCTGGATGTCAATAGGATTAGAGTGGACTTTGGTTGCCGCGAGCAAAGACATCCACATGCCTTGCAGTCGCTGCGAAGGCACATGGCTCGTCCTGTGGGGCAGCTCCAGACCTCAGTGGGAGAAGACGAAAGCCAAACCAGAGGAGTGCAACAGGGGAAAGGTTTCAAATACCTTCCTTAGCCACAGACTAAATATAAGGAAGTGTCAGACAAGCTATGGGAGTTTCAGAACAAAATAAAAAAGCTTTTTGTCAACTCACAGAAAGCCTACTGTGTCTTTCTTAAATGCACGCCTCCATCCAGGCAACAGCACAAAATGGACAGCTGGCTAAACCCATCCAAAAAAAAAAATAAGCTTCTGGTGTATTTAACAGATGGTGACACAGGTTATGAAATTGGTCTTTGCTTCAGTCTCCAAATATTATTTTTAACATAATTGAGATATAATATTTAAACACCCTCAGAATAAGTCTCAGATGAAACAAAACTAAGCACTTACTGGAGTGCACGTATGTATATAGATTATATCCTATTCCACATTTCTGTTATCTGAGAAAAAAAATCTGTGCTCACAAAAGTGAGGAGTTTTAGTGTTACTTTCTTGTACCTAAATATCATATTGCTTAAGAAAAAAAAATACAAACAATTAAAGTTTTCCCCTCATTCATATAGCTACCAAGTTATCTTCTACATAGATGTTCTGGAATGTAATGCCATGCAATCACATGCAATTTTCACAGAGAAAATAGTAATGCTGTTATCTTTGTTTTATATCACAGGATTTTGGGAGGGAAAGAGATTTGTTTTTTATAAACAACAAAGATCATTCCCTTCTATTCTTTCATAAATCAGTCTTAACCTTTTCACATGGTACAGGAAAAAATGAAGGTGTCCTCTCAAAAAAACCATTGGTTTAAATTAGGGATTTTTCTTAAACTTGCAAATAGACCTCTGTCAATCCTGTGAACTCTTAACCAGAAAATTTAACGCCACCAAAACAAGCTCAATTTAGGCTCAAGCTGAAGAAGCACAGCCCCATATTTCATCAATTTAAAAGGAATGCAAAACACAGAACATAACTACTTAACTGCAATTCTTTATTCTAATGTTTAAAAACTCTGTTTGAACATGTCTAAGTAATAAATTTGCTCATTTACAGTGACATGACCATCTCTGAAAAAGAAATGGGAATACAAACTAGGGGAGGTTTAGATTGGATTTCAGGTAAGAATTCTTCACTGAAAGGGTTTTCAAGCACTGGAACAGGCTGCCCAGAGAAGTGTTAGAATCAGCATCCCTGGAGGTATTTAAAAGATGTGTAGATGTGGTGCTTGGGGACATGGTTTAGTGGAGGACTTGGCAGTGCTGGATTAACAGCTGGACTTGATCTTACAGGTCTTTCTCAACTTAATGTATTCCATGATTCTAGAATTATTAGACTTCCAACATTCAAATATCTATCACTACAGGTTGGGCAGTCAATTCTCCCTAAATATGTAGCATGCTGATGCTACAAATGTGCAAGCTATGCACTCCAGAGCCTGCATCAATTACCTAGGCTGACCTCTCCAGTATGTCACATTGGGTGAAACATTCTCTTCACATTAAAATTAAACCCTAAAATTTAACATTGAATAAAACACTGTGCACATTCTATTAACAGACATGTAACTCTTAAAGTAATTTATTCATCATCAATCTTCAAAGAGAAGGAAATAAAATTAAACTAAGACATACAATGCACAGATTTAGCAATATAATGCTTTCCAAAGCATGGAACTCCAGAACTATGTCACAGCTTTATCTTACCAGTAATTTTCAGCTTAGTTTGAAAAATAAAAAAGTCATTTAAACAAATCTGCCTGCATTCAACAATTATGATACACTCATCCTCAAATAGAGGGTGTATTATAAAGTATAATAGCCCATGTATCCACAACATAAAAGGGATGAAGTTGAACAAATATACTCGTGGGCTGATCATTTGTTGCCCCTTTAAAATTCAAAATGATTAAAAACAAAAAATCTGACTCTTCAGGTCAAGTGTTACTTCCAGAGTTCCCAATCTATCAAATTCTTTGTCAATTTTTCATTGACCCCTTAGTAACAAAATCTGGCCATACAAAAGTCTGCTAGAAACAAAACTGCAAAGTTTAGTTTTGTCAAAGGAATGAAGATTATATTTGGATATATATCTATTTACACAGTTGTCATGTGAAGATTCCTCTACATTACGCTCCTCAAAACATGAAGAATTGCGTAAGTAAAGTAACTTCCTTGACAATTTATGGTGGAAAGGTTTCATTTCTGACCATTAGATTTCTACTTCAACTTAAAAAAACCAAACCACAACCAGCAACAACAAAAACACAACAAAAAACCACCACGCACACAAAAGTAATGTTTCAAAACCTAAATTTAGACAGAAGTGCTAATATGAAAAACAGCATAAAGGCTTCACTCAATCTGTAACTCAACCTTTAGCAGTACATAAGTATCAAAAGCTGCCCTCCAAAATATAAATGGAAAATGTATTTATCAAAATATAAGTATGAAATTTACTCCAGTATCCAACTGGAGAAATTGTATTGAATTGCTAGGGCAATGATAACAAGCTTTCCTGCATTTATGTCTTATATAATGCCAAAGAATCCTCATTGTTTAACTACGTAAGCATAATTTTTCAACCCACTCATACTCATTTCTGCTGTGAGGATATGAAATATCTTGCAAACATTTCAGGCCAAATGTCAAGAGACCTGTCAAGCTTCAAGCAGTAAGCCTCTTTCTTTTAATCTAATATAAAAAACCCCAAACCAATCCATATCTGACTTTCTTTGCAAGATTCCATTATAAAAAAATCAGTTATTAAAACAAGGTAGTATTGGTATAGGCAGTGTTCTTTCTCTCCTGCCCCACAGGTGTGATTACACAGCTATGCAAAAACACACCACATTTCTGCTGTGATATTTAGAACAGTCCATTCAAGTCCAATTTTATACAACTGATTATGATAAGAATGGATAATGCACTTTAAAATTTTTCAAAATTACCCCAAATTAAATTGCCCAATTTTCATTTGTTTGATAACTTACTTTTAAATTTACTGTGATAATGTGTATAAATTTCCATTTTCTTCTTTCTAACAGGCCGTGTGCAACAGCTTAAATGGGATCATGCTTAGCAAAGATCTGCAACCACACTGTACCTACTTCACCACCACAAGCAGCTGTACACTATTTCCATATAGTTGTAGTTAGGAGCAGATCTGCTACATTCAAATGGCAGCAATGTATTTTGAATCCCAGCAAATTTTCTTTCTTTTGCAGTGTTCACACCTGTAGATGTGAGAGTTTTCTGTAGGAAATAACAAAGCTGGTAGAACTCTGATTATCTGTAAATTGAACCATTTACTGATCTTGAAACACTACTTAATGAATTTAAGCTAGGAGAAAACAACCTATCAAAATCAGTATGAAAGGACTGGAAATGAGGTTTTACAAAGCCCCAACAGCTCAAAAGAATTACCTAAATATATAGATCTAGTGCTATTTCCAGGTGTTGTGAAATACTCCCTTCATACAGAGCAGCTGCATCTCCTGCAGGGCACGGGTCTCCTGCAGCTCATGTGTCATTGCTGCCTGCCCTTTCTGGCCATCCTGAGAACGCTGGCATGTGCACACTGGCACTGGATGCCATGTTTAGGCAACTGAATCATCTGCTTGAAGCATTACTGCTTTAAAGCCTGTATTTGGTAAGGTAAGATTTACTTTTGCCAAAAGGTGAGATAATGTTTACACAGACACTTCCCAACAACTTCTCAAGTTTTTCCACCCAGCAAAGTAACACACACTGCTTTTCTATCTCCACTCAGCAGCAATACTGAAAATACAAATATTAAGTGATGGATTTGGATATATTTGTGTCTGGAAGGCAGAGGAAGAGGGAGGGTGTCCTTCATCAGAAACCTGTTATCATTTGACATACTAAAAGCTTAATTAAATGGAATTTAATCACTCCAAGTACAACCTATGCATGGTAAGAGAAATTGGTTATGATTCCTTGACTGTTTCTTGCAGCCCATTGTGCTTGTACAGCAAATTACTGCCCATAAATAAGCCTGATGGCTTTGACACTGATATGGTTCAGTGTCTGTACCTTTATCACTACATGATTGTATAATCACGATTTGTCTTTCCCTTTCACTCCTTTCAGCTTCTACCACCATCCATCCTACAAACTGCTGCAGTACTCCAAAATGCCTACACTGACAAGTGAATGCCATCTCATCCAGCAACCCAGAAAGAACTACTTTGAAACAATTCAAAAGATTTCTCTATCCTATCCCAACGGCTGCACAGATACTCTGGGGTTAGCCAATACAGCTTTCAACAGAGCACCACAAAACAACTGCTGGCTTTATCCAAAAGTTAAAGACAGGACAAAAATACAAGACTACTATATTTATGGGTTTTGAATAAGTGATTTTTGCATAGAAAATTTCGAATTGCCACTACAAAGAGCTATGGGTCTTCCTAAAAACTGTATCCCATTTTTTGGAACATGTTACAATCTGATTTTACAAGAAAAACTATGATGTGATACAAAAGACAGCAGAAAACCCTGTGTTCATTCAAGTATAATTCTCTGTCTCCCATTTCCTGCAAAATAACATCTAGTCAAAGAAAAGGAAAAACAACTTCAAAACTGTACTGCACCAACTACACCAATTTTCTTTCCCTCTGTCTTCCCTCGGTCTTCATTTCTACATGCTAAGAATTACAAGACAAAACAAGAAGTTTCTTTTTTTTTCTTTCCTGAAGAGAACAATAAAGGGGAACAAAATCACCTCCAAACCACAAGTTCATTATAAATAAAATTCATAACCTATGACACTTATTTAAGCATCAAAGTCAGGACTGACATGCAGGAGCAGAATCAAGTATGAAAGGCAGCAGCTATTTACCTACACTCTGCCTTATCTGGCACTACTCAGCACACTGAACTATTCACTTTGGTGCTTGTCTGTTGGTTGTGGGCTTTTTTAAAGCTGACTTTGAAATTTACCAAGCAGCATATTTGCAGATAAAGGCACTGACTTATAATCATTCTGTGCTCTATGCTTAGGGCAAGCTGTCTTTCCTACATTTTATTTCCCGAAAAAAAAAAAAATTAATACAGAATTTAAAGGAGATAATTTAAGAATAAAACTAAATCCCCACGTTCTTGAACATTGGAAACTATTCTGGATTTGTTTTTTTCTCCTGAGATTGTTTCAGATTTAAACTGAGGGAATGCTATTTAAAAAGCAGGAACATGAAAACCGACAGATATATTAAGTCACTATTTGACAATAAAGGGCTCAGAGTTACTGCTTTATTGAAAGATCAACAAAAACACATCAATAAAACCATGTGATTCTCAAGTAGTACGAGTGGGAAGAAATACTAACATAACCCTAAGAACCAGCTTCCCTATATGCATTAGCCTCAAAACTTGCTTTTTACAATTTGTTAACAAATACAGTTACAACCTTTCTCCAAATGTTCTTGGGAGCATCTCTCAATGTACAAATATTTTATTGTCATTTGCCTGATTTCAATTAATTCGCTGTCCACAACAAGTCTTTTGAAATAAACCCTTCATATCAGCAAAGAGCATGCTGGCTTAACTGAAATGCTGGTACAGTCATGCTCTGAACAACCGAGACTGACAGGCATAGAAGATGCACCAGAGCAGAGATGGTTTGAGAAATTTCAACAGAATTTGACTAAAATATGAAATCTCATTTAAAAAAACAAACCGCAAAAAAACCACAAGAAAAACCTGGCCTTGTTTGAATTTTGACTTGCTGCAATTCAAACTGTAAGATTTTGTTCCCTATAGCTCTGCTGCAGAGTTATCCAGCATGAGAGCATATTTGAGTGAAACTACATTTCCACAACATCCACCATTTTGATAAATAATAACCTTCTTTCCAAAAATAAATGGATTTTTATTAAGTACTTGTTAAGAAGACTAGTATCACAGGAAGGCTGAAGATTAAGACTTATCTTCCAAAAAAGTTTGAATAGTACAGGAAGATAAGACACCGATCCAGTCTCTGAAAAATGAGGAGGTGCTGAATAAGGGGAGGGGCAAAAGCACACGATCTGGAAAAAGAGACAATTATGCATTTACACCACAGAATGGATAAATATTGTTGAACAGTCAGGTATTTAGGACCGGTTGTACTTCATTTAACAAGTCAAGGGAGTTCCCTCGATATGGGTTTTCCATGTATGCCACAGACTGCACTATAGTACATACACCACACTCACAGCAGCAAAACATACAAGATAAAATTGAAAGCCACAAAATCTGTACTGAAAGACAATCCCAGCTTAAAAATGCAAGGCTCTTTGTAGAGAGATATTTCAGTCTTCGTAGTTAATTCAGGGAGAGTTACAGCTGCTTTTCGGGAGTCCACCCCCACCAAAACTTCACCCTTAAAAACTTTCCACTCCTTACTCCCGCAGTTAAGTGCAAGGAGCACATATGCTGGGATCATCAAGTGCCTGCATGAGAATGCTGGGAACAACAAGTATTGTGCAACTGCACTGCAGCTCTCCGTAGGGATTTTCCCGGCTATCCCTTGAACCACCTTCTCCCTTCCTAGTGAGAAGAAACAATTCAAATGCGACCCTCTTCAAGTTAACAAAGTTTTGCAAATACCTCCTGCCACTTTCACCAGAGCCCTCGTCACAACCTTGCTCACAGTTTACCAAGCATTCCACCCACTACGATGGCTATTTTGAACCTCCAAATAATTTCAAATATATCTAATTTGAAAAAAAAAAAAATATCCACTTGAAGACTTACATGAAATCCTGATTTGTATAGAAATATACTGGCCAGATGCAGTAAGCAGACAGGAATCAAACCCAGTTGTAGTTTCTATTTATTAAGAGCTCCTAGCTATCTTGCCATTAGTTATGGAAATGAGATCCTCAAAACAAAGTCCGATATCTCAGTAACAAGCTGTTCTCTTGGTGCCAGACCTAGGATACTGCACCCAAAACCCCCAGTCTTATGTCTAGACAACTAGAAATATCCACTAGCATAATTATTTTTTTGACACAAAAGCTTCCCTTCCTACTTTCTTGAGACTGAAATGAACTAGCATACAGCTGAGCTTACATAAAATACTTACCATATCTTTAAATTATACAGATGGTCTTTAAAACACCTTTTCTTGGAAATCCATAGCATGAAGAATACACATTACAGCACATTTTGGTAAAAAATCTTTGAATATTCATGTCAAACATTACTCCACTTATGTGTTGTAATATGGGTAGTAGAAGTTATTTATTTTGTGTTGGACTTTTTGTTAACTTCATTACCACTGAATCATATGGACTCAGCAAATGCGGATTTATTCCCCACACCTAAAATATTTTAATAAAGCCTTTTGCAAGTTTGGGGTTTATTGCCAAAAAAATACCCATACAAGTATGCAAAGTACAAATCACTAAAACTTCCAAGTCCAATAAAGTTTGTTTTCATCACAGATCAATAACCCAGATTCAGAAGTGAGAGCTAAGCTTTCACTGTCACACCACACAACTGTTACGATGCACAGATTAAAAGCATATAAATTCACTGGCAAAACGATGTAAATATTCGATTTAATATGCCCTAAGTAATGTGTTGTGCATCAAATACAACCACCAAGCACAATTCCAAGAATTAACTTTATTTTAATGTTACTGCCCATCCAAATATGAATTCTACAAATAAAAGAAAATACTGCAACTAGGTATTTCAGAGTTTAAAAGCACACAAAGGCTTCTAGTTACTCTCTTATAGTATATAAAAGGTAAGCATGCCTAAAAAATCTTGGGTAATATTTAATCTTCAAAGAAACACTGAAAAGAAATGCTATTTTAGAAGAACTATTTTATAGTAATGTAATTTATAATAAGTTTCCTGAGACTTACTAGTATATGCCACATATATTCACACATAGATTGGCACTAATCTACTTTTAAGAAGAAAATCCTGAATTTACAACCTCAGCTATGAAAGATTTTTGACTAGCACCACACTTCACTATTTTACCACTATTCCATTATTTCTCTGTATTAAAAACATGTCAGATTCTGGGGACAGATTAGGTAGTACCATCTAGAGTATCTATTAAGTATCAGAAACAGATTATGGTGATGTGGGTCTCTGCCAGACCACAAAGCATTACAACACCACAACTTTGCTGAGGAGATACCAACCAATGCTACAGTATATGGCTTTGAAGTACTGTTCTTTTTGAGATGAAATACACTGTTCTTCTCAGTCTCAAAGAAGAACACATAGCTTCCTTCTGTTTATTTTGAAATTGGTACCCCAATTTTATCAAGTGCTTGAGATAATTTCTTATGCAACATGAAACAGTTAATATTGCATAATGAAGACCACAAAAGAGCTTACAGAAGAGCTCAGGACTATCTTCAAAAACAAAAAAAAAAACCAAAAAACCCAAAAAAACCCCCAAAAAAACCTGCAAAACCAAAACCAAAACAAAAAAAGCTTAGCTTTCATTTCCATCCAAACTGTCAGTAGATTCACAGACTAAAATCCAGATCCTCAGCTGCAGTTAAACAGCACCCCAGGATAAGCCCACCTTTGTTCCTCAGCAGTGGTCCAAGCCCTTGACATAAATCAGACCAGCCCTCAGAGAGACTGAAACCATCACAGCAGGTAGACACCAACACAAACTTCCAGTTTGCATCCCTTGTGTGAACAGCAAGCATCATTTTGGCACCTCCATCCCACTAAGGCACAGATTCCTTGTTAGGTAGTAGTAAAACAAATCTACCAAACTCCTAGACAGAATCTCTGGTTTTACTTGGTTAATTTCTGTGGGATACACTAAAACTCAAGGAGTCTCTTGCTTGCTTCTGTCTCCATAACAACGTCATGGAACAAAGTCTCAGCTAAACTCTGCCACAAGCCTTCCATTTAACACTAAAATGAATCTCCCAAATAATTTTAAGTAAGCAGCCAAACCAAAACAAACCCGCAAATGTAATCCTGTCACTGGCAAGCTATTTTCAAATTTTTTTACAGAAAGTAAGAAAAAACTCTAGGATGCTGATGGCAGTGTCAGAGTTGTGCAATCTGCCAAATCCTCCTTTTACACAAGGTTTCTATCTGTGGAAAATGTACACTATTTTTTTCAATCACATTTTACCATACGTGCAGAGTCTTACTACAAATTGAGAGCAGGCCTTCACTGTGGATGGTTTACAAGCAGCAATAAATTTATCCTCTGTCAAGGAGCTAAACACAATCCCAGTTAGCGACCACAAAATACACCAAATTTCCACAAATATATAAGAATTGTCAGCTGCAACATTTAAGTATTTCTGCAGAACTATACTTTTCAAGTTCAGCAGACCTACAAATAAGGTCTCAACTTTTTCTTTAAGTATTGCTCTCAAAACCAAACAGACCTCCTAAATAATTTATCTTCATTGTTAGAAAGCTTTTATAGCAACTTTTCTCCTATTTCAAATTTCTTTTCAGACACTCAAGTGCACAATGCTATTTGCAGAATCTCAACTGATGTCTCATCAACCTTTCTTTTACCAACTCTTGCAAAGTCTTCATTATTCATGCTTTTTTTTCCTCAGTCCTTCCTTAGAACCAGTGCTTTCAACACTTAGTAGTACATCTGTGACTTTATATTTGTCTGGAGGTATACCAAGTGAAAAATGTTTCAATCATTGCTTTAAGATGTTCTGCAACATATGTATAACTGAAGCTGTCAAAAATTAAATACTGTCCTTCTAGAATAATTTTCCATAATAACTGAATTCCAAAAGACAGATCTCTAAATTTTGTAGAAACTGGTGAAGAGCTGGGGTCTCGAAGTTTAGATTTTGTATTAGCATAATGACATTAAAATTTCTCATTGACATGCTGCTCATTTTCCAATGCTTCTAAAATGAAAACAGCACACTCAGTCATATCCCTCTAATAATTACAATGAGCTAAAGTTTACCCATGCAAAATTGTGGCAGGAAAGGCTTGCAACTTTAATAGGCTCAATTAATTGCTGTAAAAACAGACTTAATGTGAAAAAGAATACTGATCAGCAGCAATGTCTTTCACCGTACTCAGAATAAGAAATAACCAACCTAGTGGATCCAATACTGTACTCTGAAGACACTGAAAATAAGCTGAATTATCTCTTTTACATAAAACCACAAGAATGATTAGTCACATTCCAGATATTTCTGGATTCCTGCAAGCTAGTGTAGCACTCACAGGCTGACTCAGAACTGAAGTCTCCATTCTGCTCACCATTGCATAAGGAGATACAGAGACATCTCCAAAAGTTTACATTCTGAGTTTTACTGAGTAACAAAGCTGACTGACCAGAAGTATAAAACAAGCAAATCCCACTACAAACACCATGACCATGGCTTTCAACATTCACAAAAGTTATACCTAGGAGGAACTCTCAACTAAAAAAAAATAGTAAAGCATGCCTTTACTCATTTTGTTTATAGTATCATAGAAGTATTGCTTACCAAGTCCACTGCAAGGACCACATTCAGACAGGCTAAGTTCCTACTGCAGCCTTAAGCCAAACCAAGGAAGCGAAATATGGGCTTCAAATGATCAAAAATTTAGGTTTAGATATGCACAAAGCAGTCACAAGCTCCACAGTGAAACACAGACTACAGATACCTGACATTGTCCCTAATTCCACACCTGAGAGTTGCAACTTGTCTCCATTCAGGCCCTGACTGACCTGTCCAGTCACCAGATGATGTCTGCCAAATTTTTAACATGCAGAATTGAGCATTCCTGATGTAGATATGATCGTTTTCCTACACTAGCATATACTCAGCATTTGTTTTTTGCCTCTCAGTCCTGCTGGAACCTGCCAGCAACTACTTCCCAGCATTCCCAACATGGGAGGAGTCAAATCTCCTTCAGTATACATCCCCTTCAGTATTTCATGAAGTGAGACAACAAAAGCAGAAAGAAACCAGTTCAAGTAATAACAAGGGTGGGTGGCAGGAAGGAAGAAACAGTTTATACCATCAGCCTACACTTCCATCTGAAGTATAGAGCAGCACCAGGGCCCGGAGTAAGGATCAATCCATCCACAAGCTACAGCTGCTCATCCCCAAAGAAAAGGAGATGAAGGTTATGCAAATATCGTTTCAGAATTTGTCACGTATATTAGTATGTTACAAAGTTTCTGCTACAGTGCCATACCAAAAAATGTCAGTTGTTGCTAAGATGTTTCTTTTTGGTTGTTAGATAAACAGGTAAACCATTTTTAATCTCTGAAACAAAAAAAAAGTGGGTGGGGGAAATGATAAATATAAATCATTTTGGAGTATACCCAAATATATACACACTGAAGATGACCTTTGGTAAGCTTATCCCTGGCCACTGCTTCAGACAACAGAGAAAGAGGTTCTTCATTTCATTACAAGAAGCACTGCAATATGCTACAAAGGCTCAACTGGCTTATATATTGGCTCAGTATATAAAGAGTCAGAAGCTTCTTCGAGCTCTTCTTTCTAACACATATCCCACCAATTCTTTCTTCAAGAGGAGAAAAACAAACCCAAAACAAACACTGAGAATGACAAAAGAGAGGCTACTAGTTTCTGTCACAATCAGCAAACAATTGTGGGAAAAAAAATCTAGAAAGGGAAGGAAAAAATATCCATACAGAAAAACTTAATTAGCTATTTTTATCACAGAATGTAATGAATTAGAACTTTCAGTAAGTGAGGGATACAAAAATACAGAGAAATAATCATAATTCTATTGCTAAAAAATATAAGGGACTAACTTAAGACTATTATGCACAAAGGCTACCAGGAATACAATAATTTTCAAAACCACAAAAAGGATCTACTGAAGGCAAAGGTAAAAGCATTTAAAACAGAAGAACAGAGATTCAGGACTTCTCATATTTTGTTCTGATACATTAAAATGCTATAGTGAACAAATTATTTTCTATGTTCCAAGTGTATTATAATGTTACTGTACCTATTGTTCTTAAATGAAATAATTGTTTAGACTGGATGATGGACAACAAAACTCAGCTGCCATACAACCAGCTACTCCTTTAAATCTCTCATATCTGAACCTTATTCTTGGAAGCCAAAATTCCCTTACTGATGTAGCATCAGTTTCATGTCCATCCTTTTCCACTGTTAGCCTCCATTAATATGTATTAAAAAGGAAGCCCCTATATATGTTCAAGTATTTATCAACATTCTATATTAAATTTCCCAAAAAAGAAGATGCACATACACATTTCCACTAAAGATGCTGACACTAACAAGGAGTGAACTGAGCAGGGTTTCTATTTGTTATTCTTCTTTCACCTATTGTCCCCTTTTAACATTGACCACATATAAGCATTTTAGACCATATACTCCATAATGTCTGCAAACATCTCACACCAAACATTCAGTTTTCTTAAAAACAATCTCTCCCATACCACCTACTACTCTTAAGTATAGCATATGGATTAAAGAGCTGTGCACATTAAAAATTAAAACCTTTAATTGTTTGGTAGATTTCAGCATTTTGCTGTTTACCAAATGCAGAAAAACCCAAAAAACCAGCAAGAAAACAAACCAACAATAAAAACCCCACCATGAGCCAAAAGCATCACCCTCTGTTACTACTCAAACAGAAAAAGAATTGGATCTCCTAGAGGACATGCAAAGAACTGCCCAGAAAGAAAGTGCTGGCAGAGCCTTTTCATACCTGCATAAAACACACTGACTACAGGAAACGGTGGACACCGTTAACACTTTTTAGTCATGCAGGCAGCTTTCCGTGGACTCCTAAAATCCCTGAACAATTCTAACTATAAGGACAAGTATCACACGCACACAGAATACGGAGAGGAAGCTTCCCAGATTCTGGTGATAACTCCACTAAAATAAAGGGGATTATTCAATTGAGTAATAACTTCTTGACTGAGCATAAGTTTTTCACAGATTGCTTTAAAATTGTCAGCCACAGTGTTTAAACAAATATCAAACCATTTTCATTTGGGCCACTCAAAAAGCCAGTGTGATTAATTTCACAAGTCCATAAACCACTGCATATCTATTTATCACTACAAAAGAAATACAACTTGCAAACAGCCCTGCTGTTATTCACAGTTAAACTCTAACTGCTACCAAATGGTAAAACTGATAAATTACCTGATTAAATTACTGAACATAATCAGAGGTGCCCTGCTGCCACTACAGTCATCAGTGCTTATGTGAAAAATTGAGCAAAATTAGGCTCTAGATATGCAGTTTAGTCTTCAAGAACTGCCCCAGACATGTCTAGTCCTAATGAAGTTAATGAAACTACTCAGGCAGAGAGGTCAATATTAGCAGGTTTCATTCCAGGAGTGGAGTTTTAAGCTGTAAGTAGCACACATTGCTAAGGAATAATGCAACGCAAACTTACAATACCCGGAATGTGGTGTGTCACTATCCAATTTAAAAATGGAATGCAAATGATAAAGTACTGTGTTAATTATTTAAGAAGTGATGTTGAAATGGTTAGCTGGTAAAAACTGCTGTAGTTCTGGAAACAAGTCAAGTCAATGTCAGAGAACAGGAGACTGGGTCATATTATGTCTACTTAGAAATACAAAGTTTACTGAAAATCAGATAATTTACTATGAATTTATGTATAGCAGATCATTCTCAAAGGTGGGACAGGAAGACAAATTAACACATTTTTAAGAAGCAGCAGTTATAATATTATTATTATTATGAGCAGGTTAATTCATGAATCTGACATAAACAAACATTATTATTATAATACTTATGTAATTCATAGCAGATTTACTAAGTAAATGGAGCCTTCATAAAATGACACTCCATCACACTGATGCCAGCTCCTACAGAAATGGGAAATCAATTTTTTGCAAATGCAAATTCCACAGTGGGTGGGTAAGAGAAATGCAAACTGCAAAATCCTACACCAAATAAAAACATATATAAACATGGTGACAGCCTGGTAAGGGCTCCTCTTCAAACAGCTAACAAATGGCAATCCCATTTTCCTTCCTGAACAAGCTCCTTTCAAATATGGAGGATGGTGACAAAAGGAGACCAAAAATGAGTTTTCAAGCAATCTTTTCATAAAGTAATATTTATTAGTTGTAATTAATAACTGGAATTTCTACAATGCACTTCAAACTTTCAGAGAGAAACTGCATCTAATAATGCAGAAACTAAGAGAAAAATGATCCCATGACAGGCCAGAATATATCTATTTATTTAGTTAAATTCTACCAACATTGGTAACATCTTCATTCAAATGTTTTTGTAATGACTCAGTATTTAAACATCACTATGTATAACAAGCTTCTTCCTGATTTGAATAAACAGAGCAGCACTAGGCCCAGCTATCCTCAGCAGTGGTATTCTCATTACACTGTAACAACAGGAGGAAATAGTTTCCATAGAAAAAATTGTATTTTGCCTATCTTAAAATCTGTGTACTTTGCAGAAAATGTCAAGCGTTACAAGCCTAGTGGCAGCACCGGGACTGCCAGGCAGGCAGGCCCTAGGAGGAGCATGGAGGTGGCAGCTCAGCCCAGGGTGACAAGGAAGAGGAGTGTGCTTCATGTCACAGTCAAGGGACTCCTCCAAGCAACTTAAAAAGCATCACTGAGAGATTTGCGCCTAATCCTCCACAGCCCAGGCGAGGATTTCTGTGACATAACGCTAGACAGCCACGTGCAGGAGAGAAGGGGGTTCAAAAGGCTCTAACAGTCAGAGAGAGAAAGAGAGACACTAAAAAGAAATATGTGAAAACTGATAGCTGAGGAGCTTATTGCCTCTGAGTTTAAATCCTTTCATCGCTCTTTTCATCCAGGGGAGGCAATATTTATTTATAGTTTGAAAAAGGCAGGGGGAAGAAAAGAAAAGAAAAAACCTGTAAGCTTGTAACTGCTGTTTGATCATCCTCTGTATCTCACTGTTTCTGCTTTTTTTGGTCAGAATTCACTCATTGTGACTGCTGTACAAAAGCTGTGAAGGAAGCACTGAAAGCAAGCAACTAAACAGATACCATTATTTCTATAGTCCACTTGCCATACATATCCCAATTAACTGTACATCAATTACTTAAACAAGGGCTACTCGTTTTTATGGTTATCACTACCAGGGCAGGTTTTACCCGCAAAACAGAACTTCATCCTGAAATGAAAAAAAAAAAAAAAGCATAGACAAGTCCTCTGCTTTTGGGGAGGAAAAAAAGTACCTTTAAATGTGAACAGCCGTGTGGAGATACGTGAAAATATTCTGCTGTAAGAATAAAGAATTAACATACCAAACTGCAGCTACAAGTTCGTGGGTGTTTTTTCCAATTAAGTGACTTATGAAAATAAATCCTGATTTATGGAAATACATACAAATGGAGAAAGTCGTACTGAACGGAAGATTAGCTAGCAGACCTACCTCCTCATGCTCTGTTATACCTTCCTATTTCAAATGTACCGAGCCGAGTATCCAATACAAGCTGAAGTACAGTCCGCCATAAGAAGTACTAGGAGTGCCCTTGAAAAATGTCCAGATTGCAGCTAGTGCACAAAGGACCTCGCCATGAAAATAAAGCGCATGAAAATTTCTCTCTCGCTCCTGAGCCGGCAGCAAGCGAAGAGATTAACTTCCCACCAACATCGGAAGACAAAGCGTTGGCAAGACACAAGCCAAGTTTAAGAGGTATAGAAAGAAAGAAAGGGAGAAAAAAAAAAAAGACATAAAGAAATGGGTCGAGCAATTCATCCCGAATGCTCTGCTTCGTATTTATCTCCCCTCAAAAAATGCTCGATGGAGCTGAAGAACAGTGCTACACGACCCAAGCGTGAGCACTCAGGTACTGACTGCCATAGGTAAGGGAGTCTGGCATCCCCCTTCCCTCGCTACATGGGAGGCGACGCTGCAGATCTCTCCCACTCCACCACCAAAAAGCGAAGCAGAACCAGCATCTGGGGCGGAAGGGGGAAGGTAATTAACTGGGAACTTTATGTTCCTTAAATATGCAACCAAGACCTTTCTTTTCTTCCCACGCCCCTCTTCTTTCCATGTTCTCTGTCAAAACCAGGCTGAAATAAACGTTATTCTATAATAAAACTATTAAATAAACAGTACAAGACTCACCATATCAGCTGGAACGCTGCTGGACATTTTGATGTTACCCTAAATGGCTTAAAATCAACTTTAAAAAAAAAAAAAACAAAACAAAAAAAAAAAAGCAGCAGCACCAAGAGCAGCCCGCCGGAGATCTTCAAAATGCAAAACCGGTGTCAGTATCGGAGGCAGCAGCTTCCACGTCCCCTACGCGAAAGAGGTGCCCGATAAGCAGCGGGGAAGGCGGCCGGCTGAGGAGCAGGAATATCCAGGGGCAGCGGTGCCGGGCTGGACCGGAGGAGCCAGCGGGAGACCAGAGATGGCAGCAGATCCCTGTCAGCGGCGGCAGCAGCACCACCAGCAGTGCCAGGTAGACCAGGCAGCAGGACTACACGGCCACATGAGCTGCGTGCGGGCTTTTTCCCCCCTTCTCTCCCTCTGCCTTCTCTCCCAGCCTCGACAAATGACGACGGGATGATTCACACGGGATAATAGTGCGTCCAAGTCACCTCCTCAGTCGGCGCAGGCGACCCGGGCGCGCAGGCAGGACCTGGCTCCTGCCCTGGGCGGCGGGGCAGGGAGGCGGGAGGGCCGGGGTGGGCCCGGGGCCGCTGGGCAGGACGCCNGCGCGGCACCATGGGGCTTGTAGGCGGCCAGGGCAGGCCGGGGCGGGGCCACCTACCCTCCGCGGGCCCCCGTCCCGTCCCGTCCCGTCCTGTCCTGTCCCGCCCCGCCCCGCCGCGGGAGCCCCTCCATCCCGCCGCCCTCCCACAGCGCTCCCGCAGCTCGGCCGGGGCGGCACCGAGGGGGCTCGGCGGCACCGGCGGCGCCGCTCCCCC
>VZTH01013144.1:19291-57647 GCA_013397815.1 Aleadryas rufinucha | reverse complement strand
GGCGGCGCCGCTCCCCCTCCGGGCAGCAAGAGACGCCCCGACCGCCACGTGAATCGGCGCTTTCCCCCTACGGGTGCTGCAGCTCCCTCCGGGGCGTCAGGCGCTCCCCTTGCAGCCCCTGCCTCCCATAGCGGGTGCCGTTCCCGGCGTGTCGGCCCGCGCTGTCTTCTTGGACGGCTTCCAGAAAAAAAAAAAAAAGTAATTGCCATAGAATGTTAAAGGTTTGGAATGGACCTTAAAGATCATCTAGTCATAAACCCTCCTGCCACTAGACCAGGTTGCTCAAGGCCTTATCCAACCTGTCCTTGAACACTGCCAGGATTGGGGTATCCACAGCCTCTGTGAGCAACCTTTTCCAGGGCTTCACTGCCCTCTGAGGAAAGAATTTCTTCTTAATATCTCTATTTTCACTCTTTATGTTTGTATGCATTACTCCTTGTCCTATTACCCCTTGTCCTGTCATTACAGTTCCTGATGAGAGTCCCTCTATAGATTCCCTGTAAAGATGCTACATTTTCACGTTACTGTTTTAATTGTTTTGCACCCCAGACCTTCAAGTCTGGGCCTGTACGTAACGTTTTTGTATTTTTCATTCCCACATTATTCTTTAGGTTTTTCTTGAGGTTTGGGGGTTTTTTTAGTTATTTTTTTGTTTCTTTGTTTCCCAAACTGAGTAGTTTTAATAATTAAAAAAAAGCTCCTGTAAGATTCACAGTGCAAACCATGACTTCCACCTTGGAAGCACCCGGAGAAAGGGCACTCCCTCATCATGTCAAATGCCCCTTCAAAAGCCACCTTGCTTCCTGAAGAGCTTTGCATTTTGTTATGGATCCAAGTTATCAGAAACTGCATGTGCAATGGGTGTTTTATCCCTTATTCCAGGTGGCTCCTGGAGACCAGCATTCGACAGAGAAAGGCAGTGCCTGATGAAAAGTGCACTGCAGCTCAAATACACAAAAAAATTTAAAAATCCACACAAGGCGCATGTCTACTGAAGAAATGAGTTGGCCTTTTGAGAGGGGTGTGGATAGGCACATTCACATACCAATACTGTGAAACTGTCCAAGAAAAAAAAATAAATCAAGGAAATCAGACAGATGGTGACAGATGGTTCCTTTGTGGACAAATCTCATGCAAAACCACAGGAAATTAAGACAGAGTTGTTCCCTTTAATTCTAAAAGTTCGAGTCTGCCTTTCCTCTTTAGGACTTCATCCTGCAAAGGCAACCCCTGGCAAGACACTGTCCCTTGCAGGGGTTATAATTCTTTATTTTGTACTCTGCCCCAAAATAGTGCAAAACTACTAACTTCAGAAGATAGATCTGGCAGCCAGCAGCCCCGTTTGATACCTGGGAAAATAATTGGGGGCCAACGGAAGTGGCCCTACATGTGTGACCTCTGTGAGGATTCTGTACTGTCACACTGTGTGACTTTAGGCATGTCACTCCCTCTCTTGTCAGCCTGATTTACTTAGATGGTACATTTTTGGGAGTTAGTGACAGCCCCAGTCTCAGTCAGGCCTTCTAGACACCAACAGGATAAAAGGTCTTATGTTTGTGGGAGTAATAGCAAATTGTTGAAGCACCGCTTACTCTTTCTCTGACTGGATATCCTTGAGGGACAGAGAAAGTCCAAGAGGAGAGTTAAAGAGATGAGACTTGAAAGATGGCTCTCCATTTCAAACATCATGCATTCTTGGGTATCTATGACTTTCTGATTAACTCAGTGACAGACTAGGGAATTATAACAGATCTTGCTTAGTAGAGTTTATACATAGAACCTTACTAATGTGTGCTTTTCCCTGAAAAACAATCAAACAAACAAACAAACCACAAGAAACTTACATACAACAGTTTAAATTTAATCAGCATCTTAATATCTGCTCCAAGGCCATCCTGCAGACCAGCCCTTCACTCCTCTCAGACAGCAGCCCTGTACAGGTGCCTCGAGGTGATCCAGGTAATTTAGGAGGTGCCCTGCCCACACCTTTCCCGCTAGCACTCTTATTTAGGGTAGGGGCAAGAGAACAGGCACCACAACTGCTTTACAGGCACTGCACATCACAGCTGTCTCCTGATGTAAACTGAAGTTGGTGGCAACACAGTTATGTCCGTGGCCACTCTGTGACTGCTGAGGGGCATGGCCCTTCCCACCTCCTCTGCTAAAAGCAGGCAACGCAGACAGCGGGGCTTTGTAATCCTTTGCAGCTCACAGGGTGGATTGCCAAAGATTATGTGGAAATACCCTTCCACTGAACATCAAGAAGTCCATGTGCCCAAGCAAGTCAGGCAAGTAAAGACAGAAAGAAGCACAGGCAAACTGAACGAGGGGTCAGCAAGGCAAGCAGGCAGCAGCAGGGCACATCTGCTGTGCTGGAGATGGCTCTTTTTAATATTCAGATGGAGGAACTCTTCTGTGGTGCATAATGGTAAACACATCCCTAGGACATAACCACAGGAAAGAAACCAGCATGGTTCTCTGGGTTTTGCTTTTTTGACTCTATTTTAGCAATCCATTAAGAGGAAGGATCATGTGTTGGTGAAGCAGTGGGGTACAGGAGGAGTCAGGAGTCCTGACTACTTTGAGTCCTTGGTGCTTTGTGTATGCAGTCAACTTGGTCAGCTTTTCTGCCAAATGTTGTATAAATGAGGATCGGCTCCTCTCTTAGATACACAGCTGTACTGACCAAGATATGTCTATTACCTTTTTAATTATTATTATGATTACCATATTTGAATCTACAATTATGACTGCTGTCCAGAATGTCCTAGTATTAGGCACAGCACAGTATAAGTACATATCATGTCCTGTCCTGAAAGGTTCATAGTGCTGGGTTTACCCAACAGCTGATATTTATATCACATTTGAATGATCATTTTTTCCCCCTGGCTTTCATGTGTGATGATCAAACAAAAATGAATGGAAGATCTGGTACAACTGGTACATGATGGAGATTGTTTCAGGGTGATTTTTTAATGGGCAAATAAATAAAAAGAGGTGCTGAATTATGATCCTGGTAGAAATTGCACTGCATATGATGACAGGGGTAAAACCTACCAGTTTCGTAGAGGTGAGGTCATATATTTGAAATGCAGGGTGGTCAAATATAAAACAGAAAAAACGATCTTTCTCTTTGGCATGTATTAAGAAATGCTGTTATGATAGTATTCATTTCACATTTGCAGAGAGAGGAAATGAGAGTTGTGGTCAGCAGTAGTTGTCTGGAACAAGGGACCCTGCAAAAGCATAACCACAGGCTGAGTCTGGGATCAGCTTGCAGATAAATCCCAAGCAAGTGCTACGGCATACACATCTGAAAACAAATCTTTTCCACATCCAAAGATCAAGGAAAAAAGGGGAAATGCTGTTCAAGAGGAATGCTAGCAACATAGCATTAAAAGACTATTCTGGTTTTGGGGTCTAATCCTGCTCTCACATGCACAAATCTTATTTCCATTAAGTCTCCTTTGCAGAACTGTCATTTGAATTTAGACATCCAGGTACAAAATCATTCCTCATCATTACTTTACGAATTTATGGGGGAAATTGATGAGGTGTACAACTGATATTTCATTCCTCATTTGAAAAATATGACATGGCACAAGTAGAATTTGGCCATTCTGTATTCCTTTAGAGAAGAATTGTGCCGGGTATCCACAAGTAGACTGGGCTGCAGATTAAGTGTTTCATGGCCATCAGTACTAGTTGAAAGCTGACTCTGTACTGAGACGTGCTTAATAGGAATAAAAGGGCTGTTATACTAAATCAGATTAGTAGTCCAGCCAATGTGATATCCTGTCTCCAGCAGTGGCCAGCATCAAATGCTTCAGAGAAGGACACACAGACCCCCACAGTTGACAATCACGTTATAATCATCTTATTTGCTAAGTTTCCACTGCTGCCAAGGCTGCCAGAGAGGCTGGTTTATGCCCTGGAGCACAAAATTTCATGTCCTTTATAGCCTTAATGGCAGCATAACCCACTGTTAACATGTGAGACCAAGTGCCATTTTTCAGAAGAGCAGTGCTCTCTCCTGAGAGTTGTTATTGCTGGGGTTGGAGTCCACCTTGAACCTACATCCCACGACCGACATTAAAAGCTTTCAGCCCAGTACTGTCTTCGAGTGTTTTCTCTTTGAGGCAGGCTGTGAACAGAAGCATCTTCAGGAGAGGTAACACACCATCAGGAAATCTCTTTTAAGGTGATTTTTGATTAGTCTCCAGATTTTCAGAACACCCTGAAAAGGTAAAAGGCTCCCAAGACAAAGGGTTTAATTCTTTGGGGTTTGGCTGTGGGACAGATCAGGATTCTTTCCCTCTCTGGCAGCCACAGCAGCAAGATATCCAGGGCAGCAAGGAACACACCAGGTTACTCAACAGGATACTTTTAATACCTTTGTAGAAATATGTGGCGCTTTTTTTTAACTCTTACAGAGCCAAATTTGCATTCAACTTGGTATGACTCAGTCACACTGAATTCAGGTGCCTTACAAAGAATCGTTCAGGCAAAAAGCTGCACTGGAAATGAGGGCTGGATCCCACAGAGTGCTTGCCACCCACTGTCTGCACTACTGGTTTCTCATTCTGGCCTCTGCAAAAAACTCATATTTTGTGTGTTCTTTTTTTTTGTTGTTTTTTACTAAACTGACGCCTTTTCCCTTGGAAGAACATTGATTTTTGCCTGTTTGCTGCTTCTGTGTCAAGCCAAACCAGCATGTGGGTCCTATCAGCCTCTCCGTCAATGCCAGCAGGCTTCTGGGAACGGCATTCCTCAGGTCCTCACCTTTCTCCAAGCCAGCAGGAAGCCAACAGAAGGACCTCTGAGATTTTGTAGAGTTTAGAGTACACACTGCCAGGCAGAATCATGGTTTATTTATTCATTTTTTAAGTTACCCATCAGATCGATCTTGCTGGAAAATAAAAGCACAAAGCCAGTTTAAATCAACTTGCATTGTTCCTCTGAATGCCCCAGTATTCTTTAAGGGTTTATTTTCCCCCCTCACATCTGCACTACCCATGTACAAACAGAAGACGATAGGAAACAACTGAGTGACACTGAGTGCCCAAGGTTATTCCTGACCTTCCTGATGCAGCTGAGCCAGGCAGGAATCGCGCTCTGCCAATCTAGTGGGTGTTGCAGAGATATGGCATAGTGGTGTTACACTTACTGGTGTCACAAATTATGTCAGCTAACTCCTGAGAGCAGAGGTGAATACTGATAGAAGGGGGTACAAAGGTGGAACACGAACAAGAAGTCCCCAAGCCTGTTTTAGAGAGTACTCAAATCACCAGGGTTCTGGAAGTGGTTTAACTATCTGTATATCTAGGAATTAACAGATACATTTGTCCAGTTCATACAGAACAATAACCCTGAAAACTGTTGGAAGAAGTCCCTTATTTTATAATATATGAGAAACAGGAAGGAGAAATTTTACCAGAAAAGCTTCCATCCTGGATCAGCTTCCTGACAAAGAGGGAGAACTTGAGGGAGCATTGAGGCAATGCTACAGCTCTGAACTTGAAACTTGAATTTAACAAAACATAGCAGTAAAATGCTCTTTAATATCAGGAGATAAATATGTGGAAATGAAGAAGTCCTACACAACTGATTGTAAGGGTTATGGTGGCAAGAATTATTAAAATTTGCCAGAGAAGAGGGGGGTCAAAGATCATGAAAAGTGCCATATCAAATTTAAATGACTGCTCTGCAGAAAAAGGAACAAGAATTTGTGGCTTTGGGGAATGACTGTTGCAAAACTCAATGCTGCAAAAGAAATTGCCTGGAAAAAAAATAGAGAAAAATGTATGGTTAATGTTCAAGAGAAAATATTAGAAGAGCACCAGGTATCTGTCTTAGACCAATCAAGGATGTAGAAGGAAAATGGCTTTGTAAAACTTTTAAACATGAAAGCTGAAGCTCAGATTGCTTGTTGGTGCTACCAGGATCCCAGCTATTGTTTGTGCCTTACAGGAGCTGCTGCAGCCCAAGGCTGAGTGTAGCCTATTAGTTGTGCAGAGCCAGAATCGGCAGGGACCCTGGGGTACCAACTGTGTTTTATCATCCCTCTGTCCTGCTGACTGCAGCAGGTTATTTTTTACACTATTAGGCAGCTAAGTTCTTTTTTTTTTTTTTTTTTACTGTAAGGGTGTCTAGTGGGCAGCTAAACATTAGTGAGCTCCCACTATAGCTCACATTTACTATTTATAAAATTAGTCCTAAAAATACTAGATTGAAGTAAGAAATCATTTTTGCTTCTTTGATTTTCATGTCTGTTATCTGTACTACATTAGAACTATTCAAATTTTTTTAATTTAAGGACCTTCATATGCCTTTAATTTCAGGCTGTTACTTATATGCATGTGTATATATACTTAAATGTATGTTTATAAAGTTCTCAATCTATATGCACACATGCATATTAATACTGAACACTTTTTAAATTAGCTGAAGCACTCAGAGAGACTACATGCAAATCTAATTGTGTGCTACTTGAACTGAAACAAAAACCCATCTCAGAATTTGCACTGAGACGTTAATTGTTGTTTACATGAATTATATCATTGTAATATAATATTTTATTTGCCTTATTTTCTATCATTCATTAGTCTTTAGATGAGAAACAATATCTGAATGAAGCAGTGTCTAGAAATGCTATTTTTAATTGGCTAAAGAGATTGGTTGACCTCTGGTAACTGGTTACTGTTGTTGAGGGGACTCTCCATGAGTGGTGGTGCATTGTTTAAACATAACGGGACAATAGTCTCATGTCATCCATAGGATGTGGAGACACCACAGTTTTGTGTTTCTTTTACTTTATTACTATACATGCGAGGCACAATCGACAAAGACTTCCTGAGGATGAATGTTGTCAGTATATGAAACACTGAATAACTGCTTTTTGTTTTGATGAATGGTCCCCTTTCTTTCAGATTTAAAGGGGAAAATACAGGGGGAAAAAGTAGCTCTGGGGAATGGAGTCTTGCAGATAGAATTTTTTTTTTTTAACAGGCTTTGGGCTGCATTAAGTTCTTTCAATAATTTTATATGACTTTGACTCCATTGATACAATCTAAATTATTCCAGGCTTGCAATACAATGTTATGGACTGGGCAAATTAATAGGAAGCTGAATCCCGTGTTGCTTCCAAGTTCTCAGTCACTTGGGTCATGAATGTTGCAGTGTTGGGATTGATTTTTTGTTTCTCTATTTTCACTTCTGCTCATCATGAGCATGAAACCCAAGAGAGCCTGATTTCATTCTAGCCTCCCTTTCTCATTCCAGTCCCAAGGCCTCTGTGGACAGTAATAGGTGTTTGTGTTGCAGAGACAACTGCTCCCAAAATAGCCAGCACTAGAAGTCTTCTAATTGGTTTACTGTCAGCCAAAGAGCAACAGAATCCGAAAGACTGAGTGGACAGGTTTTACCATGTTTGAGTTTCTTCTATGTATGTGTAGTTGCTTTGAAAGAGCTTGATTCATTTTTATTAATCTTAGTTTTATTAATTTATTAAAATTATTTTAATTAGAAGTCAAATAAAAGGAGGCTGTGTCAGACATCAGTGTCACTGCTCACTTATGTTGTGTCTGTCATTGGCAGTGGGCTGGTGCCTTGGGTGCCAGCTGCAGGCACAACAGAGAGATGAGGAGCAATAGTGTCAATCCTTGTCCGTGTGCAAAAACTTAGGCCACATTTTCAGATTCCCTTTATCATAGCTCTAAGGGTGGGACTCAACTCATCTAAATCTAGTCCTCTAAAAATACTGGATTTCTTATCTCAGCAACTTTTCCAGCCTCCATGTGTCATCAGTGGAGCAAGGTATGTCCATCACTTTGACCTCTTAGATAAGATTGTTGACTTCCTTCTGTTGACCATTTTAAAGCCTGCACAATTAATTTAGTCTAGATGCTTAATTTTTATACAGCTGAAGATAACCTTTGTGAATTCTGTCCAATCTCTCTCACTTCTCGCCACCAGCATAGTGTTTTATGCTCCCCACTCTGCTTAGCTGGAAAGTTAACCATGATTTGATGCTCAGGGCTGTTCCACACCAACCCACCCAGGCCCTGGCATTGTTCATGCTCCAGAGTGCTGATATCCAATGCCAGGGAGGCTGCAAACATTTGTGCAGAACCTTCAGCATGAAAGTAATACCACCATGGCTGGAGTCAGTGGGGACAGGCTGAGGGAATTACCTAACAGAGGCAGAACTGGTTACATGCTTAAGCAGGTGCACAAACTTTGGCAGGATCAAGGCTTAAATAATAATCCCCTTGAGGCAATAAAATGTTCTTCTTTTGTTTTCTTTTCAGCACAAAACTTTCTATTGTCACTTAATTAACTCGGTTTTCAAACTGATGAATGATGAAGTAACTTTGGGAGTGTTACAATCATAGCATCAGTTGAAACGCCTCAATGCTTTCCCGAGAGAGGTGAGAAGGTTATGTGCTCCTGTTCTGCTAAACGAGGCTACTCAGTGATCACAGCATGTGCTCTGGAATCTGCAACATCAGGTCTTTGGGGCACAGGCTGGCTGCTATTAAACTGTATGGGCAGAGTCCCATTACCCAGGTGAGAGATGCATCAGGTCTGAAAACCTTTCATTTTTCCAGAAGGAACCTTATGTAGGACACCAAGGACACAGTGAGGGAGCTGATCATTAAAGGCTTGTTGAAAAAGAACAAGAAGAGGACATGAAAGCTTGGAGAAAATATGCCTAGATCTCTTTTTCTTCTTAGCTTTAATATGGCATGTAATGTGTGTATGCTTCCTAGCTCACTGCTGCAGATTTCTCTGTAGATGCAGCAAGAGGCAGTTCTTAAGCAGAGACTGGTTACACAGAATATTAGAGTATTTCAAGGGCATTAAAAATGCCACCAAACAAAGATCTTGTTCACTCACCCTGCCCTTTCTGTGACAAATGACTGCAGTAAAAGTGAACTCCTGCTTTTCCTTATTTATGAAACACCTCTTCCCTTTTGTATGAAAAACTAATATTCCTGTGCTTTAGAAAGTGTATAAGTGGCAGTTGAGAAAGCGGGTGAAAGCTGTATGTTAGAGTGGTGGAACAAGGCAAGTACTGAAAAACAAAAAGCTATTCAGATTTTCTTTTTTCCCTAAAAGAAAAGGAATGAAAACTCTCATCAGACTGAATTGTTCCACTCCTGATTACTGTGTGTAGCATGATGAAACAAAAAAATGCATTTCCATTTTAGCTCTTGCAGGAAATATATGCCTGCAAACCTTTTGATAAAGAACTGATTTTCAAAGCAGCACATTCCTGTAGGCTGTCAGTGATCCAGCAGAGCTCTCACGCTGCTTTGACTTTTCCTCCTCCCAAGAGTATCAGACCTTTACAATTCTTTCTAGGATCCTAGCAAATTTAATAATATAGGCAAACTTCTCCACAGATTGATTTTGGATTTACAAGGCTCCTGGCTGTTTGCTTGCATAGATGTAACCAAGAGGCAGAACCCGCACATCAGTCTTGAAAAAAACAACCTCATTTACACAAAATAGATTTTACTCTTCAACCTTTTCACAACTGAGACTGGCAATGTATCACACTTGGCCCTAAACATTTCTTCAGGAAGGAACTGGTCTCAAATAAGCCAGTTTAAATAAGATCAGCAAAGCCATCTCCAGTAATACTATCTGGTGTCTCTTAATCACATCCGAGTCTAGAATATTGTAACTATGAGTCAGGTTAAAAAAGACATGAGAAAAACAGTGTGAGCAGGAAAGTGTAAGAGTATTAACCAAGAGTAGCTTGCAACCTGTAGGATGGAGAAGAGCAATAAAGAGGAACATGTAGCAAAGCAATTCATAAACTCAGGGACTAAGGCAATACATTCTCGTTAAAATGCAGCCATTTACCAACACTTCCCTGCCCATTCTAAACATCTGGTTTTGGCTTAGTCCTTATGTACCACCCAGGTACTCAGACAGGTACAGAGGTGAAAGATCAGTGCAGAGTTGAGCATCGTGTTTGCCATGGTCTCACCAGCACTGGACTGTCCCTTCCCTGCCTGGTGAGCCACAGCAGCAGCGTGTGTCCTCCTGAAAGTACACGAGAACCCATGAGCCACCATTGTGTCAACTGTATTTTCTAAGCCATTGGCAATATTTTGTAGAATTTGAACTTTTGTGTGTGAAGTGGTGAGGTTTTTTTTCTTTTCCACATTTGTTTTTCCTTTTCTGCAGTTGAACCCTTAAATAAACAACATCCTGTAGCAACTTGTATCAAGAACAACAAGAAGGTGGCTGACACCTGTACTGGTTTGAAGAAACAGTTTAAACAGTTAGGTTATGAATTCTTCTGCAAAGCAATTTTTTTTTCTTTGTTTTTCTTTTGTTTTTTTGTTGGCTTTTTTTTGCTGCTGGCATGCATTGTTAGATTCAGTTTCATTTCACTGTCTGCGATGCCATTCCTTCTCCACAATAAGCATCCAAGTGATGCATCACAGGCTTGCTGTATCAGGGAATGTTGACAAATAAATGAATATGCTGATTTTTTTGGCATTTAAGCCTTTTGTTCAACCCTCTAAGCTAAAGACAGGTGATTTCTTAAAATGCACTTACATGCTAGCAAATATAAAGAAGCACTTAAAGTGACAGTAGAGATGAGATCTCTATAGACTTGGAAGTTATTAGAAAAAATTTAAAAGGTGAGAGTAGTCTTCCCATTTTAAAAATACTTTCCAATTTGTTTAACAGGATTTGATGCAATGTGTTACAGGTTGATGAACAAGTAGCTGAATAGTTTGGGCAGCATGTGTCTAATCTTGTTCTGAATATGTTGTTTTCTTTAAGCAGCTAGCAGAGCGTGCATCTGTCTCCTCATCACTGACCTCCATTCTCACACACTTTCTTTTCCTTCTTTGGTCAAAATATTTTTGCACATGCTTAATCCCAAGAACATCATTAATCCCAGGATGTTTATGTGTGGAAACTAAGCACAACTTTTCAGTACTCTATTGGTCTGTGCTGAGACACACAGGGACATATCCCATAGGATTCCATCTACTCCTGGGAAAGTCTGTGCTAAGTACTCTGAGCGTGGGGCTGACTTCAACTGGCCAAGGGTGGGGAAATGACATCCTCTCCCTGTGGCCATAAGGCAGCCATCGGGTCATGCACAGTGTGACCTTGAAAATCAGGCTTAAGCACCTGCTCTGGGGACTAAATTCTGGAAATTAGGAAACTGTTCAGGTGGTCTGTTCTAAGTGTCAAGCTCAAGTGGTTGGTTTAAGTCCTTCTTAGATGTTTCAGCATGGTTTCTGCTTGTAAGATCTGTAGTGTGGCAGGTCTGGGTGCAGCTCTGGTTTTTTTTCTCACATTTTCAGACTGAGTCCTGGCTTTGCAGCTATGGAGAACAGGGACTCTGAAACACCCTTGCCCTTTTCTCACACAGTAGGTGACCAGAGCTGTCAGAAGGCCCATGGGGATAGTCTCTTCCCATTTGTGACCTTAACTCACTATCGGAATTTGTGTAAGGTGAAGCAATGTGTGATGGATGCTGTTGTCAGTTATTGATCACTTAAGGCCCCTTGAGAGAGTCTGGCCATCCACTTCCTCTTCAGCTGTACTGCAGCCAAGGGAAAGTACTGCTCAGAGAGGTGAACATAAAGAAATAAATATATCAAAATATATTTATAAAAGTATATATGTGTGTGCATGAGTAAATCCAGTCATTTCTTTTTCCCATATCTATTGCCTGTGAGTGCTGTTACCTGGTGCTTGGCCCTTGGGACATTTTGGTTGTAGAATTAATTGGCGTGTTTGGTTGGGTCTTCTGGTGATGTACACTTGGGGTATTTTGGTTAAGAGTTAGTTTTATGGGTACTCTCACTCATACAGAATGAGATATACATGTGCAAATAAAGCAAGGAAAGATACAGTTACCTTTATGATTAATTTGATTGACAAAGTATGGGAATAGAGTTTCTTTGTCCTTGTACAGGACATGTTTGTTGCTCTTCAAGCACTTTTGTGAGCAAATGAATATGTTAAATTAGGCCCTGTAGAGACTTGTTGGCAAGTGGCATAAGGAAGCTTGTTTCCAGCTCTGCAGGGATAGCTTCTTTTGTTAATCTACAAAACTAAGCATTGGGTAGACTTGTTTCATGAGCAAATGGCAGAGGACATGCCAAGACTCTATTCTTTTACCCTCCTGCTCTCAGGTCTATGATCACCCTCTCTTCCCTGAGGGGGAACCAGAATTCTGTGTTCTGAGGGACCAGTACAAACATTTCCTGACATAAGAGCCTGTCTCACATCAAACACCTCCCTTGGAAAATACTGACACACGCTAGAAAAAAACAAATCAAGACAGAAAAAAACCCCATCTGTTAGTTTCTTAATAGGTTTCACATTTGTTTCAAGCATGCTGGTCAAAAAAACACACCCCAACAACATAATCACAGGGAGAAAATATCAGTTCCTCAACTCAGAGAGAAGTCTTCTACAGCAACTTTGAACACTTTAGAGTGGATTCCCTTCAAAGCCATCTGAAAGGTTGGTGATTGTCTTAAGATTCAAATGAACTGCAAAGAAAGGCAGGAGCAGAGGGCAAGCCATCCCATCTACTCTGGCAGCTGTCTTCAGAGGGGTGAACCGTATTTTGACAACCCATCTCTCCTCTGACCAGACAGGCAGCCAGCATGACTGGCTTAGATTAGATGCCTGATTCCTGAAAAGCTAAATTTAGGTGGTAGGAATCCCAAACTTAAATTTTTAATCTTAAGACAAAATGAGTGGCTGTGGGTCCCCCAACAGACTTTATTTTTCCTTTTCCAAAAATCCAGGCACTTCGTGTCATGCCAGATCAATTTTAAAGTCTAGTTGCCTTTCAGTTGAGATGTGATACTGTGGTATTCCTGCTGCCAGAGCATTTCTGCCTTGCAGATAATGCAAAAGGGAAAAAAGAAAAGTACCCCTCCAGCTGCACGTTGAGCAGTGAGAAGCCTTGGGCTGAGAACAACAGAGTCCTCCAGTGATTTTGACCAGTATATCTGAATAAAACAACCTTCATAATATTTGAACAACAAAATACTTTACTGCTCTTAGAACAACAAACCACTTTGCACACAGTAGCAAAGCGAGTTATTACTGTTGCTAGAGCACGATGATATCTCAACAAGGGATCCATGTCTCACTTTTCCAGCATTGCTCACTGGAAATTCTCACTGTACCAATAAGCTTTGACTGGTACATGGTGAAAATAATGGTCTCACCTATACACAGTGAAGTCAGAGAGAAGGCAGGGCCACAGGTAGCTTGTATAACCTGTATAGGGAAATCTGGCAATGTGTCCTTATACAGAAGCTAAAACGCTCTGCTTGAAAATAAAGATAGTAACACTCAAAAGCCACTTCTGGTACCATTGTATTTACTGCTTCTCACTTTGAAACCAAAAAGTGCTTGTGCCTTTTGAAAATCTAAACACACAGAAAGCAGAAAATGAAATGACTTAATTTTGTAGTAAGACCCAGGCACAGGAACCCATGAGGATTTTTTTCCTGATGTTGAACTTTACATCTCACACCTGGAGAGGCCACATGCTGGCATTGGCTCCCAGCGCTGTCCCCAAATGCCTTCCAGCTTGGAGAGGAGAAAGCCTTCTCTGGTTACCTTCGGACTTGTCCTTGGACTGCAGGAAGAGAGGGAAAGGACAAATCTGTGTTGGCATCAGGAAAAGACTATTGTCTGAGCTCCTTGCTAGAAAGTGAGTGCACAGCACTACAGGCAATGCTGGGGTTTCCTTTAGCCAAAATGTAAGTGTCTGCAAAACTGTTCCTCTCTCTGGAGACAGCAGCAGAAGGTCCATTGCTGTTCCTACACTCCTTCAGGGATGCTCTATAAAACAGAGAAAGAAACATTGGGCAGAGTAAATATTACCAGTCTCACTCATCGCTGCATGCACAATGAAAATCGTCTGTCTCTGCTCGTGGATGAAACAAAAGTCTCATGGATTTGATGAAGAGCAAAGAAAGAAAATGTAGGAGTACCCAGAGACAGATCCCTGTAGATACAATGCTTCTGGAGACATGATCGTAAAGCTGCTCTTATTCCTGGTTATTTCCAGAGCACACAAAGTTCTACTGCAGCCAGCCCAAAGCATGATTGTCCATATCTGGATGGACTTATTAGTGTGCCAGTCTTCACACTTACAGTCATGAGCCCAGATACCCTCATCTTTTCCCTAATTCCTCCCAATACATCAGTGACAGGGAGGGGAGAAACAACTACAGTCATGAGCCCAGATACCCTCATCTTTTCCCTAATTCCTCCCAATACATCAGTGACAGGGAGGGGAGAAACAACTACTTTCAGAAGGATAATTGGGCTAAGCCCAAAGGTGAATGCTGACCTAATGTGAGCACTATTTCACACAGAGTAGGGAAGAAAATTATCCTAAAGGCCTACAAAATTCCTGGTGCAGTAATCTCAGCTGCTGGAAGTACCTGTATATTTTGGAGTGACTCCTTGCCTTGTCAGAGCCAGACTTTTTGTATTCCACAGCATTCCACCCCGATACCAAAGCCTTTGCAGAGAAATGCTCCTCTCTTGACTTTTATCTTTGCACGTGGTACAGCTTGTGCAGAGAGGCAAAGGACACGGCCTTGAGGCAGAAAAACATCAACGTACTGAGGTGCTCCATGAGAGCACCCAATGTGGGTTTGCTCCATTACCCACACAAAGGAGGTTCCAGGCTGTCCTGGCTGCCAGAGCCAGGCAGGGTAGCTGGGGCAAGGGCATGGAGGGAGTCCAGACTAAAGCAAGGATAAATGTAAACTTCAGCCATGCAAAGAGAGGCAAGAAGCTCTTTGCTGAAAGTCATTTCCCCTCTTTCAGCATCGCCAGCTCCTGACATGTCACCATATGCCTTGTTTGCAACACTGGGGAAGGGAAGCTGGCGGAGGCGATTTCCTTACATTCTGGATCCTTTCAAGCCTGAACAAAAGACTTACTACTTCTGACATTGGATTCCTGTGTCTGATGAACCCCTGACTTCTCTAACTTGAATAAGTAGTTTAATTCATAGCAGCGCTGATTTCAGTTGGTGGTGTTGAAGTGTTGTCATCACAGCATCGTTCAACACAGGATAGGAAGGTGACCGGGAAAAACTGAAATTAATAGTGCTTTCATATGGCCTTCCTAGAAGAGTGTGAACAAAAAGAAGCCATAACTGTAGAGGAAAAATTGCAATGTCTGTATGGAAAGGATTCATTCTGCCATTTGCTCTCTGGATCATTATATTTGCTTTCCACCACCACCATCACCCCTTTACTGTAAAATAGTAACCTTTCAGAAACCTATTCTCCATTAACATTTCACCTCTATTTCATTTGTTCAGACAACTTGAAGAGACTTGGATAACATTTAGTGAAAGAAAACAGCCTGAATCAGATCAAACATTCTTTTCTTTGACAGAACACTTAAAAGCAAACCAACAAAAATATATATGAAATATATGGTTATTATCATCGTATGTTCTTAATTTTGTTGGGCTACTAAATTACAGGGACTGCAAAAGGAGACATTATATAAATCCTGTGTGAACATATGGCATTTTTTCCCCCTTCTGAGACTGCAGGCTGAATCTATGCAATCCTGTTAACAAAATGAGCCTTGTCGTTTGAGGAGCAGTGCTTAATGACAGTTGTCAGTCATCACTAGGTACCACACTCAAGGGACGTCTTGATACGCCTGTGACAGACAGATTAGATATTGTCTGGAGAGGGTTGTGCGGCAGCTGTAAGAAAGCCTAGTGGAGAGGAAATGAGGATTAAAAAAAAAAAAGAGCGAGGAAATCAGATACAGCTTTTCCAGCCCCTGATCTCCAGAGCAGATGATTCTTCTGCTCAGGTATGAGCTCTGTGTGTCTGAAGCTAATGGCTGGATGGGAGATGGCTGCTGCTGTGGCTTGACTTCAGTCACCCAGAATCGCAGCCTTGTTGTGATCAGACCTGGACAGATGAAAACCCTCTCTTCCCCCCACATAGTTTGCCGTATAATCGGCTTTCCTTCCTGTTCTTCAGTCTTTTGCACTGAGGGCAAATGTAATCAGCACAGCTATGTCTGAGGCAGAAAGAGACTGAAATCATTTGGCAGTTGTGACTTTCACTGCCAGCAGCAGGAGGTAGTGGAGGGATGCTGTTGCCCATCCTTGTGCCCTGGAGAGGACCTGTTCAGTGCCAGCAGAGGTTCAGGAGCTGGCACAGGACCCTGTTCCCGCTGCCAGAGACCCTGAAGGCAGCCCCACAGCTCCCTGCTCAGGTATACCTGTAGGGATTGCCTCCCAAACAGCTCTTTGCCTCACTTGTCCTTGTAATTGGCCACGTGGAAACCAAAGAGATGCAGGGGTCAGCTTGGGAGTCTAGGCACACACTGCTCTCACGAAGATGTGCCCTGTATCCATGAGTGACCAGAGGCTGAGCCTATCAACCAGAGAAGAGGTTTTTCCTGCATTTCTAGTAATAGCCACAAGGTCATTCAACATGGATATGGGCAGCAGGAGATAGGATTTGGAGCCTCTGCTGCAAAAGTCCTTCATCTTTTTTTCAGCCAAGGGTCAAGTGAGACTGCAGAGCGAGAAAAACAAATGGGACACCAGCCCCAGGAGACCTGATGCAGGAGGCCAGTGGAGGCTGCCGAGACAGCAGGTTGTAGCACACGTAATGCTGCTCACATAAAGCTGAGCAGTGAAACTGCAGCGCTCTGGGGCCTGTGAAACTGCTCCCTGCTGTCTTGCTGGGACAGCGGTGATGATGGATTACACTGGCTCCACTCAGCAGGATGCCCAGCCCCAGCAACACTGCCTGCTCCCTGCTCCTGGATACTGCTGATATCTCAGGAGGCTGCAGCCAGCATCTTCCACAGTGAGCTGCTCTCCAGGGACCAGCCCTCTGCTTACAGCAGCTCTCTTCTCTTGTGAAGTCAGGAAACTCCTTGAGGATTCATACGTGGCAACACACCTGACTTACTACCTTTAGTCTTGATCTTCATGTCCAGAAAAGCGGATATGAACAAACATGCTACAAAACAATAAAAGTTGTATAAAAAGAAAGTAAGTAAGTGACCTTGAGTTGTGGAGGAAGCAAGAGAAAATTCAAGGTTTAAAGTTAATTAGCCCTTGAACTGTCAGGCCCAATTACTTCCAGCAGGCTCTGACATTTCGAAGATTAATTAGGGAGTTCGCTGTCATGTCTCACAAAGGACCACCATTATGCCAGAGAAAACCTACCCGCTTTCTGCACACAATGTCTTGAAATTTTGCGAAAAACTAACTGGGGACCTTTGATAACAGCTTTCTGATTGTTATATCCATTTTGAGGAATACGTTCTATTTATATGCTGAAATAAACCTGGCACCTTTGAAGGGAAGGTTTAACTCACTGGATGATCATTTTAAATACTTCTAGCTCCTGGGTAAAAGGTCCTTATAGTCCTCTGCATCTTTGCAATGTTCTTGTTGCATCCAGCATAGATTATGCTTGTAGTGCTGTACCCAGTATATATCAATTATTTAGCACATTTACTCCCAAACTGATCTGTGCATGTTACTGTGTATCTGCCACTGAAATCAGCCTCCTGAATGATTTCTGAGCAGCAGAAATGCAGCTCCACAAATTTGAGTCAGCAGCAGCCTCCTGCAGCAGCAAAAGCAAGCCATCTCCTGGGCTGGACTGGCAAGGGCGTAGCTGGCAGAGCAGGGGATGGGATTCTCACACTCTTCTGTGGAGTCCATGGGCCTGGTGTTATTTTGGTGCCCTCAGTTCAAAAGACATGTTGGAAAATAGGAGAGGATGCAGTGAATGGCTATGATGGTGCTCAGCAAGTTGGAAAATCCAATCTAAGACCCTGTTTTCAAGGGAAAGTCACAGCAGGTAATCCCCAGAAGCTCCTGTCCTTTTCTGGTATGATATGTTTGTTAACCCTTTGTTCTTCCCCAAGACAGACCAGCTCCCTGCAGAGCTGGAGGGAGAGACCATGTGCTGAGCTTTCTGCTCACCGGTGCAGTGAGCTCTGCAGCAGTGAAGTAGGATTCTACCTGCAACTCTGTCTGTCTCATACCATTTAAAATGTTGTTATGATCTTCTTAGCAGATACAAAACCCTCCCTGGTGCACAACAAAGACAGTTTGAAGCTTCGACATAGTGAATCATGGATAGGGTCCTTCAGAAAAATTGGAACAGAAAAAAAACAAAAGAAAGGAAAAGGAAATGAAATCCCATTTTAGATACAAAATGGTTTCTGGCTTACAGCCATGCAGATATTTTTAACATGTCCATCAATACACTCTCTGTGCACAGCAACTGACTGATCTGTGACTCTCTATTCATACCCTCAATGACCAGAGGGTGTCTTTAAAAGAATAATTTGGTCATAACTATTTTTATTTTCCTTTATCATCAGGCGATACTTACGTGAAAGCTGAGCTCTAGAGAGGTGGGACCTCTTGCCAGAGGGGTGGTAGCTGTCCCATCCCTTGGAAACATTCAAGATCGGGTTGGATGGGGCTCTGAGCAACCTGATCTAGTAGAAGATGTCCCTGCTCATTGCAGGGGGGTTTGGACTACATGGCCTTTAAAGGTCATTTCTAGCCCAAACTAGTCTATTATTCTCTTGGGAGGTGGTTATTTCTGTGGTCCTTTTGATGTCCATGGGGAAGGGGGGTTCCATGGCCATGGCAGCGCTGTGTGCAGCAGCCCATCTCCTGCACGGTCCCCCTCAGCCCCAGCATGGTAAGCTCAAGGGCTGCTGGGGAACGTGCTGCCCTATCCATGCCGCCAAGATGAGAGTCACCAATAAGCTCTCTGACCTCATCCTGCTGAGGTACATGCCTACGCACAGTGCAGCTGCAAGGCAAAGCCCTGAGGAGGTTAAGGCTAGGACTCATCCTAATCTCCTTCAGCCATCCCAAAATTAAACAGCTAAGCCAAGTTGAGAACCTCTTTTTTAAAATGTTCTATTTAGTAGGTTCTCCCAAAAAGCACTTTGTCTCATCCCAAGATATGTGGGATGATTCACCCTCCATCGCTTGTAGGGAGAACCTGTGGTATTTGTAGGGCCTGGCCCCAGAGATCAGGGGATGACCCTGACTTAGGTTTCCTGTCTCTGGGAGTTAGACTCGAACTTTTAAAACCCTAAAACAGAAGTGCTTTGCTCTCCTAGTGACCCATTCAAGGTCACAGAATTGGCAACCAGACCAGGAAATTATCTGCCCCAAACACAAGCCTGGCTTTCTCTCACGTGCTTTTCCAACCATTTTCAAACCTGCCAGCAACAGATCAGGGAAAAAAAAAAATCCTGAGATTCCAAATGCCTTCTAATCTTCTGTACCATCAATGCCGTGGTCATAAATACCCACTGGAATCAACCCAAGGATGGTTTTCCATTTCATCTTTCAAGGTCTATTTTTTTAAAAGCCAAGAGAAAAACTAGTTCCCCTACAGAAAACAGTTAATCATTAATGGCACGTGCAAAACATAACATGCTTGACCCTTCGACATGGTAGAAGCAGAATGTAAGTGGAGATGACAGCATATATTGGCTTACGCTCCTCCCAGACAAATCTGCCTCGCTGTGGGAAGGGAGGAATTGAAATCTTTATCACCTAAGCTTAGTAATGTTGCTTTTGAAAGGAAGCAATTGGTTATTTTAGGGCTGCTAGCTTGTAGCCACTTCAGTAATTCTGCCTAATAAATGCAAAGTCATTCATGCTTTGTGGTTGATGTCCAGCATCAGACAGGAAAGTGCTTAGTCAGCCTTACTTTGCTGACTCACTGACTCAGCTTTTGGAGGCACAGCCCATCTTCCCTGGGCAGTGCTTTGCAGGGTGAAATGTAGGAGCTGGCAGGCAAGCAGGCTGGGATCAGCATCCAGCATGGTTCCCTGTCACCTCTCCGGCACTCAGAGATGCTGCGTAAGAGATGTGTTCCTGGATCCTCTTGGAGTCCAACCCAAGGCACTGAGTACCCTCAGCTCCACGGGTTAGGAAGATGTAAGGATGCTTGGCATATTGCACATCCAGCCATTTATTTCCCGGGAATAAATGGAGCAGCATTCCTTCATTAGGTTTTGCAAGAACAGAGCTTCAGAGAAAATCAGTATTTATATATGTATTTTGTAAATTCACCCATCAAGTGCTTTGCAGCTCTGGGCTCACCCGCACCTAAAAACAATTATCAAAAACTGAACAAACAGATTAAAAAAAAAAAAAGAAATAGAGAAGCAGACGTTTTTCTTGGTTTCCCTGGCCAGGGCGCTGAGAGTGGCGATGCCATCTGCTGGCGACAGAAAGCCGGGTCCCCTCGCGTCCCCGCAGTTTGTACTGCACGGCGTTTGGTGTCACCGCGACGATTTTTATCGATGGATGCTCAGCCGTGGCACAGGGTGGGTGTCCCGGTGCGAGGCTGCAGAGTGAGATGCTCAGCCGTCTGTGTCACGGGTGATCCCCACGGGAATGACTAACCCCTTGGGAAGCAGAGGTCTGTACACGTGCTGTCACAAGGTGTAAGAGGGTAATACTGTGCATCTGAGTTTTGTGGGAAAGGGGAGATGCTGGGCAGGAGGGTGCTCTCTCTGCACGGGCAGTTCCACAGGCACCGTGGTAATGTATCCTAAATTTCTCCCTCTGTGAGCCCCTAACACATGGCTTTGCATTGGTAGCAGCTGAGATCCCCCTTGGTAATGTAGGAGCTGACAAGGAATGATACAAAGAGAAACTCAGAAACAAGCCCAGAAGTAGGGACTGGAAATTATGATCCTCCTGCCCTGCCAGGTCTGCTGCCCACTCAGCAGTGTAGTCACGCTCCTCTTCTCCCTGCTCCTGTGTCTGGCTGTCTTAGCAGAGGGAAGAAATTTCAACAGCTACATGGGCCCTTCCCTGGCCTTACAAAACAAATCCAACCAGGCAAGGAACATCTCTAAGGTGTTCACAGGAGCTGTAGAGCCCCTTATTCCCACACAGCTACACCAGCCATGCTGGAAGGGAAGGTGGGCAGCATGACTGTGCCAGGGCCATTCCTGTCCCATGGGCACACCTTTTCCTCCAGTCTCCCCAAGACCACAGGAACCATATAATGCACTCTTTGGCCACCAGATCATTTTGGCCAGAGGCAGCCAGTGCTGCCTAGGAGTTCATGTGCTTGTGCATTGTTTGCCCAAACACACTCATAGGGTCAGAGCTGGGACTGAACAGGCTTCACCACTCATCTTGCCCTGGGAGGGCTTGGCTGTACCTCTCTCCCAAATGTTTTGACCAAAATGTGTTGCTAAAAACCAGGGGTAAGTGTAAGAGGTAGGCTTGGAGAGGCAAATACAGTAATTGCAGAGCTAAGGAAGATTTGACCCCATTCAGTTTGCAATGCCTTGGCACCTAGAGTCTTCCCAAAGACTGCAGTGCACTGTGAGATGTAGCTGAGGGGTGAGGGACACTCTGGCTCAGTAAATCTGTTGCAGCTTCTTTTTCAGAGTGAAAGAAAGATTGGATGGTGAAGTGCATACAGAAAACCTCCTGAAGCCAAGCTGCCAGCCCCCAAGCAAGACTAGGAACTCTTGAGAGGACTATTAAGGGGCTCCCATCTGTGGTGTAAACTGAAAAAAATCCTGGGTCATTCTTCCAGACTTCTTGGAAGAGACCTTCACCTTGATGGAGTGATTTGTGGTGCTGAATACCACGGAGCTGAATGAGAGGGAAGGAAAGAGTGGGGTGTCAGAGCCAGGGGAGGAGGCAGCTCTGTGCAGCCAGTGGACAGTGCCACCATGCTCTTCTGCTGGGTCATAAATGGAATAGCGGTGGATCTGGAGCACGAGACTCCAGCACAGGACAGAGGGCAACCCTCATAGCAGGGCAATGCATGTCCCTGCCCACCAGCCTGCTGCTTTTCACAATGGTATTGAGACAACTTGAGTATTCTGAGCTCCTGGGAGCTGAACGCCTGGTTCTGCCCTTGCTAGCACCCTCCCAGGATCAGGGTGGCACAGAGGAAAGGGAAGAGAAAAATGATCTTTCATGCCTGGGCAGAGACTGGCTGATCTCAAGAGGAAGTATAAAAAGTGGTTTCTGATTTAAAGCACTCTCAAACAATTTCTTACTGCCCTTTCTCATTGGTATGGCTGTGATTAATGACAACAGGCTCCCACCTGGCATCTGGGACAGCTGCTCAGAAAAGTGAGAGGGAGTGTGTCAGGTGGAGACAGCTTCTTCCAGGGCAGCCATGCTATAGCTTGGGCACTCAGCAAAGACAACTATTTAAGCTTTCTGTGAAACAGCAGCATGCCAGCTGTGACTTCTGCAAAGATCTATGTTGAGGACTGGAGTGTGGTGACAGCCAGGCTGCTCTAGCACCATATATGCAGCATTGGAGCTGGGATGGCAGGTCAGCCGCTCCAGAGACCACCATCAGTATGGCTGGCTGTTAATTCTGATTGAAAGATACCCTGCACAAAGTCACAAGACAGAAAATGGGGACACGAGAGCGAGCATGAACCATTTAATTTCTTGCCTAACTCAGCTGAGGAAGCTGCAAGAAGAACTTGCCATTCCTGGCCGTTTGCCCCAAGGCTGTGTGCAGCTGGCGAAAGAAGAAGTGAAAGGAAGAACCTCCCCCTTGGGTACCAGAGGGAAGCATGGTGCTGACAGAATGCAGAGCTTTAGTCTGCAGCAACCAGGCCAAAAATGCACACAGTAGGTAACAGCCCTAAGGCAGTCCTGCCTAACTGTACATGCAATGGGAACATACAGTGCCAAGGGGAGCTGAGCTAATTGCCCTTCTTGCCTGCACTCTGACCCTGGGCAAGTCTCTTCACCTCTGTGCTCTGTGTTGGTCTGCTCAGATTTCAAAACCTCCAGGCTTTCCCCATGTGTTTGACATAGTGCCTTGGACTGCTGCAATCCCACTGATAATAAACTGGTGGTGAGGCCTTTTGCAATGTCCACCAGCCCTGACTGAGCAAGCCAAGCCCCTTACAATCTCACTCTCCTTGAAATGTTTTGTTTTGTACAGCTCTTTCTGTGAAGTAACTCCTCATTGTGGCATCAGAGACCTGAGAAATCTGACTCCAGATTCAGGAGCTCCAGAAACTTAATCCCTCAAATCCTGATGATCTGCTTCATCATGTCTTGGAAGCCAGGCCACATGTCTTACCTAGAGGTAAGCTGATTGTTGAAAAAAAATCAGATCTCAGTTATTATTTAGTATCAATTAATTGAATTTTTCAGTGTTTTATCAGTTATTTTCTCCTTTGTCATCCTCCTCTTAGTTTGTATAAATGAATGTCTGGAAGGACTCTTGCTCCCTTTTGATTAATGTTAGTTCTTTGTGCTTATTAGCTGCCCTCATCTCACCCATCTTCTGAATGGTTCTGAGTTCATTTAAAAGAAAACACAGTATTTTATTTGGTTGTGGGGGGCTGACCCTGGCTGGATGCCAGGTGTCCACCAAAGCCGTTCTGTCATTTCCCTCCTCAGCTGGGCAGGGAAGAGAAAATGTAATGAAAGGCTTGTGGGTTGAGGTAAGGGCAGGGAGAGATCACTCACTAATTACTGTCATGGCCAAAACAGGCTTGACTTGGGGAAATTAGTTTAATTTATTACCAATCAAATCAGAGTAGGATAATGAGAAATAAATCCAAATCTTAAAAACACCTTCCCCCCCACACGTTGCTGCTTCCCAGGCTCAACTTCACTCCCAGATTCTCTACCTCCTTCCCCCAGCAACACAGGGGGACAGGGAATGGGGGCTGTGCTCAGTTCATCATGTGGTTTTTCCCACTTCTTCCTCCTCAGGGAGAGTACTCTTCTGACTCTTCCCCTGCTCCAATGTGGGGTCCCTCCCACAGGAGACAGTTCTCCATTGATTTCTCCAATGTGAGTCCTTCCCACAAGCTGCAGTTCTTCACAAACTGCTCCAGCATGGATCCCTTCCATAGGGTGCAATCCTTTAGGAACAGGCTGCTCCAGTGTGGGTCCCCTGTGAGGTCACAAGTCCTGCCAACAAACCTGCTCCAGCCTGGGTTCTTCTCTCCACTTGGCCACAGGTCCTGCCAGGAAGCTTCTCCAACATGGGCTTTCCACAGGGTCACAGCCTCCTGTGGGTATCCACCTGCTGTGGTGTGGGATCCTCTGTGGGTTGCAGATGGATATCTGCTCCCCCAGGGAGTGCCATGGGCTACAGAGGAATCTCCGCTCAAGCTCCCAGAGCACTTACTCCCACCCCTTCTTCAATGACCTTGGTGTCTGCAGGGCTGTTCCTCTCACATATTCTCACTCCTGTCTGGCTGCAGTTGCTGTTGTGCAGCTTTTTTCCACCACTTCTTTGACCTATTATCCCAGAGGCACTACTACTCTTGCTGGCTGGCTTGGCTCTGGTCAGCAGCAGGTCTGTCTTGGAGCCAGCTGCTATTGGCTCTGTGGGATACGAGGCATCTTCTCAGAGAAGCCCTGTAGCCCTGCTCTGCAGCCATGCTAACCCAACACATCGGCTTGTGAATGTATCTAGTGGTATATAACCACTCTGGATGCAAATAATGTGTCTTACACCACTTCATGAACAGATGAGTCATTTTCTGCTGGCACACTGTAAAAGGTGTTACTCAGCCTAGCTCAGGGCCCTGGTGTGCAGTACACTGTGCTTGGAGGAGGCACTGGCTGTCCCGAGACCTGGAGGCTCCTTCCACCTGGGCAGAGCCTGGTGGGCTCCAGCAGATGAGCTCCTGCAGCTCTGGCAGGCTCTTTCCCAGCAGACCTGCCCATCTCCCCACAGGTGCTGCCAAGCTCCAAGGCTAGAGCAGCCCTCAAAGGTCAGAGCAAACCCCAGCACTGCCATACAGTCAAAAACCGAGCAACTCCTGTCGTGCAAACCAGGTGGAGGATGTGGAAAACCCTGGCATGGACAACCTCTCTGGGACTTTTTTCTTTCTAACCCAGCAATAACACCATGGAATTCAGTGAGGCTATCCCAGCTCTGAGAAGCACCTCATTAGTGGGAAGGACAAATGAATATTTACATTCCTCCAGAGACAAAAATTATCAGCAGAGATGGGTACAGCTGAATTGACATGGACATGCCATTCTTGCTGCTGATAACCAGGGAATAAATGGGGTCACTGCAGTCTCCTCCAACAGCTGTATCTGGAGCACCAGAAATCCTAGGGCCAGGGTGAGCAGGCTACCAGACCTTTATACCAGTTGACAATATAAAACCAGATTTAAATTTAGTAAAGTTAGAGGAAAAATGTTATGGATGGGCAGGAGACTCTTCTCCCTGGGAGTCTGCTGGCCTGGAGGTGGCCACCAGCCCCAGTGAGGGCTTCAGGCTGGTCTTTGAGGTCTCTGGGTCCTTGCTGCATCCCTGTTTCCATTTCTCTACTCACACCCTCGACACCTTCAGGGGCTGAATGGCTGGTAGGGTTTCCCAGATGCAATGTGTCTGGAAGCTGCTTCTTCCAGGCTTTTTCCCCACTTGCTCCTCCTTACTAATGAGACCAGCATGGCTTCCAGTGTTGCCAACTGCCCAGCCCTGGCTGTGCTACTTTAGTTTCACCCATGAGACTCATTTCTTCTTAGGGTAGAGAGGGAAATTCCCAGGCCTAATTCTTCTGGGTTTCTTCCCCTCCGTGAAAGGAGATCAATTGATTTTGTTGTCTGGTGGACATTGCAGGCATCATCAGTGTCCAGGATCTGGTTTCAGCCAGCAGCTTATCTTGGGGATCCTTGCAGAATGCCAGCCCAGTGGCTGGTTCTTCGGTGCAGTGAGCAGATGTTGCTCTGCTCCACAATTCCCTTGCTGGCGGGAGCACTGCTGGGATAACCCTCCAGCCCCTGCCCGTCAGTGACTGCTGCATACAAACAGTTCCTGGCTACAGCTCACCAAAGGGTTTCCAGCCTCCACAACTGCCCTGGGGAGCTCAGGGACTTTACAAGACATCACACTTCAGTGGTGAGAGATATTCCCTCCTAACCTGAGCTGTTGTGGAGACAGATTATAATTTTTTCTTCTCTGATGCCAGAATTTACCTTAAATAGCCTTCCCTACCCTCTCAGGAATTTGCAGTGGGCAGTGACAGCTCCTCTTGGCTTTCCTTTGGGTACACCACAAACATCAGGTTTCTTCTTACAGCAGCCTCCGTTTCCTTGGTCAACTGGTTCTCCAGGTACTCGTTCTTTGTGGGGCACTTTGCTCTCGTAACCAGCAGCGGTGTTTGTGCAGTACCAAAGCGCTGCCCGAGCTGCGCAGGCACACAGAGAGGTGCCGAGCAGTATTGACTTCCTTGCTTGGTTTTCTCATGGGTTGGGCCTCATAATCCTGTAACTTGATCATTATTATTGGCAAATGGGCCTCTGGGCAGTCTTTCAGGTGAGGTGCTGAAAACCAGAACCACAAACCCTGAAACATTTATCTTTCCAGGACAAGCAAATAGAGCTTTCCTTATTTCCAAAGCATTTCCCTATCCATCTCCCAAAAATATGTAAAAATGGGGGGTTTTTGCCAGCTTTATGTCCTCTTGGAAATTTACTCAGCAAATTGTTCTACATCTGCTCCAGGACAAGCTCTTTTAAGTTACTCCAGCTATTTATTTTGGTGTAAATATTGGCATGCTTGCCTCCAGGTCTGCATGCTTTTCTCCCCTGATTTTAGTTCAGTATGCCTTGTGTGTTGAGATCATTTGGGAGAAGTGTTGAGGCACAACTTAGGTTTCTGGCAAGTCTCTTAAACTGCTGTGTCCCTGATGTCCCACAAGTAACCCGATCAGCCTTGAACTGAAGCAGGAGGCCTCTGCAACCCAACCTGCCGGGAGGAAGCTATGGGACCAACAAAAGCAGTTGTTAACCTCAGTGCTTGGTGTAGTGCATCCAATGAAAACCCACTTCAACAACCTTATTTACCGAGAAGGAGGTAAAATAACCTCCTTTTTGTACTGCAGGGATTTATTTGATTGCTAGAAAAAAACCAAACCATGATTGCAGGTGAGAAGTGTCCTGGTCTGAAAGAGTATCAGATGGAGGTGGGAAAACCTTATTGCTTGAGAAAATTATCCCAGTTCATGAGAAGAGAAGGATGTTAAAAAGAATCAGTGGCTGTGTTTTCTTTACTTACTTCTTCTTTTAAAATTTTTTACAGATAAAATCTGTGTCTCATCCCCAGTGCTGAACTCAGAGGGTATTGGGTGAGACCTTCTCCATGCCTGTCACAGTGGGAGCTCCTGCAAGGGTTTTGCTTAGTGCAAAGTGAGTCCAGGACCATCAGTGATCACTGGGCTCATGGCAGGGGTCTTCTGGAGATGAAGGTGGAGTAGACAGAACTCCTTCCCAGGACATGCTCAGCAGGCCACAGAAAGCAGTGCTGCTGTCATCTCTGCAGTCCAAGATGCTTGTGGGACCCTGGATCTGCTGTTTGGGGACCCAGATTCAGGAAGGTGACACCTTCTTGCATTGAGCCAAAGTATCTGTTCCAGGATATCATGGAGGAATATCCTTTTGGGTTTGGTTCTAGAGTAATAGTCAAGGACCAGTTTAAGTGTAATTCTTCTGGAACAACTCCATCTGTAAATTTTCACATTTGGGCAAGACTTGCACTTCTGTAAATCCATATTACCCCACTGAGCAGAAGAGAATGGAACTAGATTTTACACTACAGATGTAACCAGGATGAGGGCCTGGCTGGATGACTGTGTCTTTGCTCAACTCACACTTTAACGGCACCAGATTTGTTGCTGAGCTCTGTCACAGAGGCCAAGCACCTCGACCCCCCTCAACCTGAGCATCTGAAAGCAGCAACCTCAGCTGAAATTCACCTCATGCAGCATCATCCCTCTTCTGTAAGCCATCCTGTATCTATCCATGGTTAGCACAGAAAAACAGGCATGGGCAGAGCACTGGCTCAGTGACTGGGCACTAATCCTGGCTGCACAACAAACACAGATGTTCAGCTGTGGAAGCTGAAGGAAACTTACATACCGTGCAAATTAAAGAAACCCAACCCCAAGACCAGAGGTCGTGCTTGAAAATTGTGACTGTGGATTTTATCTCAGGTCCCATTGCTGTGGCCACGGGGAACTCTATGGGAAGCATACAGACCATCAGACAGAGGACATGAAACCTAAGGAAAAGGAAACACTGATGAAAAACTGAACATAACTGGTCTTTTCTCAGTTAAGGAGCCACCCTGATTACTCCGGTGCTCTTGGCCAGCTGGTATTTTAATCAGAGGGTCCCACGAGCACATTGCACTTAATGTGTATTAAACACCCCAGCCAGGAATGCAGGCAGCAGAGACAGGAACACTCATGGATGAAGTGCCTCTTAATGTGTTTTCCTGTTTAAACATAACCATGTACTCGCTAAACACCGCTACGGAAGGAGGCAGCAGCCCTTGGCAAGCGAGCCCACCTGCGGCACGCTCTCGGCGCATGTTTGCTCAGTGGGTTTGAGAAGTGTACCCAGTATATTGACATTATAAAGCCGTGCTCACTGCGTGCCCTCCGAGGCAGGAGGGAGGGCTGGCCATCTAATCGCTGGCCCCAGAGTTACTCCAACCCAGGACGTCCTTATTTCTTTGCAAATAGCTGGCGCTTGGAAGAACTGGATTAATTCCCAGGCAAATTTAGAAAGAAATTAAGTTCTACCACCAATCAAAGATCCAATCACAAAGCAAACACAGGCTAAAGTACTCGAGGGGAAGACAAAGAGCCTGTGTGGCAGCTCATAAGCCCTGCCTGGTTGCAGAGAGACATCACTACCCAGAGAGATTCTGTGGCTGATACGCAGCACCCAAAACAGTATCTGGGTATCAGAGGAGTCACAAAGATCTGCCTGAGGCAGGACAGATGCCACACTCCCTCTCTTCCTGCATGGAGGCCAAATCTTATTACCAGGTTTAAGAGTCTCATCCAACACATTCACTATCACTCTGCCTTTGGGACAAATCTAGGTAAAGGCAGGATTGCCAGCTGTCGGTATCTGTCCATTTCCTTCCCATTACGAAGTTGACATTAAATCATACTATTTGGAAAAAAAAAATCACGTATGTGGCAATTTCTTTATTTTTATTTCTGATTATGGTGCATGCCTCATGCTGACCGGTCCCAGATGCTTACCTGGTTACCCCCAAAATCTTCATCCTGCTTGTAAACACTGAGGGTTTAATACCACAGAAACTAGACATCTTTCACAAGTTCTTTGAAGCCTGATCCTCAGGACTTGGAGTTTCAAGCTTTCTTCTTTCACATAGAAGAGAGAAAGAAGAAGATGTAATGAAAAGTTGCAGTGCTGCTAAAGCTGCATGACTGCAGCATCTTGGTCCTTAACAAAAGCTCCAGATACTGGAATTCAAGATGAAATAAATCAGATTGACAACATTGTATTAAAAGCACTAAATACATTTTCACTCTTATTATTCTATTTCTCTCTGTGTGACTGTACTTGTGATGACAAATCCTGCTGTTAGATAAAGAACCATGCTTTGAAGCCAGGACTTGAATTAGGTTTTGGTGTCTTTTCCTTCATAGGGAACTCTGCCTGTTTGGTTTGTCTCTTTCCACACTGAAAAGAAATATCCTCAAACCAGGCAAGCTCTACTTTTCCCCCAGATCTCTTTCAATTCCAGCTCATTCTGGCTCAGTACCTCTCTATGCCATCCAAAGCATTGCCTGCAACACAAAGAACAGAAAAAGAGAAATCCATTCAATTAAAAAATGACATAAAATAAAAAGTGCTTTGGAGGGCAGGTGTCAGAGCTGGGCACTGTTCTCACTGTCTGGCTCTGGTGAGTTTGTTAACCTTAAGGATTATTAACAGAAAATTTATTTCCTGTTCTTACACAGATTTCATCTGCAATTTGTGGAGGCTTGAGGTGGTTTTTTTCTATTTTGAAAATGTTTTCTCTTGTCTGTGTATGCTGATAAATTTCCATTACATCTCCTGAGAAAAAGTAATATTTCTATTAAAAGCCGTGACGCTCTGTGACACCCTCACTAAGGTGGAGGTACCTTTTCTCTGGATTCTGCTCTCTATTCATCATGAGGATTCCCTGGCTGCTCTGGAGCTCCTAATTTTTGCTAAACCTGGTAAAGTGTCTGTTGGAGGAATCAGTATGCATATGGGCATTTCTCCAAAGCTGCCTCCTTCAGCACAGAGCAAATTAAATTCAGTGTCAGTCCCAGGGCTGCTTCCCTCAGGGCCCTTTGAAAACCCCAGCTTTTAAGTCCTGCTTCAGCCTTGCAGCAGTTGTCTGTAAAGCTTAACAAGCTTAATTTGTTTGGTTTTCTTTCTTTTTTTCCCTAGACTTAATTTGTCTCACAGCACTGTCTTCACCATATACCAAAAGTCTGTTTTGAGCAAAAAATGTGGCAATATAATATCAACACTCACAGAACCCTAAAGCTGTCCTTCCTTAAGGTCTCCTAAAAATTGTACATGCCTAGCAAAGGGAGGTAGGGGAAGTTTCATGAGCTGGCCTTTTAGGAATTTGAGCAGGGGTTGGTGGATAATTAATTTAGGTGTGGGGTTATGGCTTTGATGGTGTTAGGGCAACACTTGAGAGATGGGGGAAGAGGAACCTACACATCTCCAGGTGAACAAGGGGTGAGAAGTGAGCAAAGTGAGCAAAGAGGAGGTGAAAGGTCATAAACTCCGGGCAGTGATGTGGTCGCCAGAGCAGAGGTGGGATCAGTCAGGGGCTTGGGATAATCATCACCTCACACTGGGCTTGTGTGCAGCAGTGCACGAGAAGTTTATGAATGCAATTCCAGGGAGGATCTTTCTGAAGTGTAAGCACAGGCAATTTCCCTAATTAGAGGAAGTTCATTTAAACATGGAGATGAGCGAGAGCTAATCTCTGCGTCCGGTTACCGCTCTGCCTGGGAAATGCCAGTGCCTCCAGGCTTGGACACTGCTACGAAGTGAGCAGCCATCTGTCACGGACCCACAGTGCCAGACACAGCATGGCACAGAGCAGGGGACGAGGTGTGAGGAGCAGGGCAACGCTTGCCTCTCTGTCAGCTCGCAGCACACAGGTACTGATACGGAAACACCCACCCATTTCCCCAGAAAAATGGAAATATAAGGGCAGCTGTGCTGTTTCACCACTGAAAAGAAAGAAATACAGGTCTGAAAAACAACTCCAGCTCCTTGTGCTGAAGGAGGACATGGAAATTGAACCAGTCTCCCATGTGCTGGGTGAGGACAAGGAGGACGAGGAGGAGAAGGGGGAGGGCTGGGGCCAAAAGAATAAGTGACAGCCCCCCAACCAGTGGCTCTTTCCAGCTGAAACACCTGACCTCTGATGGAAAAACTGAATTGATTCAAGGTGCTAAGAAAATTGCTGGTTAGTAGTGAAAGGAAGAAGCTCAGGTAAAGGGCTGATGAAGAAGAACCTTTAATTTCAGATGGCTAAAAGGCCTCCCAGGGAAAGCCCAATGCACAGTACAGAGGAAGCCTGAAACAATTAGAGACAAGAGATGCAGACAAAGGCATGAGGATACCACCAGCTCTCAGATATTGCATCTTCAGAGCTCTCTTTTCACAGATCAATAAAAAAGATGCAGAGAAAAAGAAAAGAGAGGAAAAACCCCACATTTCATGGTGAATACTTCCTGAAGTATCAGCTCTTGGCTGTATTACCTGATGCCAGCCCTCTCTGAAATTGCTCCCCATCCTTTCACTGCCAATCAGTAGCAACTGACCCAAGTTTAATTTTCTGTTATTTCATGTTATTTTTATTTTAGTAGTGTGAGGTGGCAGGATTGCCACTGTGCTGTGCAGTGAGAGGCAGCCTGTGAGCAGAGGACATCAGGGCCCATGGTGGGAAAGGGGCTGAATGCCCCACAGACACTGACACAACTTGTGTGCAGTAACAAAGTCTGGAAATGGACAAAAAGATGGCTCCAGGCTTCCCCACAATGGCTCTTTTGCATTTTTACTCTCCTGGCCAGAGCAAAACTTTATTTTCTCTCTTCTTCCACACCAGCATCACTCCTAGTAGGAGCCTTTAAATCCTTTAAAGCTTTTAAAAGCCTTTGCACTTTAACTTTGGATTTGAAATCTATGTAAGTACGTATATATATGTAAGTGTGGGTGTAGGCATGTACCTTAAGGAACTCCTAAACTAAAAGTCCTGGCAAGATTAGGTGCTAAGTAAGCATTTCCCTCCATCACTCCCAGCCTGGTCCTCTTTCCTGGGGGCTGATCCTGTGCCTGGCATGGCGATGCACAGCACACTGCTGGCCCCCTGCGCTTAGCCCAGGACTGACAGCACATTCCCACCATGCAAGCCTTGCAGCTCAGGCAGAGTCTCTACCTGGACTTCTCTACGGCCTTTGATGAAATCCCTCACAACAGTCCTGACACTAAGTAGGAAAGATATGGGATGGACTGTTAGATGGCTAAGGAATTGGCTGGATGGCTCTGTCCAACAGGTTATAGTTATGTCCAGATGGAAACTAGTAAAGAAAGGTGTCCCTCAAGGGTCCATACTGGGACCAATACTATCTAGTATCTTCATCAGAGACAGTGGGATTGAGCGCACCCTCAGTGAGTTTGCAGAGTGCCAAGCTGAGTGGTGTGGTTGATATGTTAGAGGGAAGGGATGCCATCCAGAGGGACCTGGACAGGCTTGAAGAGTGCACCTATGGGACTCTCATGAGGTTCAACAGGACCAAGTACAAGGTCCTGCACCTGGGTCAGGACAACCTCTGGTATCAACACAGGCTGGGGATGAATGCATCAAGAGCAGCCCTGCGGAGGACTTGGAGGATACTGGTGGGTGAAAACTGGACATGACCCAGGAATATGCACTCACAGGCCAGAAAGCCAATTGTGTCCTGGGCTGCATCCAAAGCAGCGTGGGCAGCAGGGGGAGGGAGGGGATTCTTCCCTTCTACTCCTCTCTGGTGAGACCCCACCTGGAGCGCTGCATCCAGCTCTGGGACTCCCAGTACAAGAAATACATGGACCTATTTGAGTGGGGCCAGAGTAGGGACACAAAAATGACCAGAAGGATGAAATACGTGAAGAAAGGCTGAGAGAGCTGGGGTTGTGCAGCCTGGAGAAAGGAAGGCTCTGGAGAGACCTAACTGTGGCCTTTCAGCACTAAAAGTGGTTTTATAAGAATAATGGAGAGGAGCTTTTTATCACGGACAGGATTAGGAGTAACAGTTTTAAACTGAGAGAGGGTAAGTTTAGATTGGACATGAGGAAGAGATTATTTACTGTGAGAGTGGTGAGACACTGGTACAGGTTGCCCAGAGGAGCTGTGGATGCCCACACCTGGTAAGAGCAAGGGCTGTGGTACAAGGACCTGGAGAGGCTCTGTTTTGCCCCAGAGAGCCATCCCTGCAGCACTGTGGAGCCTGAACTGTGCTGCACACTCAGGGCTGCTCTGGCCCCTACAGGTTCAGAAAGTGGCTCCTGTCTTTAGCTTTATTAGGGAGATGTTGCTAATTTTATGGACTGCCAAGACTGACGTTTCCGTGACCATTTGTCAGAGGCACCACAGCAAAAATAGTACCATTAATAATGGATCTTACCTGTGACTTGAAACTGAAAGCCATTATGTGGGCTACCTCTAAAATTTATGCCTTAATATTGTGAGATGGGTTTATAAAGAAGCTCCATTTCAGGTTCCCATTTTCATCTCTTCATGCAGCCAGCGCTGAAGGATTACAAGCACTTTTCTGACAGGCTCTCTCTTTACACCTGCTCTTACTCATCCCTAAAAATCACTGAGTGAGTTTTCCAATATCCCATTAGTCACCTAAGAACACTATCCATGCTGAAGTTCATTACTTTCAGTTTAAGGAAGATCTGTGACACATGGTAACTAAAGTTTGATTAAAAATCCTTTATTTCCAAAGAAAAAATACATCCCCCAAATAATATTTATTAACAATTTTTAACCACCGCCCAAAAATTTCGTTTTACGAGCTGGGTACACTCAGCATACTCAGGTTCAGGTCACTTGTGCACAGAATGAATGGCAGCTGGCCATAATCTGTGCACTCACCACTTTCCAAAGGCACAACGAGAAAAACCAGAGGTTTTCATTCCCAAGGACCCACACATTTGAACGTGTCATGCTTCCAGGCCCTCCGGAGAGGGAGGAGGGTCGGTCACCTCCCTTGGTGAGCCAGCAGGGGAAGCCTGGCAGGGAGAGCCCTTTGCCCTGCGTTGGTGCCTGCCTCCTGCCTTGGGATGCGCTCTCTGAGAAAGCCCATGACTCCTTCAGTGCCTGCATTTGACTATTCTTACATTTGACTGTTTCTAAATTATTAACATGCCTTGTACTCTGTGCTGTGGCTTTGTCTGAAGCCTTTTCCTTTGATCTCCATCGCCTTTGAAACTCTGCCTGTGTGTGTGGGAAAGCCACACTGCTTTCTGCAAACCACCACCCTGCAGGGTGATATTTCTCTCACTGAAACCAGTGCAAAAGGTCCTGCAAACCCTCTGGAACTCAGAGCACAAACTGATGCATTGTTTTACTGTTAGGGTATTTTTTTAAGAGCCTGGATATTTCTCTATGTCTCACAAGGTGTGAGGCATCTCCTGCAGTCATCAGCAGCAGGTGAGAGCATCAACACATCCTCAGAGGCCCACAGCATCTCCAGTGTTAGATCCATCTGCTGCTACTGCTGCTGGTTTATACCCTTCAAGTATAAATTCAAGTTAGTTTACACCCTTCAAGTGCTACGCAAGAAAGCTCAAGCATCATCACTGCAGACATTTGTATTGCAAAAATGCACATCTTGTGCCAGACCAGCAGCTGGGCTGCCCAAAAATCTATCTGTGAAGGCATGTCTCCTTCTGGAGGAGTGTCAAAAAAGGGATGTGCCAGAGCTATCTTACACATGATGTGTAGTTGAACCCTCCAACACAAAGCCATTTAAAGATATAATGAGGCTGCAGTTTGAAGGCAGGCTTTGGCATGCAGGATGGACAGATCATTGCTTCCCACCCTGACCTTAAATTCTGGAACGTGTCAAAGAACAAAACATAGGCATAGGAAAGCATGAACTATGACTCTTAGCAAATCCAGTGGGCCAGCTGATTACCTGTTGACGAGCAATTTAATTTGAGCTGAATTATATGCTCTGGAAGTCTGGCTCTCAGGGAGGTAATTAGCCCGAATATCTGCCCTCTGATGGGGCCCAGCATGCTGGTGTATGTGATGTCCATCCACAAGCATCCCACCAGCTGGCAGGCAGCAGGCTGGCAGCACAGGGAGCTGCTGCAGGAAATGTCCTGACTGCTGTGTAGGGAGGGAGAGAGTCCTGGATGCTGAGCATGAGGAGGAGCCACACTGCTCATCTCCTCGTGTCACGGCACTTTTGAAACACCAGTTAACAGGGACTGTTTAAGAATGCTTTTAATTCAGAAAAAAACCCCTATGTTTCAGCCATGTGCTGAATTCATTTGATTTGAGGGGAAGCCAGGATAGCCAACACCCCCTAACATTAACATGAGCTGGCTGGGGCCCCAAGCTATAGCAATTTTATTTACTGGAGACTTTATCTTTCATGTCCAGTTTATATTTAGGCCTGGTTGTGCAAGGCTGTCCCATGCTGCTGGGCATGCACTCACTTCCTCTGACATTAATGGCAGCGCTCACATGAGGGAGGACTCACTAAGGTGAGCAAAGGGTGACTTCTGGGCTTCTGTGAGAAAAAGCAAAGTTTCCAAAAAGCCTTCATTGTCTTGGATGTTTTGGCTGGGCTCACATTGCAGCAACCACAAGGTTCGGTGGGGGCTCCATTTTAGGAGGACATTGTGCAACCAAAGGAATAGGTAATTCTAGCTCTGGTGGGAAGCCCTGTTTTTTCAAACTCCTGATGCTTCAACACTTTCTTAAATGCTTCTGTTATGGTCTTTGATAAAATGTCTGAAGAGCTATTTCTTTGCTGTATGATTATTTGTGCCCTGATCTTGCCCTTCCAAAGCAAAAGGAGACGGCATGTTATAAACACAACTGCAACAAGAGTTACACTAGCAAGATTGCTTAAAAATCAGTAGCACTGGGGCACGTGCCAGGAGCCAAGCAGTTGGTAATTCTGAAGCGAATGAGGCCTTATATTGTTTTTACCCAGGATCTACAGGAGCAAATCAAGTTTATATAGATAAAGATCACATCCTAGCATGCTGTAAAGTGCAAACGGCATTTGCTGGCAGAAATAGCTGGCAGAGCTTTGTGGACACAAAGATGGATTATTAATTAGGAAAGGGTATTTCTGCTGTTACGAGATCATGTATTTTAGGGGTGGAGAGACGGTGCATAACAAAACCAGGGTCTGAGCTCACTTCTACCTTGTGCAGCAGTATAAGGTCTCACCAGAGCTGAAGCCTTCTCCAGCTTCTGTCCATCACCCATCCTGGAGCAGGTTTGCTCCCTGAGCATTACCCCAGTCTGCCAGTAAACACATGGCTGCTTTCAGCTTCAGTATCTGAAACCACCCCTTGACTGCCAAGATTTCCCAATGCAGCTCCTCAGAGGCATGTCTAGCTGTGCAGTTTCCTTTACTTAATGCAGAAAGAAAGAAAGGGTGGGGAAAAAAGACGATTATCAGTCAGATCTACGTGTCCTGCGTCTCTATGGCAACCATGTGCAGTTTGGCAACGGCACAGGTACATCCAGGAACTCTCTTAACAGCATCCACCTCAAACCAGCAGCCTGCAAACAGGGCTGGAAATCTGTCTGGCACCCTGAGAGTAAGGCACGGGAATTAGAGGGCCAGCACAGAATTGTCCTCCCAGGGAATTTTGATGTCTTTACTAGAGGGCAGTCAGGCACGAGTCACGATGTTCCTCGCACAGCACATGACACCAAAGCAGCCACATTCCCCCTTTAGGTGAAGGGGCACACGTGGTCAGAAGGCCCTCCAGTGCCTTAGAGAGCATGTACCAGCTTTGGGGTGACATGAGGGATCCCATGAGCAAGGGAAGGTGGGGATATGAGGTGCGGGTTTTGCCACACTCACATTTTTATGTAGCCAAGCAGGTCTCAAAATGTGGCCAACTTTCCCTGATTCCCTCCCCGCAGTTTTGGTCCAAGCTGTGATGGGAGAGCAGAATGCATGGGAGATCAGCAACCAGCAAGAAGCCACATCAGTGGGCATGAGTTTGTTGTAGCCTGAGGAAGAAGCAAAGGGAAAAAGGGGTAAGTTTTTGAACTGGCTGGTTGGGATATCCACCAGCTGCTGTAGAGGCTGTACCCCCCAGCCAGCACAAGCCATGGCTGCCCTAGCCCAGCTGGGTTTCCAGCAGTGTCAGAGCTGTGAAGGTGGTGGCAAGCAGTCGAGTAGTTTGAAGAAAGAGGAGGGAGTGCTTCAAAGGTGCTTTGCACGACAGGGCTTTTAGCTCCCAAAATGAGGGGTTAAGCACAGGGGAAACTCTCCAAGAGACTAGTGTCCCAGCAGCACCACGTCTCTCTCCACCTCCTGCCTTCCATCTCCTTCCACAGCTATCCCTCTCGGGATGCTGGTGAGCATCACCACTTCCCAGGCTGGCTCCTCTGGTGGTCCATGGGGCAGTAACCTGAACTTTGGGCCAAAAGCATGAAGGTCAAGCAGCACCCATCCTGATGGATTGGCTAGATTTTTTCCACTTAAACCTTAGGAGATCCTTGACTTGAATGGGACTTGAACTTGTTTAATACCTCCAATGAATATTTGTCCATACTTTTCTCTGAGGCTGCATATCTTTGCAAGATTATATCCCCTTCCTTCTTTCTCATTTCTCAGTCATGCTCTTAGTTTTATTCTAAGCAAATACAGGTTTTAGGCTTCTTGAGAAGTCAAATATTTAATGAACTCTCTCAGTGACGGTATTTTCCCTCCAAACTCTGTGATTAACACATCATTTCTTGTTTAGAGCTCTGCAAAGTGTGGGGTGAGGGTTGGCCACCCATGGGGCCACATCAGCAAGACAGTATGCAGGACATCGAGGGAAATGAGAATTCCCCTCTGCTCAGTACCCATGGGGCTGCATCTAGGGGGCTGTGGTAGGGGGGAGTCCTAATGCTGTCTATGGGGGGGACCTAGTGCTGTTGTCCATTACCTAAAGGGCATTACAGGGAAGAGAGAGGCAGGCTCTTCCCAGAGATGCACACTGAAAGGACCAAGGCAATGGTCACACATTGAGACAAGGGAAAATCTGGCTCATTAAAAGGAAAGTATCTTGCCATGAGGTTGGTCAAACACTGGCACAGGTTGCCAGTGAGGAGCTGGGATCTCCATCCCCGAGAAAACTCATAACTGGAGCCCTGAGGACCTGGTCTAGCTTTGGAGCTGGCCATGGCTTGGGTTCCTTCTCTCTGAAATTATCCTGTGACTCTGCATTTCTATTATACACACACACACACAC
>VZTH01013144.1:0-19245 GCA_013397815.1 Aleadryas rufinucha | reverse complement strand
AAAAAAAAAAAAAAGAGAGAGAGAAAATTAAAAAGAAAGGTAAAGAGAAACAGTTGTTTCTGTTTAACTTCTGATGGCAATAAAGAATTAAGCAGCAGGCTTAAGCACAGCTCTGAAATGATTCAGTCTGATGAGTCTGCTGATGGCTGTGCCTGAGAAAAACACAAACTGCAAAACACAGCTAAACATTGTTTATTCTAAACCTAACACAGGATTTCTCTTTTTTTTTTTTTCTCCTTATGAGTTTTCAAATTCACACAGGACTCTTCTGGCCCCTTAATGCACACAAATCGAATACAGATTTTGCTTTGCTATGTGAAAGTGGAGAGCTGGAGCTGCCTGTTTTAAGGCTGCTAAAGCTCCCTCAGGATGGCAGGGTGGCCATTTTATTTCCTTCAGCTTGAAATAAACCCTCTTTTTAAATGCCTCTTTTGATTTCTACACTTGATCTCCAGTATTCTCAAGAACCAGAGCCTTATCACTACAAAGGTAGTGCAGATAAAAGGCCTGACACCCATCCTCCAAGAGGCCTTTTTGCCAGGAGAGCCAGGGGCACAGCTCCCTGCAAAGTAGCTGTTTTATTACTACTGCTTTTCTGCAAACTCCCCTGGTGCATTTTTGTGCCCCAGGTGCTTGGGCTGCCTGCACTGGGTGGAAATTCCACTCGCAGCAGCCTTTCCACTCTTTTTCTTTCTTGCAATCTCTCAGGTATCCAATTCAGATTAAATTCTCTCTCTCCCACCCGAAGGCTATTGACCCCAGATTTCTTCAGGGAGGAGTGTTTCTGGCTGCTCTAATCTCTTTGGAAACCCAAGGGTTCCTCAAGCAGAGCATATACTATTTTGCAGGCATAAGGTGCTCTCCCCCAGGTGAGCAATTCCAGCCTGCAGCTCCATCATCATTAAGCTGAGAAAAATCACCCTTTTGGGTGTGTCTGACCCAGATTAGACAGAGGCACATACATGGGTTCATTCCTGTTGAACTGGCCAAGGAGATGGCACAGGGTTGCACCAGCCAGAGGGGAACAGACAGTCCCTGGTGGGACACAGAGGGAAGCTGTCAGCTTTCAAATAACAGGTTCCCACCAGCACAGTGTGTTTATTCCAGATAAACTTTTTGTGTCAGGGGACTGTGGCAGTTCTGGTTCTTTGGAAAAAGTCCCAGAGCTCCATTCAGCCTCCTGTCAAGCACAAACCCAGGGAGCCCTTTCTGTCCCACCAAGAGAGATTCTCCCAATACCACATGCTCCAGCAGCCACGTTGAAGGTCCTGGCACTGGCGTGGCACAAATGCCAGCAGCTCCTTACCACCATGTAAAAGGGGCAGGCCTGGGAGTAAGCTGGGGCTTAAAGTGGCAAGGAGGTTGAGGCAATTGAACCCCAGAACCACCTCCCAACAGATCTCACAGCATGGATCTCTACGAAAATTGCTGGTGGCAAGATGATGGCGTGGTGGACTTGGCTGTCCCATGCCAGGGGTGCTTCACTCACAGCCTCTGGGATGGTGATCACAGCCAGACAGCCCAGAGACCACCTGAGGCAGCAACTGGAGCCATGGACACTTAGGCATATCCTCTTGGAGCCTAGAGCTTCTGTTAAAGCTCAAACTGCTCTTGTGGCAGTTCCCACTGGCTGATCTCTGCTGCTTCTCTAAAGCAGTGCTCAGCTCCTGCAAAGTCCCATGGGGTTTTAGGCACCAAACCTACTGAAGAGTAGCAGAGGAAACTAAAAGGGAACCTGGAACTCTCTTCTGTGTGATGCTAGAAAGACAAAACAGTGGGTTTAAGGAACGTAGTGTAAAACAAAGTAACTCGTGGCTGCCCAGATGAATCTCCTGTGGGTTGCCTGAAAGTAATCCTTTAGGCACGACACTCTTCTGTCACAGGAAAGGAGTCACTCTCTCGCACATGACCGACAACTGTGACAAGAGATTAGGAAGGAAGAAAGCTATCACAGTGACAAGCTGTATTCATATGACATATTGCAGCACAGATCCAGATGAGGCAAAAACAGCATCATGATTGTCTGGACAGGTCAAAGGATGATCAAGGGTAGTTTTCAGGGCAATTAAAGAGGTATCTCTGCAACACCCATGCCTTCTTTCTGTGCCATGCAGGTGGTGCTGGCTCTCATGGCTGGTGACAGAGCCATGGAGCTCAGGGGCAAGGGCTGGCAGAGTGCATTAGGAGGAACATTGCAGTGGTCCACAAGCCACTGTCCCATGCCAGGCAGGATGCTCTTCAAGGGTCACTGGAGCACCAGGGACCTGCCAAAGGGACACCTGCCCAAGGAATGGGTCAGATAGCAGTGCATGTTGAAATGATTACAGCAGCTCAAGCAGAGCAGGTGCCCTGTGAGTCACAGCAGGGTGGGGAGCAAAGCGTTTCCACTCCTCACCCAACAGCCCTGCCTGGGCACAGGTGGGTGGGAGGCACACAGGGCACTGCCATCTCCAGAGCCAAGGCCCTGGCAGCTGCTCCATGGCAGGGTCTTGTTGCAAAAGGGTCAGCTCAGAGGAGACCCCTGGTCCTGAGCTCTTTAGATTGGTGAGGTTTGCCTCCAGCCTCTGTGCTGAGGGAGATGTGCTGTGAAAAGCAGACCATTCCTACACATTCCCATTATTTCTCTTCCACTGTTTTTCCCTCTGTCAAATTGAGAACAAATCCAGGACCAAGGTAAAGACACCAACATCTCCCCAAAGTGATGCACTGGGGAGAAACCTGAGAGGTATCCACACTTTGCATGGGATATATATATATGTATGGAGAGAGACCCAGCCCCTGGAGGTTTCTCTGCAGGAGCTGGCAGCATCCAGGACAAGGTGACCATGTCTTGTGTTCTGCTCCCACCAGCTGCAGTCTGGACTGCTGGCACAGCCCCTGGCTGAGCTGCTGGGGCAGGGCCAGGAGAGTTGGTTTCACAAGGCACAACCTTTACTCCAGGTAAAGCCTCTATCAGAGCTTCTCCCAAATCCTCTGGGATGCCATGTCCTTTATAATCAAGAGGCTGGAGCAAGCCCTTGGGCCAGGGTCCCACCTGTGTATTACAAGAGGGACGGCGAGCCCAGGTGACCAGCTGTTCTCCAAAATTCCATTGCACAGAAAAGCCACTCAGCTCATCTGTTTGGCATGTCTGAGCATTGCCTCAACATCTGAGGAGACTTTATTGATCACTAGGCAGGTAATGAGGAGTGAATCTGCCCACCTCTCCTCCCGGTGCCTCCCTTAAACACTGTGCTCAGGGAACCTACATTATATTTCCATTTTTTGCCTGTTTGTCATGGACGTACACACAGAGCAATTATGGCACACAGGGAAACAGTAGTAAGAAGTATATTTAGCAAACCTGTCCTCACTTCACCTTGAATTCTGTGTGCAATTTTGATCACTGCAATATAAAAAAGATATTAAACTACTGTAGAGCATCCAAAGCGGGGTAATGAAGATGGTGAAGGGCCTTGAGGGGAAGCCGTGTGGGGAGTGGCTGAGGTCACTTGGTCTGTTCAGCCTGGAGAAGAGGAGACTGAGGGGAGACCTCACTGCAGTTACAACTTCCTCATGAGGGGAAGAGGAGGGGCAGGCTCTGATCTCTCCTCTCTGGTGACCAGTGACAGGACCTGAGGGAATGTCTTGAAGCTGTGTCAGGGGAGGTTTAGATCGGATATTAGAAAAAAAGGTTCTTCACCCAGAGGGTGGTTGGGCACTGGAACAGGCTGCCCAGGGAAGTGGTCACAGCACCAAGCCTGACAGAGTCCACGAAGTGTCTAGACGGTGCTCTTGGGCACATGGTGTGACTCTTGGGGATGGTCCTCTGCATGGCTAAGAGTTGGACTCGATGATCCTTGTGGGTCCCTTCCAACTCAGCATGTTCTGTGCTTCTTTTTTTAACTGCAGAGTTGTATTTTAAGCTGGGTATTACAAGGTTTACTTGCCATCTCATTTTTGATGGTAAAGAGAGTGGAAGGACCCAAATGACTCATCTCATCGGCCAGCAGAAAGCCATACCACTGCTCCTCCCTCCTCAGCTCCACTGGGCAGCCCTGGGTCCCTCAGACACGGTGCTGCTCAGGCTCCCTCTGCCAGGGACATTTGAGCTCAGCAAAATACCAGTGTGTGAGGAAAAAACATCCTCAGTGCCACCAGAGAAGGAGTGCACATGCGAGGGTGTGTTTGTGTGCACACAGACACATCTACCTACGATCAGGGACTTGTTTGTGTGGCAAAACAGGCAATGACTTGGGTATCCAGCTCCAGTCCATAGCTTCCCAAGTGGCTTTCACAGAATCAGTCTTTCCCCATCCAGCAAAAGACAGATACTGGGAAGAAGGCAAACCCCTACTGACAGGGACCCACCTGCTCTTGTCCCCTTACCCCGGAGCGATGCCAGGGTGAGGGGCTTGCCCAAACTCACACTGGAGGTAGAAACAATTCAGGTTTCATGAAGTCCAGCATTGTGCTTTGTGCTAAGATGGGTTTAAGCCGTAATCTTCCTTCGCCAGCTCTCATATACAGATAAAAGGGCAGGATACCATACTGGCTTTTTTGGATGAAAGATGCTTTAAAAAGTAGAGAAGCATTTATTCCTGACCCCTTTCCACCCTGAACTGAAAAGAAGGATCACACTAGACTCACTGGCAGCCAGGCTGGCACGGCAGCTTCCCCCAGAGGGAGATTTTACCACATGACATGTATCTGCAGGCATGGGAGGAACAGTGATAGCATCAGCTGAGATAAGAGGAGAGAAGCAGTTATCCTGGCAGCCTGGAGGTCAGGAGAAAAGGCAGCTGAACAAATTCCAGCTCCAAGGGCCCAAAACACCACAACTGGCATGTCATGGATTATTTTGGAATAAATATGCACATGCCACTCCCAGCACTCAATTGCTTTCCATCATCAAACTGAGAGTAGGTTTAGATTAGATATTACAAAAAAATTATTTACTGTGAGGGTGGTGAGGCACTATCACCATTTGCCCAGAGAAGCTGTGAATGCCCCATCCCTGGAAATGTTTAAAGCCAGGTTGGATGGAGATCTGAGCAATCTGGTCTAGTGGAAGGTGTCCCTGTCCATGGCAGGGGGGTTAGATGGGACTAGATGATCTTCAAGGTCCCTTCCAACAGAAACCATTTTATGCTTCTATTATTCTATGATCCTTTCTGGAGCAGTGCAGGGGCCATTCTGATTCTCCATAGCAGTGGGGCTGTGCTGGGGCTGTTCCATGTGCAGGTCAATCACACCACAAATCCCTCCTGGAGACAAGCACAGTCCAGCCACTGTGGCATGCAGAATGGCCTCCTCTGATAAATAAACCAGTGCAGCCTCCCACAGGAAGAGTCACTCTCTCTCTGCCTCATCCCAAAGCAGCAGGAGTAAGTGTGACCCAAGGCAGGCAGGTGTCAGCAGCCTGAAAAGGCTCTGTGCTCAGATAAGCAGGATGGGAGCAGAAATAAGAGCTGCTGTTGTGCAGCTGAGAGGGTTGCAGAAAAGGATGTGAATTTAGGTCCACGCCAAGTACTTCCATCTGAAAGATTTATTGCTCTGCCTGGCAGCCATGCCCACAGAGAGAAATAAGACACCATCACTGGAGAGATGACTGCCCACTTTAAGCATAAACTGTGCCCAACTCATCCTCTATGGGTTGTTCCAGATTTGCCTGGGGAAGCTGTCAGAGGTAAAAACAAAAAGGTTTTTCTGCCAAATGCACCTGTTGAGGCAATTTTTTCCCACCCGATTTGGCTGCACAGTTCTGGATGCAAAACCAGGTGGGGTGAGGTTTCTGCTCATGCTCTCAGTGGCCGCTGCTGTGGGGACCCCCTGGTCTGGTGCTGCATCCCAGCATGTGGCACCACACTCTGAGCTTGCAGCCTTCTTCCCTGTGGACATGCATGGGCCTCTTGCTGACCATGCCATGCGTCTTGCCTCTCTGTTCCTCTTCAGAGTAGTTTTTTACCTTACCTACCTCAGCCACATGCAGCACCAGGGCAAAGGCGACCCGAGCAACCTGGTTTGTACAAACCCAGTAAAAACAGCCCCCAAGGTAAGGCAGGATGCCCTCTGTGCTGAGGAAAGCAGATAAAAACTGGCACCAGCGCAACATCAGGAAACCCAGGTGAACATGATCACTTATGCAAGCATAATATGATGGGGGAGGCTGTGGGCTGACCCTAACTTTCATGGAAAAGGTTTTCCCTGATAAACGTGCTGAGAACTGCAAATCCCTATGCATGCTGTGTTCCCAGCCTGTTTCAAGGCCAGGAATTAAGCCAGCTTTGCAGGCAAAGCCATGAGTACACTGGGGAGCTGTCAGCCCAGCAGATGATTTAATAGACCAGCAACACCACAAGAAGGGCCAGGGCCAGGCTGGGGCACACCAGCCACTCTTGTGGCAGCACAGCATCTCCCTGGCTCCGTGCTAAGCCCAGACTACTGCAGCCCACGCGCAGCCATATGCCTGAACCACAGCAGCAGACAGAGCATCTGCCACTGCCCTGGCCAGCTTGTCAAGGACTGGAGGGCATGGGTCCAATGGGACCAGTTTTATTTCCCAGTCTGGAGAGGTTTTTCTCCATTTGGAAGAGGACTATCAGCCTTTTCTGACCTTCTTCCAAGGGACAGATGTTTTCACTCTATCACTCATTCACTGCTAAGGCTTCGGGCTATAGCTACTGCTATTTCTTTTAGTTTTGGATTCAGTTCCACAGCAGTGGTCCCTGGCTAAGTTAGGCTGTTTAATTAGTTATTAAAATGGAAACAGGTTTTTTTTGATCACATCTCCTACCATTCTGGAACAGGTCCACTAATAGTAGACACTACTCAGACGAGCATTTATTACTCTGCCTTGAATAGACTAAACAGTTTTGGCAAGTCAACCTTTCTCCTTTGGATTTGCCAGGCATCTGACTCCCTCTCATATTTGCTTTCAGGAGAGTACAGCTGCCAAAGGCAAGGCAGCTAGACCAAGCACAGTACTCCGTCACCCTGACAGCAGCATTCCCAGCCGGCATTACAAGAGGATATAGGGTTGCTCCATCTCTTTGGGGTGATGGTTCACTCTGAAAGCCTGATTAAGTGCTTGTGGAGGTATCTTGTGGCAGGATTTCCTGTTTATGTTGCCCTACACCTTGTTATTAGCATCACACCTCTGCTGAATGCTGGCCCTCACCCTGCAGCTCTGCACGAGTGGGGCGGGAGGAGGTGGTTTGGGAAGATGAGTCAGGAGACCGCTAGGGGCAATGGCTCCAAGCTGGATGACAGAGAGGAGGAACCAGTGGGAGCAGCGGCACCGTGCTGTGAGGGAGCAGACCACAGCATGCCTCCTCTCCTCCTGCTAAACTCACCAATTTACTTTCCAGCTACACCCGTGGTGGAGGTGAGAGCCCACCATGCATTCACGTGGGATTTGTTTTGGCACAGGGCACCTAGGAGCCAGGAGATGCCAGGAGCACAGACAGATCCTTAAGGGTCTCAGGCTGCTTTCCTCAGCTGCTTTTTTTCCTCTCATTCATTTTACCCTTCCAGCACACTCCTTTCCTCAGCAGGAAGGTGCTGTAGGCTCTGTGCCATGCACACAAACTCAGCAGGGTTGTGTCACCCTGGCCCCACCATTGTGCCATCATGTCCTACACCAAATTAAGCAGTGACTTACGAGCCGGCTTGACACCAAGGAACCAGCTCCAGGTGCCTGACAGGAAGAAATCAGTGTTCCAGTGGGAGATGCAAGTGTCGCAGATGCTCCAAGGCAGCCTGAGGGAAGCCAGAACAGACCACAGAGTGAGTATTTCTTGGTTTTGTGGCAGGCTGGTGATTAGCTTGGCCTTTGCATCGAACTAATGAGATGTCTCTGCTCAAAGTGACTCCCATGTCCCTCTCTGAGGCTGCGTGGGGCAGCACTTCACATCACGCAGGCACAACTTTAAGCCCTCCTCCTTTAGAGGAAGAGTGATGATTTCTGAGTGCTCAGCATCTATCTAACACTGTTCCCTTCCTTGGCAAGAGGTATTTCCGGGGTCTGGGATTTTTTCCTGGCAGGCAAAAAGTGGAAGTACACTTCCAGTGTGTGCCAATCCCAACTATCCAGTGTTTCCACCACTGACATGCATGGTGGGTGGTAGGTGGAACCTCGGATGTTAAGATTCGCTTTTCCAAGGCCCTTCAGAAAAGTTGAAGGCTTGCTGTAAAAAAAGAGAAAACTATCAAAAGAAAGATTTTCTTATCAGACACAAATGTTTGCTGCCGCAGAGCAAATAAGGAATGCCTCAGGGCTACACCAAGCACCCAAGATTACCCAGTTGTTAGTATTTGCATGTTTGGCTGAGGCAACTGACAAAAGCACACCACCTCTGTCTCTGTGCAACCTGCCACACCACCCTGAAGCAAAATTAGCCACTTATCAGATCTGAAGACTATGTCCCTGCTAAATGGCTTAATTTGTGCCTCTGTTGAGAGGGGCAGACATAGGGCACATCACCTCACCACTGCCCAGCCATAACCCATTGGAGGTGATGTTTCACTAGGTGACAGAGCTGTGGACTGTGTTAAAGGGGTGGTGGGGCTCAGGACCTGCAGAAATTGAAACTCTGGGTCTGTCATGCACACCTTCAAAACTGCAAAGGCAGCTTGTGAAAAGGGGCCATCTGGCCCCTTGCTCCTTAAAATGCTCATGGCTATGATGCTGCTGGGTGTGCACCTCTGTGGGTGATGGGATGACCCTGCTTTCCTGGCACAGAGCCAGGGTATGGATGGGACAAACCACAGATTCTGGGAGATGGGAAGTTTTACTGGGCCCAGCACCACTGCCGCGTCCCAGGGCTCAGCACTGCCTCTGCCCTGGCTGGGGTTGCAGGTATCTAACCCTGACAGGCTTTGGTGGTGCCTCCCCGGGTACTGCTCTTGGCCCCTTGGTCCCCTCCTCAGGCTATGACAGCAGAAGCCAGCCCAAGCTCTGGGACTGGAGCTGCTGCCAGGGAGGAGGTGCAGGGGACACCCTGGTGAGTGCTGGTCAAGGTGAGGCAGGTGGGGAATCTCCATCCCCAGCCCCAAGTGAGGCACTGTTACATCCCAGATTTACTGCAGGATGTGGGCATGTGCTATCTCAGCTGCCCTAGCAGCTGGCAGGGATGGGTCCAAGCCCTGTGCTGGATTGTACACCCTAACACAAGGCATGTGCCCAGGCAGGGCAAGTGACAAAAGTCAGGGCAGGAGGATGATTCCTTGCCCACCATTATGGCCTGCACTCCTCCCATTACCTGCAAGCTGGGATGGAGCCCCTCCAGCTAAGGTCCAGCTAAGCTGTGGCAGTGCTGCCAAAGGCCTCCTGTGCTGGAGGTGGCTGCAGGCAGCTCCACAGATGGACAGACAGCCACCTCACTGAAGACCCAGCCCCAAAATGCTCAGTCCTGCAGCCCTGAAAACACCCATTTGTTTGCCATGCACAGCACACAGTGCAAGGCAGTCACACCCCAAAACACCACAAAAATAAAAGAAGAAAATAGAAGATGCCCATGTTTCAGCAGTTCCCCCTTGGTTGTGCTATCAGAAAAAGGGCATTCAGGGTAAAAATGGAGTCTCTGGGCAGCTCAGCACTGCACAGAGAGCTGCAGACTAAGCTTCCCCCTCTTCGATTTCCAGGCCAGATGGAGCTCAGGCAGGATGTGATACACCAAGCACCCACTGCAAGATTTTTCCCGGCTCGCTTGGGAAGGGATTACATGGTTGTGGCAGCAGGAAGAGAGCCAACAGAGACCTGTGGCCAGACCGTATGGGGCACCAGGCTCTGGTGTCCCTGCTCTGTGCAAGGCCAGAGCTGCCCACAGCTCCCTGCTAAGGAGGGCTCTGCTGAGCCTGCAGCCAGCTGTGGAGACCCCGATCCTGGCACTGCATGGGTGGCCACAGCTCATCCACAGTGCTGATCCTGCCGCACGGAGCTGTAAGGAAAGCTGCTTAGCAGAGGCGATGCTTGGGTGTCTCTGGAGCTGGGCCCTGGCAACAGCCCTGGCTGCCTTCACGTGGCAGGATGGCAGCAGCAGAGCAAGCAGCAGTGACAGCTGCTCTCTTTGCTTCAGGGATGCTGTGTCGCTCTGCCTCTGGGCTTGCCACCTCACTGTTTTTAGTGGATTCAGTCCATTTCCTTAAACTGAAGCCCTGGCAGGACAAAGTGGGCTCCCAGTGGCCTTCTTTACCACTGAGCAAGAGGAGTTTCATCCACCATGAGTGGTGGACCACCAAGTCACCGCATTCCAGGCATAGCAGTGCTCCTGTGGGGCTACCAAAGCTTTCCACCACAGCAGAAAAAGTGATTTTTAAGCTTTTAATTTCAAGAAATAAAGTGTGTGTAGGGAGTACACCAGCTCTCCCTGTTACACCCTCAGCATGGGTTTTACTGCATGGCAAAGGGCTGCCATTGCAGGGAACACTGCCTCACTCTTCCTCATAGCTCTGTCCTCATCTGCCTCCCCAGGGAAGGCCTTCTTGCAGCCAGCAGGTTGGTCAGGCTGACCCCAACATCCCTGTCATCCTAATGTGGGCAATTACTGTTGTGGCTGGGCTCCATCCAGCCCCAGGAATGTCTCAGTAACTTCAAATAGAGAACAGCTGCTAGTTTATTCATTCATCCAAAAATTGAATTTATGGAGAGGCTCCATAGTCCATTGCTGTCAGTGTCAGATCAGCACGGTGCAGGGTCACTCAGAGGGAAACACTGGGCAGGTGAGGATGTCATTTCATACTGGATCACAGCATTGTTGCACTGAAGCTTTCAACGCTGACACATTATGAGGAGAGGGCATCTTTCAGGAGGTGTTGATCCCTTAGTTAAGCACTGAAGAAGTTGCTAAGGGTACCACTTGCTGTCAGGCCAGGGGATGGCTGTGCCCACCCTCTCTCCTTGGGGGAGGGAATGTTGCCAAAAAGGTGTTGCAGGAATATCAAAAACTGCTCCCTGCATAAGCTAAGAATCAATAACACTTGGAGAAGGGAAGAAGGGAAGATTTTCTTCTGAGAAAAAGGAGTAGGGTTATTTCTAGGGGCAGAGCGAAGGTCCAAGCAGCCTTTCCTCCATGACTGCAGTCCCAGACCTGCTCCAGCTTCTTCTGGTGGTGCAGGAGAGGTTGGCTGCACCACCAGAAGAAGCTGGAGCACCCTGAGTGACAGGGCCTCCTTGGGTCTGATCCAAGGGTAGGCAGATATCAACACATTTTCCTTTAAATTTTACACACCTGTCCCCAGTACAAAGTAATTTCATATTTATCCGACATATATTTACACCCACACAGTGCTTGTCTCCACCCAGGCTCATACCAGGGTCTCCAGGCACCCACTGACAGGACCAGGAGTATGCACATTAGCTCTCAGAAAGCTACATCCCAACAACCTGTCTGTGGCTTTTATACCTCGACAAGAAAGCACAGAATGACTCCTGTCACAAGGCTGGGAGGTGTCATTACACAGCGGAGAATTCTCCCGCTAAATCCCGTTTGCTGTGGTGTGCTATGAAACCACCACGACGGAAGAGCTGGGCATGGGCAAGATGCCTCTATGTTTCTCCTTGCTTTGGGAGGACTGATGAAGGCCAGCATCATTGCAGGATGGTGAGGGTCACCTGTGGTCTTTCCCCCATAGCAGCCATACTTTTGAAGAACATTTTGAAGGGTTGGGCCTCCCTATAAGTGGAGGTTGTTTGCAGTTTTTACTGTTTAAGACCTGAGGGAAAGCTGAATTTAGATGGTGCTGTGCAAACAGAAAATAAGAACTAATCAAAGTACTCAGAAAAACTGATAGGTCAGCATTTTAAACCACTAGTTTCATCCTCCAGAACATGTTTCTACCAGCATGGTACATGATATAACAAATAGCTGGTCTAGGGTACATAAATGCAATATATTACCAGTCTTGCTTAAATGTACATCAGTAGCATCCATGTAAAGTTGCTTGTGCAGCTTTCACGTCACCTGTGGATTAGGAAAATTAATTACATGGTCACTTGCTGGAGATCAGCTGGAATACATGCTCCCATCTGTGACAGGAGAGACAGTGCTCTGGGAACATGTCTGGGCTGTGCTTAGGAAAGGCTCCTGCCTGAAAGATCACTGCCTGTGTGAGGTAGTTGAGAAGGAAAGAAGGGAAAAAGGATCAATGACTCACTAAAGTGACAGGCTGAAGGAGCTGATGGCCCTGCCAGAGGATGGGCATCTACCCTAGCTGAACTTGTGATATTTCTGTTTCTGCCACCAGCCCATCAACCCATGGGTCATCTATTTCCCCGTCTCCCAGACACCCAAGCAGGTGAGAGCAATGTGTGATTTTGAGGCAGACTAGGCATGCACAGCTGCACCAAAATGTGCTCTGCCCACTGAAAATATCCTGCCCTGAGCACCCCAGAGACAAGCAGACTGACCCCAGTCCCCTCACTGCATAGCTGAGAGGGGAGGCTTGCCTGTGCCCGCAAGGGAACAGAGGAGACAGCATCAGTAGCAGCTGCAAATTGCTGCCACACTGACACCATTGCAGAAGCACCTGTGAGGAAATGAACCATTATAAAGCCTGTGCAGGGAATACCTGGGTGCACACAACCAAGTCCCACACTGGAGGTGGATAGTAATGGCAAAAAGGGGTAAGTGAAAGGGATGAAGGTCCCAGACCCATGGCTGATGCAGGAGAGGACACTGAGATGGAGCAGGGACCTGGGGTGACTGGCACTGCCAGCCATGCTCAGCTTGCTTTTCCTCTCCTGCTGTCTCGCTCCTCCTGAAAACCCTCATCCCAGCCCTGTGTGCAAACTGGTGTGTCATGGTGCAATTACAGCCTGTCAACCTGTGTCACCCAGAGGTGGGTGGGAATTAAGGCTCCACTGACATCTAGCATTTTTCTCATTTTTGACAGTCTGACTAATTCCAGAGTAATTTGGTGTCTTCTTGCATTCTGTCGTTTGGGTTTGGGTTTTATCATTATTACTATAATTACATTACATTTATGCACGTTTCTGTTTGATTAAGCATCTAATACTAAATACCCACATGTAGTAGTCACAACAAGAAGAAATTCAGGGATCTTCTGTCTCTAGCTGGCCCTGGAGCAAACAGCATGTGATCCGGGACCTTCACCTTAGAGGAACGCATCAATTCTGGATATGATGATCAGAGAATTGCCTCTGGGCAAAGCCAGAAAAAACAGTTTGCTCCCTGGCTCCACTGTCCTTTAGGTTCCTACAGCAATCTAGCATCTTCCTTCCTCTCTTTACTCACCTGCTGTTCGTAGCTTAACAGTTGTGTTAACATGTGAGGCATGAATATTGTCTAGAATATGTATTTAAACAACCTCTTAGGCAGTTTAGGATGCTTCAGAAGCAGTAAGATACATGAGCACCACCATCAGCAATGCTCACTAAGGCACTACTTGACAATGGTCAAGATTTCTCTTTTTGGGCAAGTTGTAATGCTGCACCCTGGGTAAGAGTGGCACCTTGATTTAGGAAGTTATTTGCACCTGCCAACTGTGCTGCAGCAACTGTCTGTGATTATGTTGAGCAGACAGTCTCACTGGAAGTACCTTCTGGTGCAGGGGGGTAAGCCAAGGGCACATGGGTAGATCAGTGTCACCAGGTATAAGCTGGTGGTGATGGCACGGCTTTGGTGGTGAGTGCCCACTGCTGGGTGCAGGGAGACAAGGAGCAAGGGCACAAGGGAGACAATGCCAAAGTCCCCTCCATGCTGCAAATAGGTCATGAGGGAGCCTCTGGTCCTGGGGAATGTGCCCACCTACACTAGTAGGAATTGCAAGTTGCTCCGTGTGGGCCGGGGGCAGGGGCAGCGAGGGAGGGCACAATGGAAGGAAGCAGTTTGAGACACAAGAGGTGTCTCACCATGATTGCTGCTGGGGTGGAAGCCATTCTGGGACACAGTGCACGCCCATGAGCTGTCCCAGCCTCAGCAGCTGGGTCCTGAGAACTGCTTCATTTTTTGGTTGGTTTACATTTCTCCCAAACCACTGCAGTGGCAGAACCAGACTTGAAAACCTCAGCTCACCACAAGTGAGATCTACCCCGGCTAGGGCAAGGGTTGGATGTCGCCATCTGGAGGCACCACAAGGGCAGGAGGGTTTGGGTGCACCTGGCTACTTGTGAAAGGGCAGGGCTGAGGTCTGGTCTGTAAGAGCAAACTGGCTTTGCCAGGCAGGGACAGCTCTGGCTTGGCACAATTTCAGCTCTTCCAACACCACTCCCCAGAGGAGAAAATATATTACTTTTCTTTGTGACTGCAGATGTGACCTCCCTGCCCCCTCCAGAGCAGAGAATTTGCAAGAGGGAGGTCTCTACACCTGAGATCCACAGGAGTTATTCTGGTCAGTTAAACAGGGGCTAGAGCATGCTCTCATCCTGGGGTGGCTTTCTACCCTGCTTGTTGCCCCAGCACATCCCGTGGCTGTTTTGCCTTCCAGAACCAGCAGGCATTTCCTCGGGGCTGGACCCAGGAAGCACTTAACATGCTATATCTGAAGCCCATCAACAGGCTTACTCAAACCCTGAGGAGCCTGGGTCAGGGCCTGTTTGTGTATGATACACACAGACTTCTTCCGCAGCTGTGACAGGAAGGGCATCATTTCACATCACTTATTATTTGAACATCAATTTGCAACACAACAGGAAGAGCCAAACAGGGGCATCTCATGCCAGCTGCTCCAAGGAGGAATTTGAAGCAAACATGCCCATTTTGTGCCAACACGATGGCTCAGGGGTGGTGTGAAGCTGCTTTGCTCTGTGTTGCAGTGTGCAGCTGCTGCTTTCGGGGCTCAGGGAGGGCCACTGGCAACCATCCGTGCTCACGTGCAGGCAGCACATACAGGAGCTCACCTACGAGAAAATATGCAGAGGCATTAAACCCAGGAGCTTTTCATCACCCTGGTCAGACCAGCCCCAGCCTGACTAACAGGAGGCCAAGCCTATATTTACTGCAATTTATATAAATCAAGAGAGATTCCATGAAAGACAACCAACCAACCTAATTGCTCTAGGGACAAATTCCTTCTGACACATACATCTGATAACATCAATTACTTCCCAAACAGACTGATTCAAATGCTGTGGGGGTTTTCAGAGGTGATAAACATTATGGGAGGAGGCTGGGCTGAGGCTGAAACACACTGGCAAAGGTATGGACCTGCAAGGAACGATATCCATCAGAGGCCATACACTCACGGGCAACAGAGACCCCAGGATGAGCTGTTCACATCTCCCTGCACACCACAGGCCAAAAAAAGCTTCCAGCATCTTATAACAAAATTCAGACTTATTGTTAAAAAAAACTAATTGAAAGCTAGACTGTGCTAAGGCACACTGCTGCATCAAAACCTCCTGCAACAGCAGGGAATATGTTGAATGGAAAATGCTTAATCCTGTGTGGAGACAGCTCCCTGCCAGCCCTCCTCAACAAACCCATCCCACTCTCCAGCCGGTACTTGGTGCTCAGGTGAGGGCAGGCTGTGCAGGTCAGCAGGAGGCCAGGCAGTGCCGGAGGAGAAGTGGATGACACTGCATCCATTACTATTCATTGCCACACACAGAGCAAACCTCCCTGCTGCTACAGATTCCTCTGCACCTCCACCTGCCCCTCAGGAGCTGGGGCTGCCTGGGGTGAGCTCTGCAGGAGAGGCTGGTCCAGGTGAGCTCAGACAACTGGAGCAGCACAGCTGAGCACCCTGCACTCTCAGGTGACTTTGTGCCCGAGCTGCTCAAGCCCTGACTGCTGGTGTTGCTTAGCAGGACTGAACTCTGTGGCTGTGCAACACAGGCACCTCTCATCTGATGGCAGCCACTTCAATCTCCTCCCTGAGCCAGGGACAGCATCCCCATTTCCGTGGGCGCACAGTGGCTTGTGCCCAGCCTGCTGGAAGGTGGCTTGGCCTCTCAGAGCTGGCCCAGGCTTGGAGTCCTGCACTGTGCCCCCACAGTCATTAAGTGTAATTGTTGTTTTTCCATGTTTTCTAGTTCCAGGGGTCTGAAATAATAGGTGGACTACGTCATAGCCTGCCAGTGTGGTGCTTTCTCATAGCAATGGGTACCAAGGGCGTGGATTTTGTTCCCGGGGGTGCAGTAGAAGGGTTTTGGGGGGCATTCAAGGGCAAGAATGGCTGCAGGAGTATAGCACTGGAGGACCATCAGAAAAATTGGGAGCTGTTTGCAGCAGGCTGAGGAGGCAAATTTCCTATCAGCTCGGTGAAACGGGGGCTACAGGGAGGTTAGCCCTCATTTATGGTTGCATTTTAGGGCTAAGAGCAGCTTCCACTCTCTGTGGACTTTTGCAACTGCTGCCCACCCGAGTGAGTGTCTCACTCCTGGGAGGAAAAAGAGGTGTGAAAGGGGAGGAGGAGAAAGACTGGGCAGGAGTTCAGAGAACTTAATTGCAAGGTGAGAAAGAATGAGGCAGAACAAAAGTGAAAAGTAAATAAAGTCAATTGAAAGCAGTAACTGCAGAACACTTAAAGGAATTTGTAAATATTGGAAATTAAAAGGAAAGAGGCGTAGTTAGAGCAGAAAGGAAGCCTGAGACCTACAAAAGCTCTCCTGTGTGTGTGAGAAGTTGAGGTCAAAGGGAGTACAACACCGACCCTATTCCTACACTTGGAAATGCTTCAGGAAACCACCTCACTGTGAGGACCAGCTGTAACTGAGAACGGACAAAGTTCAGGTGGGAAGGACCTGTGGTCTCCAGTTTTTGCTAGGAGCTGAAGAACCTACAGTCAGCCATGGGAACAGAGGGAGAGGCCTCTAAAGCTAATTGGTCGTGATTTGAAAGAACTAAATATAAATCCTGGGGGAAGACCTCAGCAAGCGGCACGTCTCCAGGGGACGCTGACTCAAGCAGAAGTGGCATGATGCAGATGAACGGAGAGGCAAGGCTGTCCTGAGCAGAAATCTCATTACATCTACTTAGCTATTCCTGCTAAACTGCCTCCTATTTACTGCCCCAAGGGCTTAAGCACAGAACATTAAGAATGAGATTAAGAAAGCAGAAATGTAGGCTGAATGTCTGAAAAAATTTCCCTGACACAGCAGGATGAGCCAAGTGTGTCCACAGAGATCTTTGCCTGGCTGAGACAGAGTGGAAGCAGGCACAGTCCTGCAGCAGCGACTCCTCCAGCCCCAACCAAAACTGCCTGGGGATGCCTTTCACCTGCAGAGCACCTCCAGGCTCCTGGGAGAGGGGGAATTGAGGATGCAAGCTCCCCCAGGGCATCCTGTGGGCAGGGATGCTCCCCCTAGCTGGCTTACTGCCCCCAGGCTGGGTCAGTTCCCCACTTGCCATTCGCCCTTGCTAGGGGTGGGGAGCAGCCCACACATCTTGGGGCTCAGGGTGGGGATTCCACAGGGAGGAGGGAACAGCTCTCTGACCTGCATCCCGCTGCCTGGCAGAGGATGTGCAACATCTCACAAGTCTCTGAGCGGAGAGGTGAGCCTGAAGCACTTTTATATTTTTATTTGTGGCAGCCTTTCAGCTGCTCCCACAGCCCCCAAGAGCACTGAGGCTCACATAGGGCTGTGCTGTAGCAGTGAAACTTGAGCAGCAGTTTCCCATCTCTCACCCAACTCTGCTTTTTGGTCCTCTTCAAAACAGACAAACTGATTAGAAAATGAAGAAACACTGGGGCCCAAGCCTCACTAATGGACAGCAAAGCCTTCCTCCCTCTCCCGTGCCCACTGCTGCCCTCTCCAGCAGCAATCCCTGCACCAGCTGCGGGAAATCTCTGTTGCTGGCGGGGCAATCAGAGGCTGTCATGTGCCATCCGTCCTGTAATTTGTTACACTGGCACAGGCATCTGTGTTGGTAATTATGAATAGAGTGGGATCCACAGCGTTGCCCATAGTCCCAGCAAAGGGCCAGAAGGGTGAGAGCACGGCTGAGTGAGGAATCTGGCACCCACAGGAAATGTCTCACAGTGTGTATCAGTGCCTCCCTATGGAGGGGCTGGTGGGAAGTGACTACAAATACTTGCATTTATAAAGAGGAGTTGAATAACAAGGGCATAAATAATAGCATCTTTGTTCATCTTTCCATCACTCCTGCTATTGCGGTGTTGCCATCTAGGCAGAAAGCTATAGCTATCTCTGGGATGGGAAGTGCAGCTTCCAGGACGAGGACTTTTTCCTGAAATCCAAGGGAACAGAGTGCAGCTGCTGCCGTGTTTAGGTGGATAATTGTCCCATGCAGTCTGAGTAACTCTAGGCTGGAGAAGGCTGAATGTCTGTGAGGTCTGAAGAGGGGAGCAAATCTCCAGCTCTCATTTAGGCATCACTGCATTGAAGCTTCTAAGCAGATGCTCAGCTTCACTCATGAGCTCAAGTTTCAGACCAGCAGAAAACACCTATAGTTCACAGTCATGGCAAGACCCCATGCCAGCTGCCACCAAACACCAGCCCCCAAAGCTGTCAGGAGTTGATGGAGCTTCACTGGGCAGGAGATAGCAGTAATTCTTTCTTCTCAAAGGAATTTTGTCCTGAAGACGTTTTCAGCAGTTGATACAGGTCTCTTCTGACAGGACCTGGGCCTTGGGACCCAGATCTCCACTGCCAGGGACCTCCTAACACACAACAAGGGAAAACTGCCTTGGCCGTGGAAATCCTGCTGCTTCTGCAGCATCTCTCGAAATTGACAGACTGGAACACCCTGGCCTCAAAGCCCAGGAGCTGGAGTGGGGACATCATTCTCTTTCAGGCTCCATGCTTATTGCTGTCTCATCTTGGGCAAAACAATAATCCCATGTCTTTTTGCCACTTCAGACCCAGAATAACAACTTAAATTCTTCAGAAAGAAAAGATCATCCTTTAACATTGTCCTGCTTTACGAAAGGGTGAGAACCTAATTTTTAGCTCCTGCTTGAATTGTTAAAATACTTACTTACTTCTAGGCACTTTTAATTAAAACTCTGCTGTATTGCTAGCTATGTTTAAAACAGTTAACATTGAATCACTCCATCTACAATTTCCTGAAAGCAGCAACCACTGCTGCATTTAGTACTCCGATCCCAAACCATCCTGGGAGAGTTATTTTTATTTGTACACTTCAGTGACCACTGGTAATTCTGAAGCTCAAATCAACATAATGTTTTTTCCATTCCCCAAAATGACACCAAAGTATTTGTGAGAACTGTAGTTGTCCAACTAAATTATCATCAATCACATTAAATTAGAAAGCATGAGAGGGACAGTTCCACTTTAAATTAACACTGCCGGATCGTTGCTATGATGAGATAGCCACCACT
>VZTH01013142.1:0-68409 GCA_013397815.1 Aleadryas rufinucha | reverse complement strand
ATAATAGTTATTAATAATATAAAATATTTTTTCACTGTGGTAGCAATAATCTCATAATTGATATTCACCTCAGGGACCGTAACAGCATATAAAGTTGTATTAGGGTAGAAATGCAAGAGTAAGGAAATTGGCTAACATCATGCATGTTTACCTCAAGAGAAGTGCACAGACAGCTGATCTTTGCCAACACTGGACCTGGAAGAAGCAGGAGCATGTTAATGTGGTGATATGTGTACTCATTAGATTCATGTGCCAAAAAGTCAGGACTGTCTTGCCTTGTGGACCAAGTATCCTGTCATGGCTGTCTCATGCCATGTGCACTCTTCCTGAATCTGCTCTGAATCTGTGGAAGGGGAATAGTGCAACTCTGCTCCTGCAGTACAATTTCAGGGCAATGGTCCATTTCACGGAATTGCCATACCCCCAAAAAAATTATGTCTCCATGAAGTTGTGGTTGTTACCCTTCCTTGCTTCCCGTCACAAGCTTCCGGAGGAATTTTGTCTGAAATTCTCTCAGTAAAATGATGATCAGAGCAACTATCACTAAGGCAGCCAACAAACAAGCACAAAATATGAAGACTACAGGAAAACTATCCTCATAAGCACTGAAAGGGAAGGTGAATGACTGGAATCAGCTGGCTTGGAATGGCAGATAAATGGGGGTTACCACACCTTTTGGACTTTCAGGGTGCTTGCTTCTTTGATGACTTTGAATTGAGAAATCAGCAGAAGAATCCTGACCATGACTCTGGTGATACAAGTGTATCAATATTTTATACCTAACTGTCCTCTATTTTCTCTGTTCTTAAATCTAACATACCCTCTTGATGCTTAAATGGGAATTGAACCATGCTCAAAGATGTGCAACAGAGAAAAAGCAGTATTTTCAGCAGTAGCCACTTATTCATATGTGAAGCCTCTCAATCATTTGCTAACACTATCAAATAACCCAGTTGTCTACACAGCTCAGCTTGTAGGTATACTCAAAATCTAGCAGGTCTTTCTGCCTTTAAAACATTCCATCTCCCCTGTATTCCTCAGCACACTGAAGCAATTTTTGGTGTTATTTATCTTATATTATGGGAAAACTTGCACTATAAATAAAAAAAATATTCACCCAAACTGAATACAGTCTTACACATAAAGTTTTAGTTGATTGGTTAGATAATTGGTGGGTTGTTTGCTTGTGGTTTTTTTTGTANTTGAAAAGTTCATCTGGCCTTTTTTTTCTTTCTCTCTCCTCTCTCAGGGCTCAGTTTAAAGGCACAGAAAGGCACAGGAATCACATCTGGGCATAGAGCGATGATAGGGGATACACCTGATAAAGTCACCCCAAGACAGGTAAAAACTATTCATGTCTCTAGTTCAGAATGTTATTTGGTAACATCATTATATATTTATGCTGAGAGACGTCTTGTTCCTTTGGTCAGCCTTTCCCCTCAAACCCAGAGTTCTGTATTGGTAGCAGAAATACTCGCCATAAGTGTTGTCTCAGAAGTGGCTAGTTTCTTGTTTTGAGATATTTTATATGTTTGGAGACAAGATATCATTTGTTGTCTCACAGCTAACATGCTCCTTTAGTGGGACAGCAATAGATAGAACAAAAATTTGACCCAAATTGTCCTCAAGGCACTCACTAATCTTGTATGAACAGATAAATCATATCCACTATAACAATAAATACTGTAGTTGCATCCTGCTGTATCTGAGGTGCAATCTCCATCTGAAGCTTCCGAGCAGTTGGGATTTCCTTTGCTTCTCTTTCCTTCATGAAGTCTGAGCCTGTCCTTTCCCCTCTCTACTGGTACATTAACCATGTCGTTATCTTCCTTGGCAGCCTAAGAACAGAACAACTTTGAGAACCCTACATGGCTGGTTAGATTTTTTTTCTCCTCCAGAGTAAGATACTTGGGGATATTCACATGCCTAAACCCATGTATATTATGTGGATAGAATCCTCATATCCTTAGGATATCAAGCTAGAAAGCACTTGTCCCTAGGAATTTAACATAGACAAAGTTTTTATTAGCTTGGACAATTAAGGACATTAAGAAACTCTCTTCTGAAATGAAAGTCTTCAAAACATAATCATAAAGGAAAATCATCGGTGCTTTTTCATACACCACACAGGAAGTTAACATGGTTTACGAGGTTTTTAATCTGAACTCAGATGAACTACAGAAAATTTGTATATAACTTCCTGCTATATATGTATATATATATTCCTTCTCTCGTGTTGGCAGAAGACACAGATCCTAAGTCAAGTAATACCAGTAATCACAGTAATCGAACAGTTCAGAGGTCTGATAGACCAGTCTATAAGTGGCTTGAGATGCTGCTAAGGTTTTAAAGCACATGACTAGTTTCATGAAATTGTTTAAACACTATAACTTTGTGCTTTTGCAGATAGATATCAATTTATTATGGAGGATGACGCTGGCAAGAATTAGAAGTTCCACAGAAGTGACAAAAAGCGCAGAACATTTTCTTCTCTAACTCCTGATCTGCATGTTTTAAAGGTCCAAATAGTTGGGAGTACATATTCAGTTGTTGAATTAAAATTATGTATTTATTGTTGTAAAACATTGAAATTGTTAATTGGACTAATTTAAAGACACACAAAAAAATGCCTGAGTCTTACCAAAGAGGTCCTATTATTTATATAAATGTGTAATGCTGCATACATTACTAAAAATCAGCTCTGGAACTTCAGAAAAGGTAATTGCAGATTGGCACTGGTTTGCTTTCCTAATTAGAAGAAGAAGGTAAGAACATGTCTTTTTAAAACTGTAACAGGATGCAATATTTAGTTACTTATTATTTTAGGTTCTTCACAGTCACAAAAAATGTTCTTCCTGCAAATTAGCTTATTCATTTTCATTTTTAGGGTTGCTATGCTGGAGTTGGTCTGTGCATTCTGTGGTATTTATTCAAATATGAAATAATAGATGTTGCTTAATTTAAAATATTCCCTGGTGACTTGAAAAAAAAAAAAAATCAACATTCTTTTTTAAATAATAAGTTAGCAAAAAATGATAGGAATTTTGTCCAGGGAATAAGGTATATGGGTACTCAAAAAAGTGTTTAGATTCTCATTCTTCATTTTTGCTTCCTATACAGCGGTATAATGCTAATTTGAAGCTAATAATTTCAAGGTCTTTTTGGAGTTGGATTATAGAAATATTACACCTCTGAAGACTTGTACACTGGTAGTCAAAGCATGTTGAAAGGCTTCAGACTTCAGGAATGTTGCCAAGGATTTGTCATATCAAATGTCGTGCAAGTTGCAACACTGCAAGACACTGCAAGGAAGCTTCTCAATAGTTTATAAATAAAGGTATTGATTTATTTATTTTAATTGCTTTTTTTGACTGGTTACTAGCCTGCTGCAAATCCATATATAGGATGCATATGACAGAGCATGGCACCATTATCTTTTATTTTCTCTTTATTTCGGATGGTTTTCTGACTGACATTCACGCACTCTATGACTTCCCAAAAATGGGAGGAGAGAATCCAGTATTTTCTTCATCCTGCATGTATTCTTATTATTTTTACTGCATGTAAGAAGGGGCAGAATTACACTGCAGCCTACTTTCCCCCCTCATTTGAAATTCCTTGGTTTCTATGGAAACAATGAGTTCTATTGTTGTAGTTGCAACTTGGGGGATGGTAGCGCTCCAGCATTTCACTAAAAGCAGTAGCACAAGTTCTCTGTGACAAGTTAGAAAAGTTGGTTTGATCCGTGATGCTTCTATATGGAAATGTATTCTGTACCAAAATCAGAAGTCATCTGCTGACTTGATATTTAACACCAAGATACACATTTTCTTAAAAAGTTTTTTTTTCTCTACTCAGGAACACCTAGCACATGAAATCTTCAAATATGTATTTGCACTGTATACACAGTATATACAGTATGTATTTGCTGTATATGCCAGCATTTAATGACCCAAAAATTCATGTCTATGATTCATCAAATCCATTGATCTATATTTGTCAGTTGCATTATTCCTGCAGTATATAGTTGATCTGCATAAGTGTAATTGGCATTTCTCAAGGATTTTTTTGATTTTTGGCCTGGACTTTCAGATGTCCACAAATGCTGGAGGCTAATATTAAAAGTAGTATGATAGTGAATCAGCACTAAATTAATAGCTCTGACTGAATACATGCAAAATAACTTATCAGTTTACTCATTATAAGTTAGGATTATTTAAATTTCTTAATGATTTCTCTATATTATTTCTCTCCGAAAAAAAAAAAAGAAAGAAAGAAAGAAAGATAGTTCTAAGGAAAAATGTCTCTATTTTTCAATTGTCAAAGTTTTCATTCAGAATTTTTGGAAATAATTTCTGAACTATTTTTTAAAATCTCTTTTAGAAATCTTAAAAAGGAAAAAAAATTGAGAAGTCATATGACATTAAACTGTGGATCATGTATTATTTCCATTTTTGCAAGAAACCTTACCTCCTTCATTTAAAATGTGAAAATATAAAATTAATTTCTATTTCCTAGACATATAATGAAAAGATACCGTCATTGTCTAACTGACAGTTAGATTGGCTGCCACATTTCTATAAGGAGTTTGGTGTAAAAATCACCCAAGAGAGAAGCTAGCATATTCTAGTGTCTTTCTAGATAAAATTTTAGTTTTATCTTCTTTATATTTTAACTTTGTTTTCAATACAGCATGAATGACTAATTAAAAATCAACTTTAAAAAAATTTGCCTTAGTGAACAAATTGATTAAAAATAAAGTAAAATTATAAGCAAAAAGTTATAATCAAGTGATACATAGACCCTGTGCTCTAACTTTTGTTTAGAGAAGATAGGAAAGGCATATTGAATTGAGGTCAATACAGGTGCAACTAATACAATCACAGGAGAAGTTTTCCATAGTTGTAATCTACATCAATTTGTTAAACCCATAAATTTTATTAATGTTTGAGAAGCTATATTTGTAACAAAAGATTAAATACATGCTTCTTCAAGAAAAAGAACTTTATTCTGGGAAATGATATCTGAAAATGTGATGGTACTGTAATGGAACCAAAAAGACTAATATAATCCTGATGTATAGAAAAGATGACAGTAGGATGAGACAGACTATATTCCTTCTGACCTTGATAGTAGCACAAATACGCCTGGATTTCTGTGTTTCTGCCTTATATTTATGTGGGAATCATATTGAAATATTGGATAAAATTTAGGAAAGCACCATGAAATATACATAAGCAGAGAGCCAGAAAACCTTTTTGCAAAAATAAATAATATTTATTTTATGAAGAAAAAAATTCCAAAGAATAATTTTAGCAAAACAAAAAATAATGATCCTTGTTTAGATATACCTATAACGAAAAACAACAGTATAACAAAATCCTGGGTGCTAGAAACATGGGCTAGGTGTGTTCAGTACCAAGAGGCAAGGAAAATATTTTCTGAAGTAAAAATAATTAATCACCAGAACAAGTTGACATGGCCTGAGACAGATTATTCCCATCACTGAAAATATTTGTATGAAGGCTGAGAGTAATATTAACTTTAAAAAAAATATATTTTTATATAGGCTGCAGTTCAATTTAAAAGAGAAATTAATTCAGGAAATATCTTTATGAGGAAGAAATTAGAAAGTTGTAATATATAACTTCAGCAGTCTCTTTTCATGTCTTAAATGAATTGATTGTCTTCAAAGTCCTTGCTTTATGCTTTTTCTTCTTTCATTTGCGATATTATCAGTAAGTGTGTGTATGAGCATATGTATGTGCATATGTCATGAGTGCAGGTTTTGGAGCTGGCACTGTCCAGCAGTCTCTTACATATGGGAGTTTTCTGTTTGAAGAGCAGTATTTTTAATCCTCGGTTTCTGAAAGAAGTCCTTGAAGAACATGATGGTGGGTCAGGAAGAAAAGATACTTCAGAATATTCAACAGTTAAACGAAAACTTTCCTCTGAAAAGCCCTTACAAGGAAAATGCAATATCAGGTGGAGAGATTCAGAGGAGTAAAGAAAGTTGTGGTAAATGGATGCAGGCTTCTTAATTAAGCCCTGATTTTATATCTGTACATATGTTTCAAGTACATTTATCTTAATCAGATGTAAATCACAGAGCATTTGTGATGGGCCCCAAGGGCCTCTATAGCATTCATGACTGGGCCCAGTCCCACAAGCATCAGTGGAAAGCTGGAGCTGCCAGTAGCCCACACAGTAGAGTGCCTAAATGCACTGGGTTCTTATTGTGTCACATGGACACTTTACTCCATAACATTATGCACATTAACATCCAGTCTTACTCGTGGTTATCCACTGGGTCTGTGTGCAAGTGCCTTTTCTGTTTGGGGAAAACAGCCTCATCCTAACAGCAGCTAGTTAATCTGAACTAGATATATATAGTTAATCTAAACTAGATATATAAGTCACAGTTTTTGTGATCTATATATTTTCTCCAGTTTCCTCTAAATTAAAAGGCAACTTCTATGCAGAAATCCTTAAATATTTATAAATGTATTAAATTTTTTGGTGTTCGGTAGTCTGCCTTCAGAATATTTTATTGAGGTTACCACCATGTTCACCATTTCATGGAATCCTCTGCAAATAATCTATGGGGTTCCTGTTACTGCCATGTTTCTGTATTATCTCAAAAGATAATATTGCTGTTTCAATCCTAACCCTTCTCCTGCTGTCCTTTTCATCTTAAGGTTTTTAAATGGCAAAATCAAGACTTCGTGGTGTGTAACTACTCAGAAATAGGCTCCATTAGATGAAATTTAAAGGACTTCTCATTTTCCAAGCTGGTGCTTTTATGTCTCCAATAGCTGTCGTTTACCAACAGTCCAAACCAATTCATATAACACTGTGGTCAGAAATCATCTTTAAGCTTTTGACAGATGAGCTGAATTCAAGATATACTCTTCTGATTTCCTTCTGCAGGCAATTTATATGTCATGGTTATCAGAAAGGTTGTGTAATATAGGAACCTTGGCTATGATGGAGGGCTTACTTGAAATTTTAGCAGAGTCATTAAAAGTGGTATTTGTGGAGTGGTTACAAGATTTCTTTAAGAGAGGACAGCTAAAGAAATACTGGTATTTGAACAGTAGTCTGCAAAGTTTGAACATCAAAACCGTCCTGGCACCCTTTCCTAGGATTTCAGGGGTTTTAGAATAGAACTGTTCTATTAGATAGGTAATTGTATGAGCTATCATTTACCCACTCATCAGAAATATTAATTCAAGATACGTTTTTAATATCTGTATAAACATTAGTGCTAATAATATTGTGTGTGGAAAAGAAAGCATTTTACTTATTTTTTAATATAAACAAAATGTAAATCCAGTGTGAACGATGACAACTGAGGAAAGTAAAAAAAGGTGAGAACACGCTGCTCTTGAATCTTTTGTCAGTATCCTGCAGTGGTGATGTCAAGAACACCAACAGTATCTATCCCATGTTACATATTTTATGTCAGAAATCTAAAATTTAACATAATCTGAACACAACATATTCAGCTGGACTCCTCAGCTTGGACTTCCTATTAAAATCACTTTTCAGCTCAGCCATTGCATTCTATAGTGTGAAAGGCAAGGATAAGATTTTTAAATAAATATATAAGTGCAGTTATATTATTCCTCTAATTTACTTTCCATGTGTGTGGCATTATGAACTTTACTGTTAGAATTTCACTTGATGCAGGCAAGAATGTACTGAAACAAGATGAAAATATGCATCAACACTCCAAATCACGTATTAATAATGGCAGTTCCTCTTTTCCTTACGGAGCAGACTATTCAAAGCAAAGAATGACCCTATCAAGAATCCTGCTTTAAGAATTTTCTTCAGTAACTGCGTCTTGCTGTGCTGGTGTCTCCTTTCCTTGGGAAGAACAAGGACAGAAGAGATTTCTGAAATGACCACTTACAGCATAAACCAGGCACTCACTTCTCCTATCAAGTCAGGGCTGCTCATAACAGTTTTCTTTCTCAGACTTCTGTTGAACTTGGTCCTATAAAAAGAAATTCTTAGGAAAATAATACATAAGCAATTTTTTGCCTTGTAAGCTTCTTTCTTTCAGTACAGTTTATATACCTCATGCTCTCCTCTTACTAGTTTCAGAAACTGATGTGTAATGTTGCTTCTTTGATCTGTATTTTCAGCCAGGTTAGAGATTTCCGTTGTGCTTTGTCCATAAAATAAATATGAACTGTGCTGAGCTCTACAAACTTTATCAGCCTCATGGAAGCTAAAAGCAAAAAGTCAAATACAAGCATATGTGGGTTTAGTAGTAAATGTTTGTCAGTTATCTTAAATTCATCATTACATCCTCCAATCTTTCTTCTTTATTTAAAGCTCTGATAGTTTGAAATCACACATTCTACGTTGATATATATTAACCAAAGATCAAGATGACCCACTTGTCATCTCCCCAGTAACAGGATCTCTTCAAAATAGCCTTTGCTTTGTATTAATCTGATATAATTAAGTTTACTTTCTGCTATAAACCATACATGCTCTATTGTTTCAAAAATAGAAAGACAATCTCTCAGATAATACAACAGCCTTAAGTCATCAGCTGGAAAAGCTGCTTTAATGGAATCTACAGGAAAAAGGGGCTATGTAGGGCCATTGTGCGCAAAGAGAAGGTCTTGGAACAGCATCCAGAAACAGATGACATTTGTTAGTCTCAGTCTGGAACAGAGTGGAACCAACTATGTTTGTCACTTTCTGAAATGAAATTCTGTGATATGGCTACTCAGAAAAAAATGTGTTCCATATAAGAGACAAATTCACCACTTCCAAATCCTCACAAATGACAAGATTTCAATGGAAAAAAGCCTTAAAGCTCGTTTGATCTCCAGTTCCTTAGAATTTAGGGTCAAGCTAAGGTACAAATATATTTGTTGATTTCCAGCCTAAGAGAAGTACAGTAACTTCTCAGGATGACTATTTTATCTTGATTTGTATATAGCCTGAGTTGGAAATAACAGACAATTAAAAATGATCCAATAAAACTTCTAGCTATAGAAATGTTGCTGTGTACCAGAATACACTTCATTTATGTATAAAGTGTTCATACTTCAACTGGAAAAAATGCAAATAATGCTGGAGGATTATTTTAATTTGCTGCAATCTTGCATTACATTCTTAAAAGAAAGGGGATTAGGTTTTACAGAAAAAATATTCAAAATCACATATTTCTTTGTGACCTCATGTGAGAAAAAATATAGCTTTTGCAGATACTTTCTGCAGCTCAAAATAATTAAAACTCAACTTCAAAAAATTCAGATAAATATTCAGAAGAATCATACACCTGTATTTGCCATTTCATAGTCTTCTCCTTTATAGCCCATTGCTTTATAGCCCACAGTGCTATCCTGTTTCATTCACACAGAGTCCAAGCCTCTTGTTCTGCAAAGATTAATGGATGTGTACACTCATTGTACTCTCCAAGGTGTTTCATTGATGCCAATGGAGCTGGTTGCAGCACAGAAAGTTAAGACAGGCATTAGTCTTTTCAGGATCAGCCTCTAAGCCTATTATATCAGAGCACAAAATTAGGTTAGATTTCACTCTTAGTCAGGTTAGTGAAGCCCTGTTGCCTAAACCATTGTGCTACAGCTGAAAAAAATGGTGGAATCAAACACAAAGGATAAAATTCTTTAAAGGGAAGAGTGCAGTGAGGCTTGCAATGTTATTATGTAGCTTAGGCAATTAAATCATCTAATTTTTGGTGAAAGTAATTACTCTTTTGAATGATCATGTGCCAGAACTAAATTTTAATGGCTTATACTCTTGTCTTGCAAATGGTCTGACTTGTTTCAGCCAAGAACATTCAGTTTATTTTCTTAGTTCTAGCATTAGCTGATACTGAAAAAATGACCTTTAAGTGGTCCCCAGTGCACTCATACACTTTGTTCTAGGAATACAGGGAATCTTGAGTATTGTCAGCTGAAACAGTTTTTTATATACTTTATTTTTAGCAACAGCTAAAGTTCATGCTGCTCTGACTGAGACTATCGAGATTATAGGAAGATCAAAAGCTGAGGCAGAGAAGACTTCAGGAGTGAATCAAAATTTGAAGTCTAGCTTCATACATAAATTAAGCTGCCATTCAAGCTGCACTTATTTATACTGTGGTTTGCGGAAGTGATTATTGCAAAACGAATTTGCAGAATACTTTGTAGTGCATCTTACCTCTGTGAAGTCTGAAGATGAGAGAGGGAATAAGTTAATCTTTAAAATCTTTTTTAAAATGGAAGTCTCAGGTAGAGTTTGGAGAAGGAAAGTTTTCCCCCAAATGTACTGTTCAAAGTAAAACTAGGAATACACTTGCTTGAATAAGTTCCTTTGCAAACTCTGATGTGGTTGGTGTCTTCTCTAAAAACTCTCAGTGTTGCCTAGAGGTAAAGATGGTCCAAGCCGCTGTGGGCCTGTGTGGTAGGTTGAAACTGCCTGTCTCGAACTGGGACAGCCTGACTGGATCCCTGACCTTGCAGCTGTCTTGAGTATGTGCTTACCCTTGTCAAAGGCTGAGTTTTCCCAAAGAAAACAGGGTGAAAATGTGGGGGTTTGTTTTTTGAATGTTTCATAAAACTGGTGAAATATTTAACACAGGCCTTATACACTTTATGACTCACCCAACGTCTTTGCAACACTCCTCAGAACGGGGGTGGCATTTTTCTTAGTTCATGAAAAGGGATTTGGTTCAGCCAATTCTCCCATTTCATTTTAGAGTTATATCTCTTGTTCAGACAAACCTGGGAGAATTTTTCTTTTAATTGATTTCAAAGGGAATGTAGATAACCAAATCTAAAAGAAATATCTACACTGTCTATCAGTAGGCAGACCATCTATTGGTAGATATTATTTGTGCTGTTTCTCGAACTGGGACTTGGCAAAGTAAGAAGTGCACAGCTAGAGTACACCTGGGAAAAAAACAGTGCTCATTGATTATTTGTCACCATGGGGGAAATCTAAAGGAGATAAAGGATGCAGCTTTTCAGGCCTTTCTCATCCCTCACAAACCCATCCTTCCTCTGTCTTCAGTTCCCTCTGTTTAGTTACCAAATGAAACCTTGTGTCAGTATTGTCTATTTTATTTTTATTTCATAAAACAGATTTGATTTTTCTGTGCTTAAATAAAGGTTTTCCCTCTCAAGTGGACACCCACAGACTGATCAGACACCACACTGTTGGACCCATGCCATGGGCTGTCCATGTTTTGTTTAATACCTGGATTTACAGTGAAATTAACAAGATTTTAACTTCCACCTCACAACTCTGAACCCGTGCCTAAGAGGTAGCTCCTAGGTAGCAAAGATCTGATTAATCCTAATGGGCTGTTTTAAATATAATAAATTTGCTTTATGTTAACTGAATCTAACCTTTCAGCTCAATAGAACACAATACCAACTTTCTCTTTGTGCATTCTATGAAGTATTATATTTTTATCTATTACCAATGGAAAAACTATTATAATACTTACAATGTCTTTACACTTATGAATTGAAAAGAACTGATTTTTGAATTTATCTTTTATTTTATCTTACCCTGTCTAGCTTTACGATTTCTGTAAATTCGATTTTTTTTTTGTCTTGCAGATGGAAGAATAAGGTGAAGAGCCATGGTTAATGGACAATTGTTCTTTTCTGCTGCACACATCCATTGCCTTTTAGCCAACTTAGTTTTCATATGACAAAAAAGTAAAATGTTACAGACAACACTTGTAAAAAAATAAATACAAAATGTTAAAGTCTTTAATACCTTGCTGTTAGTAGTGATTTCATTGAACTTTACGATTGAAGCTTATGTTTCTGTTGGTATGTTGCCCATATTTACCCATTATCAGACATTTAAAGAATAACTTATTATGCTCTGAAGAGCATTAACTTAAAATGAAGAGGCTTATAATATTGTTAAGGTGATAGAAGGTGTCAAAATTTAATGAATGAAAAGCTACAATGAATATTAGAAGTGTATTAGACAGATGCAAACGTTTTTATAGTAATTTAAAGTATTTAAGACACAAAATATTTCTGTTCCTTTATCCAAACTCTAAAGTGAATGTGTTGTGACTCATGTAATTGGGTAACAAATACCAGCACACATATCACATATTTGTATTGTCAAAGTTGGAATATTTTCAGTACATAATTTATGAAATATGTGTACTGTGTTAAAACTGTTCATGTTTTTTCTCTATAAGGAAAGCACTTCTGCTCAACGCTAGGCAAACTTTTATGCATCTGTAATTATTTTGAGCTGTAATCAATCAGTAAAACTGCAGATTTTATTCAGTAAAAACAAAAAGTAACCCCTCTCAGTTTTCATTTGAGATTTCCTACTTTCTTCTCCCCTTTCTCTCAGAGTGTCTGTTGACAATTATTGGTCTCTACTCGGGATATTTGGACCTACTTCCATGCGTGTTCTATGGAAATTCCTTTCTTGACTTTAAGTTCTGATTAAAAAAAAAATTAGTATTAAAAATACAAGAAACATGGATATCAGATGCACAGGTGGCAGATTGCTGTTTGATAGGAGGTCAAAGGCTGGAGGGAAAATCTATTTTTTTTCCAAAAGCATTTAGCATTTAACAATAGCACAGGTACACAGAACCCTCGCTGCGTGTTGTGGAAGCTGCTCTTTTCAAAGGGTAGCCATAAAAGAGTAACTTGAAGGTGGAAGAGCTGAAAGTAACAGCAATGATGTGTGGCTGGAGCACTCGCCAGGTCTAAATGGACCAAAACCCACATCCCACTCCACACTTGAGTGCATCAGTAGCTAAGGCAACATTTAAGTGCTGATGCAGCGCTTAAATTAGTCTACCTTATTTAAGGTCACTTAGGCCTGGTTATTCAGCCTCAGACTTGATTGGTTTTAGTAGATTTTTATATTTGACTGGTTAAGCAACCATAATATATGGATATATGTCAGGCATACATAAAATAGACCAAAGATATGGCCTACCAAGATTGATTTTTACCTGTAAAATGATAGAGATCCCAGAATTAAAAGCAACCTTTTCATATTTTTTCTTACCTGCTGTTGAAAGAATTGGCTGCATTCAGCCATAGAGCAATGATGAAAAATAGCTCTTTATAGAGCAATTCCCTATTGCTGATTTTAATCTTTAAATATATCATACACACAAGAAATAGGTAAATAAGGACATTTGATATTGAAACATAGTGCAGAGAGTGATTGTTTCCTAATACTGATGATTCTTAATCCCACAGTACAATGGAAGTGTGTAAAAGTTTGCAAATGGCACACTGTGGGAATTGTGATAGCAAAGTAAGTTTTATTTGCTTGATTTTGCATCTGTAAAATTAGTTATTATCTTATATAAAAAATAAGCTTTTGAACTTATTGTACTGTTTATTATTTCAGAGTTTATTAAGAGAAACTGCTATAAATAATGGCATTTCAACTTATTGTTAGCCACATTTTTAAATATGAATATTAAAACAGATTAATGAGCAATGATTTGCCCCGACCACATCAGAGATCATGAAAAATCCTGAATTAATTTTTAGTTAGTATTCCACCTGTCTGCTAAGTGCTTATTGGATTTTCTGTGTCAATGTCATAAAGGTATATAAGTTAGTTGCTTTATTTTAATACCTATTTTGTCAACTTTTCTAATTTTGTATACACTTACAGAAACACACAGAGTGATTTGTCAATTAATACATACCATACTGTTATTGTTTTACTAAGCTTAAATTACCTACAAAAGTGGAATGTACAATCAGATGAAAAGTTATCCAATTTATTTTTCATGTTATCTAATTAGTATATTCTTCTGAAATAAGAAATTTTACTTAATGGCTAAGTGTAATTGTGTTTGCCTATCTTCTAATGACGGTTAAGGTATGTGAAGAGCATAACCACACTATATTAATTTAACATAGTCAAAGTACAACAAAAGTACTTTGCTTTCAAAGTGGTCCCATGCTTACTGAGTCAAAGGAAAAATCTGCTATATGTTCACTAAGCTTGAGGATTATTTTTTATATGACTGAAAATAATTGATTTATTACATGGAGTGAACCTTGCTCTTATTTCTCATCATGACTGGGGTTTTTTGTTTTTCTGTTTTTTCCTTCATATAATGCAATTTCAAGCACTGACACGACATCATCACTATTGACTGTTTAAAGAATAATACTTCCTGTTAAGTTGTTAAAAATGCCAAAGGTTGTCTTTTATTTTTGCTTTCGCATGTATACAGGCATAGGTAGAACAATAACTAGTTATCATTCTTAAGAAGAAGGAAACAAAAAAGGAAAAAAACCTGCAGTTTATATGACTTAGTCCCTAAACCTTCACTTCTGGTTTTCAAGTCAATTTCCTATATGTAGCTTTCATTAAAACAGAAAACCTCTTTGCAGCCAACATTCATCTATTTCACTATTAATTGCTGTTCATTTGAAACCCCATAGGTTAAAACACTACGAAAATTGATTTGTGACTTTGAAATACTGTAGGTTCAGTCCTATTCTAGTAACAATGACATATTGTTTCACTATTTGATGGCAGAACAAAAATATAATCTCTCAGAAATTACATCACTGTTTGTAGCTGCCAATGTAGCTTTAGTTATGCCACTTTTCTACTTTTTAAAAAAATATGCACCTGATGTCTCCAATGCCAACATGCTTAGAAACATGGTGTAAATATTAACAAATGACAGTTTGAATAACTGCACTCAAAGGTATTTCATTCATTAAAAAAAAAATTCTCAAACATTCTAGGAATTCTTTTTTTAGATTTTCTGTAAGAAGTTCATTAAATGTCTTCTGTCTTTAAATTATGTCAAGTTCTAATGCAATTACTAAATAAGTCTTTTTGTATCTATACCAGCTCTGTCCTTCTGTTTTGTCCTTATTAAGCTTTACAAGGTCTTCAAGAGCATCATCTAACATGAGCATGATATTGCAGAAGTAAACATGTACCAAGACAGATGTTTTGCATATGACTTTTAATTAAGAAAATATTTGAGCGATTTTATGACCTCCTCAATGTCAAAAAAGAAAATTTTGCCTGAGGGTTAATTAACATCCTGCAGCCTTTATGACATTGCAGCTATTCATTGCTGGATTATAGCTAACAGTGGGAACAATTTCATGTCTAGGTTTATATTCACTTTTTTTTTATTAAATTAAAAAATCTCATGTATTGTTCTCTACTAAGGCAATGTATACACTATCATGGAAGGCAAAAAAATACACTGAAGTTGGGGTTATAGAATGACTTTCACTCTTTATTTCATTAACTCATAATAGTCAGAGAATTCTTTTACTTTTCTGAAATACATTTATGGACTTGATGTATGTATGTTCTTTTGCATTTAAAGTTAAGAAATTTTTCTCAGTTACGTGCTCATGCATTATTCCTCACACAACATTTTCTAAAGATAATTTTGTAAAAGATTGTGCTTTTATGCTTATGCCAGAAAAAAAAATGTATAATTTAAATGAAATTATTTATATATACATAAAAAACAGCAGTATGTATAAAAGAGAATAATATATACATTCAGAGACAGCATTAATATTAGTAAATTTTTTTGAATATATATATTTGTTATAAATAGGTTAAAAGCTGCTTTACGGTAATTCAAACAGATGCATATTGTTCATTCAACAATGAATAATATACACGTGGAAACAGACAAAATAAATTGCATTAGTTACTTTAAAGTTTTATAAGCTACTGTAACTTAAACATTTGGTAACTCATTTTCCATTTAAATCTCCTTTATTCCCAATTCTTTAGACAAATTGCAGTTTGGTTGCATCAAGATGGTTTGCACCTGTTCATGTAAAGGGGGAATCACAGATATTATGATACCTGAATTGGGATTCAGATCCTCTCAAAGGGGATCACGCAAAAGGTAAGTGACTACCTGTCTTCCCCTGTATGCATCTAAGGTAGATGTCTGCCTGTGCAAGTGTGTTCTAATTCTTCTTATAGTCTGGGGAGAGCTGATCAGCTCAGAGCACACAGTGAGCCAGTCAATCCCAAACCAAATGAACAGCTAGGATTCCCTCTCTTTCATGGAGACAGCTACACTGGGATGTCCTGATCTCGAACTAAGTCTTACTACAGATGCCTAAGAATAGGGTCTGTCTTTAGAAGCCCTAGATTAGGCTGTGGAGCCTCCACCTGCTGCTTCAGAAGGTGGGGATCCTCCCCTCGACCTGTGTTGTGCCCTCTAGCTCTGTGTAGGCACTCCAGGAGTGTTTCAAGTGGTGCTGGATTCTTAGCAGGAATAAGGAGTCCCTGCTCTTTTCCCAAACTGCCAAATGACCTGCTTGGTGGTTTGAGCAAGTCCTTTAATTCTGAAATCTGCAATAAGACATTTATAAAACCAAGATCCAGTAAGGAAAAGCATTAGATAAATGTCCTTAATTCTTTTATATAAGCCTCACTGTCCTGCTGCGTGGTAAGCTGCTTTTAACAATCTAGCCTTGGTTAGGAGACTGAATTAGACGTCCATACAACAACAGAATATTGTTATGTGGAAAATATCAAATATATATATTATTTTATATTTTAGAGTTATTAGCTACCATACATCTATATACATATTAAGAAATGGATTACTCAAAAGTTTTTGAATCCCAAGATAGGGAATAACCTCAGGAAACCAGCTTGAAAATAAGATAATTTTAACTGACAAAAGTTGAGATTGTTGTCTTGCATAGGTATCCATGCAGTGAGGGGTAAATTGAAATGACTTGAGAGGTTTTCTTTAAAAATTAGCATTTTCATAACTGTTCATAAAAAAGCTTAGTCAAAAAAACGGGTATGTGAACACTCTCACAACAGAAGGCATTTGCATTTCATCTGACCCTTGAATCAGAATATTTGCTGCCTGTGGGGCAGGAGATGGGGCAGCATTTCATGCCATCATTTGGCCTCAGTATTGAGGCTGCTATCAAACTGAATAGTGCCTGACATTCCCTAGCAATGTTTATTGTGGTATTGATGCTCTCTAATGAAAAAGGGCTATAAGGTCAATTTATTTTATGTGGACCAGAAAACAGCTACTAAAGATAACTACTTTTGATCATGTACTCCAGATTTTATAGCTACCTACTAGCAGTCAATGATTCTGTATTCACGGCTCATAAAAAATAACATCATCCTTAACATAGCTGGAGAGGTCAGGTGAACCATACTTAAGAATATTTCTCACACGTATCTTCAAGAATGCTAATCACTCAACTCTGATTAAAATCAGAGAAGCTGCCCACTTTGGAAAAATTATATATCCTGAGAAGCTTTAAATATGCATGCAAAATACTTGCACAAAGATGAACCATTGATAACTGGAGGTGACACAAAAACACTGTCCACACAGTTTTGACTTCTTGCCATGCCTGTCATACAAATTTTACATTAATTTTTTTATAAGTTTTTCAGGTTGTATGACTCAGCACTGAAAAATTTAAAAAGGCCAAAGCAAAAGATTCAAATTATGTTTCCCTTTAGGAATTTATTATCTCACGTTGCATTAATTTTTAAAAGTAAATTTTGCCTTCATACACTTTATATTTTATTTCAGTGAGGTGATGAGAAGACCACAATTCCAGTGTGGGACACTGTTCTGTAAATGCTCATCATCCTCAACTTTTTAAATGCTTCTTTCCATGACTGCTTTTCAACTGAATGAAATATTTCAGGATGGCTCTTTGTCGAAGCCCTGAGAGCACTAATAAGTCTGAATGGCCCTGACCAGCCCCACTGGGCTTCTCATGGGCCCAGGAGGCCCATTTCAGGTCAGCCCAGGGCCTCCAATCCCTGCCTGAGCTACGTTGAAAGGGTCTCTAGCTCTGGCTCCATCTCCTGGATGGATCTGGAATGTACAATGCGATCATGTCTCCAGCCCTGTCTCCTGCTTCTGCTCACCAGGTTCCCTGGCCCTGGTTCATGGCTTACAGTTGATGGAATCTGTTCCTAGAACCTGGCTCTGCTTGACCTGCCATGGTCAGATCTTGTGGGATGGTGCCCCACTGCTAAGGTTGCAGTCTATGCTGGGATAACCCTCAGTTCCCCTTACCTTAATAAGCAGACAATAGAATTTTTTCTTGGCTTCAAATTTTTCCTTGTAAGATATTACTTTTGAAATCACTAAGGGACCTAGGCCTCTGTATATCATGAAGGGTTTAGCAAAGCATTTTCTGAATACTTAAACAGTGATTTTTGGCTCACATTTCAGTGGCAGTTCTTTTATTTCCAGGAGGTTGGAAATCGCTACTGCTTTATATGTAGTAATAATCAAACAAGGGTAGAGGAACAGAAAATATACACAGTCTTCTAAATAAAAGGGAGAAAGCCAGTAATTTTCTAAAGGTACACCGTCTTCTAGTGTGAACTTCTGTAGCTCTTCAGCAGCCCTTTTTACAAAGACCCTCTAAAAGAAGAGTCTAGCCTTTTAAATTTCTGGCATTCACTCTACTGTAAAGAACACACACATTAAATCATAAGCCTGCCTAATTTTTTTTTTTCTACCTGAGATGAACTAGAAAGCAGCAGACTTGCTGACATCAGTTTTCATGTTGCTCAACAGTTCTGACAAGCAGATGTGAAAATTCAAGTACATCATGATTTACAAAGCCAGCCTCTGACTTGGCCTTAGCAATGCAAAGGGGAATTCTGCCTCACAGATGCCTCCTTTTCTTGCATATCCAATGTCTGCACTCAGCCGTTTAAATGCAGTGCAAAAAGAAGAATCATCTGCTACACCCTGCAGTACAAGGTTCCCTTCCATCACCTATAGACTAAACTCAAGAGCCAGCAAAACATAATTTGAAAGTGGAATTAAAGGCTTGTATCTCCTCTTCTTAGAGATAAATGTTACCCAGTATGGGTTTTATTTCCTTTCAAAAGTCAAGCTGAAATTCAGCTGCTGCAACTGTATTCATCTCTTTGCAGTCTCAGCAAGTTTGTCCTGTGTAAATAGTGTGATCTTAATAAATAAATACTGAAGCACAGCTGGTGTTGGAAAGATATCACTGTTAGGTTGCTGCAGCATGCTATCACTAGTGAGTGTAGCTAATTATTCTCAGAACTGGGAAATATAGGGGAAAGGAATGCAGAGGAGAGTCAACAGAGCCTGGAACAAAAACAAAAGGATGTTTTCCTCAGTCCACAGCAAGGACATCTGAGCATCATGAAAGCAAGTGTTTCACCAAACTTGGTTCTGAATTATTCCCTTATCAAAACAAGTTTTAATAGCCAGAGTGGTATAAAGCTGTAGCTCTATATTTGCTGCTTAAAATGAATACCATTTTTTTGAGAGGAAAGCAATGGAAATTGGAATACTTAAAAAAATCTAAAAACCAGTCCAAAACCAAAACAAAAAAAAAGTGAGCCTAAAAAAGTCCTGACTAAATTAGTGAGCTGGAAGATAAACAATTTTTCTTTTGTCCTCTGCTTTGCTGGCAATATGTAATAACCTATCTTTGAACAAAGAAGTCCAAACTTTGGGTTAGCTGCCACGAAGAAGCAGCAGATCGCTTTCAACATTTAGTCACATAACAGAGAAACAGTGTGTGAGCTGATATTTTTCTAGCTAAAAAAAAAAAATCTTGTATCTTAATTTTTTTTAAAAAGAAGGCAGACGAAGAGAGTGACCACTACACTTTGTATAGATTTTTCTTGTATTTTGTTTTCAGACTGTTGCCTGGCAATGCTGACACTTTTTTGACTTGCAGGTGTGCTAGTGCCTAACTGAGCTGAGTGCCAAATAGATGAAGCAGAGTACAGCCCAAGTTTCCTCATCTACCTTCAAATAAAAATTTATTCCAAAATTAGTGGGTAAAATTACTCAAGTATTAAAACTATTGAGTGTATTTAGCAGACATGATCTTAACTGTGTGACTGACAGTTTTAGAAAGGGTGAATTAAAATTGGATGTCTGATGGCAGTCTCCAAACACAACTTGCATATCAAAGTGACTTCAGCTTCAGCTACTGTAGAAAGAAAATCACAACACATTTTCTGGCAGTATCATTTTCTTATCATTTCAAAAGCATTTGAGAGAAAATATAAAAAGATGTTCAGCTTGGAGTTTCAATTACTTGAATGAACTTTCCTAGCCATTCATAGTTTACTAATTTACAGGTGCTCAGAATGCAAATTCTAGAGACAATAGAGGAAAACATGGGACAATACTGAGAATATTAAATAGAAAAATGAAAAGATTTTGGAAAAGTAATGCAGAGATTAAAGTCTAGGTGCTCATTTATGCGAAGATTAGAAGGAACAAATTTTAGCTGAGTAGTCAGGAAGTGTTTGGACCATTGCATTTATATGCATGTTAGTAGGATGGGAACAGAAGAAGGTAATGCAATAAAGACAGAAGTACCTCAACTTCAATTGCAGCAGAAGGGAAATGCAGAAGAAGGATGCACTGAAGGAAGCATTCAAAACGTGAGAGCATGTATGTTAGACAACTGTACTTCCCTTATTTCACTTTAAGATTATGCTGCATTTAATACAGAACATCTTAATTTGAACACTTGAGAGAAACTAAGAAACCAAGTCTCGGGAACTTCCTTTCTGTATATATGAAAACCTATAGGGAACTTGGTCCATTATAAAAGAAAATTAATTAAATTGTTCAGTTTGGGTTTTTTTTTCCTTTTTCAAGAACTTATTTTAATGTTGATGTCATGTAGAATACTGCTGTAAAACATGATACAGAAGTGTGGCTTCAGTTGCTACATAATTCCCTTGCTTGCAGGCATGGAGCTCCTGGTTTGAATACTCTCGTGACTGTTATAAATAAGTTTTGACTAACTGCCTCTCCTCCAGTGAGACACGGAAGATCCCCTCAGGCTCTTAATATGTTTGGAATAGTTAATGAGTGAATGCCACTCAAAAATCAATCCCAAATCAGTGTTATTTCCTGTTTTACCATTAATGTTTTGGGTTGTTTGGGTGGGTTTTTTTCTTTTCTAAATGGTGTCTGAAGTGAAGTGATAGGACTGCAGTTTCAGTTCTCATTTTGTAATTGAACATTTTTATTTACTGGTAGGTTGTTGCTTTGAATGAGAACACAAACCAGCTAGGGAGTTACCTAGCCAAGGTAATGTGCATAGCAAGAAACAATAAAAATGCTTCAAAATAGGCCCAATGAGGAAAGGCTTCATTATGATGCCACAAGAGCTTAGTCAGGGGGGACAGTTTTCATGAGACAAGGAGAAAACTCAGGCATTTAAATGTTTTTTTCAGCTTTAGATGTGGATGAGAGCTTAAAAAACTTTAATTTACAGCATGTTTAGTAGGGTTTTCTGGAAGCATGTGTGTAAACAGCATTCCAAAGTTTGGTATATTTGGAGTGGGATTTTAAGGGATATTTTAAATGTTACATGTTTTCTCTAAATACACATTTGTGTATACTATGTTGTCTATTTGGTTTAGATTTGTCATGCTTTGCTCTTTGCAGCTACAAACCACGACCATAGCTGATTCTAAGGCAGCTGATTCTAAGCTGTGCCTTGGTAAACCAAGTTTCTGAGGAAGACCATGAATCCATAGCTTTTCTAAATCTGCTTGCTTATTCCTCACAATATATCAAGAGAGATAAGTCAGTAAACAGATTACAGGGAAAGTTGGAGAGAAAAGGAAGAACTGATCTTTAACACACAAGAAGCTAGAGTCACTTAATGATTGCAACAGAAAACAAGAGAAATACTTCGAAATACGAGTCTGGTTCAACTAGTGTGACAGAGAGAAATAATTTAACTTTCCATTGCATGCTACCTTTTTCCAGTACTGAACTTGGAAATAGCACTTAATGAACAGATTTTGGACTGATATTTGTCTGAAGTAACTTTCTTGGCATGTGGTTGTAGCCAAAAAAAAAAATTGAAGAAAAACGTAGAGCTTGGCATCATTGTGAAGGCAACTGGGAGCAGGACAGAGACAGTTTGCCACACAAGATTTTGATGAGCTTGCGTCTTCAGCACGGTTGGCCATTCTTGTCTTTGCATCTCAAGAACAAAGTGAAGGCAAAGGACAATTCAAATTATGGAGGAGATGGAACAGTTGGCTTATGAGAAGAGAATAAAATATCAGTGATGCTCCACCTAGGAGTGATGTATGAACAAAATTTACAAAATCATTAAGATGGCAGACTTACACCTTGGTACATGAGCCTGCAGTAATAAAACTAGATGGAAGTTCAAGAAAATTGTAGGAGTTTAATTTAAAATAAATATTTCTTCTTGATGATAGAAAGCTTCTGGAATCCTTTGCCATAAGAGATTGTGATTGCAAATGATATAGATGCTTACAAAAAGGAAGTAGATAAATTTTTGGACAGCAGGTCCATGAAAATGCACTTAAAATAAGATGCAGGACTGTACCCTCTTGCATGCTTATTGAAAGAAGTATGGAGGATGGGGGACTAGGTAAAGAATATATGGCAGGGAGTGGCCAGGTTCATGTGCTTCCTTTAAACAGTTTCTCTTACAGCTATCAGCTACAGTTTTTTTGGATTCAATTTAGACAACAGTCCGAAAAAATCTTCACGCTCTTTCCAAGAAGAGATGGGAGAAAGTTATGGAGAAAAGAGCGGGGAGGAATCATGTGACTACATGTGCCAAGGAATGGAAAAAGGGAGGGAGTGTGAGATACAAAGGATCAAAAACTGTAAAAACAGAGGGAAGTGTGAGTGCAGGCACTGAACAAGCAATTTCACTGTTTCCTGATGGCATCCGAGGAGCCAGCAGATATCACCTAACAGAGTAGAGTAGTGAGGCTGGATGTGTGGAATGCTGCTTTCTCCAGCCTCTTTTCAGGAAGCTGTTTTGTGAAAGGTCTGTACTGTATTCAGGGCAGTAGGATCCAGCTTTCTAGAGGAATAGCTAATTACACTACTGTAAAAAGCTACAGCCCTTGGCACCAGCTGCATGAGTGCAGTCTGGATGCACTAGTGGAGGTGTTCACAGGGTGGCAATGGTGCAGGGATGCTTTACGGAGGGACGAGCAGGAATATACCCAGGCACCACCGATGGGTATTGTCCATTGTGGTGATTACCACCATGGTCACCCCTCGAATGATGCTGACTGGGGTAGTCTGATGTAATGTGTGCTATGCCTGTCTCTCTCAGCCTCACTTTAAAGTGATCTAGAATCTACAAGCAAGCATTTTTGTTAACTCAAAGGTTCTTTTGTGCAATAAAAGGAATAAGTCAAATCTTTTTAAAGATTTTCATTGATTTTTTTTTTTTTAAGCAAGGAGTTGCAGGTGATGACATAGCAATTAGCATACTTGACAGAAATTCCAATCTCAACATGAGAGAATGGTTTTCTTTTTAGGATTCAGTACCAACTGAAGTTCTGAAGCTACTACACTGCACCCAGCCTAAGCAGAATACTCCCAAAGCAATCAGTATTTGCACTTATTGAAGAACACACCGATTTCTATAACATCTATGTTTACAGATTTCGATGACACCTATCCAGTGTCACAGTTGATTCTTTACTCTTGTCTTAGATTTTTATGAGATCATGACAAAATTATGACAAAGGACCTTCTACTATTATTTCCTTTTTTTGACAGCAGTGAGAAGTTATTTGTGCAAGTCTTGGCTTTTCACCTTTCTTTTCTGCTGCATTCTCCAGAAACTGGAGTACTGGCATTAGGATAACAGCACGTCTTATACAGATGTGAGGTAGGCTAGGCTTTGAGATACTTCTGGATGCAGAGAAAGATGAGGCTATTTTGTGAGGCTATTTTATATTTTAAGAAACGGTTTGTGGGATAAATATGTGGTTTAAAATTATAATATGTACATATAATATTGTCCCAGCTTGATATTATAACTTAAAAAAATATATATGTGTGTCTGAATTACAAAGATTTCCTGGTTTTGAGGGACTATTTTGATGACAGATAATTACATGGGAGCCTGAAATGAGTTCTGATTTCAATATAATTATCCATCTACTCCTTCAATGCTTTTCCTTCATAAACAATAGCTATGGGCCTCAGCTGCTTCAGACTATCTGCCCCGAGTTTAATTAAAATCCTCACTAACACAATGTGCATCAAGAAATTCAAGACTGTGGATCATCTTGGCTTATGTAAGTTCCCCCAGGAACCAAAATCTTCATCCCTAAAGCTCCTTTAAAATATGTAGATGTTCAAGGGAGAGGATAATAAAAAATATTAGTGGTCAGGAATTGAAGAATTCAATGGTTACAGACAGAGAAGAATCTGGTATGTTTTCACTGTGTTGCATAGCTGTTCCTCTCTTCAGAATTTGTGTTGCCTTCTTTAAAGCTTGTAACTATGTCAATAACTTGACTAAAATCTGATACTCTTGAGAGGTAATATCAACTCTTCTGTTTTCCCAAAACTTCTGAGAAAGCTGATGGATAAAATGACAGATATGATATCTAGCAGTCCTTAGACTCCTTTCACTGTAGTTTTAGACACAGAAGTTGGTGTAGTCTGGGTTTCACTTCATCAAGCCCTGTTGAAGGTAATTTTTTCCTTGGTATAGTTAAGAGCCATTGACATGGACGATTGCAGGCACAGACAGCAATGCATTCCTGAATGTCTCCACTCTCTCATCAAGAAACCTCAAGTTATTGGAGGGGACAATTTCCTCCTGTTGGGCATTGCAAAATTCTGCACATGTACAGCTGCCAATATTATAGACAGGGATGCTAGTGATAAAGACAGATGTGAATAGGGTCTACAATTTAGTCAGTGGCAAACCAACAAAAAACAACTGGATTTTCTGAGCAGAGAGAGAGAGCAAGTGAGAAAACACCTGTAGAAATCACTAAATGAAATTAGATTTAAAGAGAAGTCATTGAAATAAAATCACTTAGGTAGAGTAGTTGAACAGATTAATGGAAATGAATAGCGTGGAACACAATTTCTTAAACTACTCTGTAGGTCACAAAACCTTTACTTAAAATGTAAGGTGATTTAACTTAATCTGACATTACACCTTCAGAGAGGAATAAATATAGAATTGGGTTAAAGTGTACGAGAACATAGCTAGTCTATGTAGTTTTACAACAATTTAATTAATTTAGAGCAAGATATATGAGCATACATGATGGGCGGTGGTAAGTATGCAGATGTGGTTCATAATATAACTCTACATGGTAAGGGAATAAGCTTGCCTAATATCTATGAAAAACAGTTTCATTCAAGTCTCAGCAGCAGCAATAAATGCAACAGAAGTTTGCTTTTCTTTATAAATGATTACAGGCAGAAAGAAAGATAGGTATGGTAATAAACGAATTGAAGATGTAATGGATACTGACAGTTTGGAATAAAAGCTAGAAAGGTGGCTGTGTGCAGTAACTAAGCTATGATTTCACATTCTGCAGATTTTATGCCAGTGCTTGTGTGACTTCTGAGATCTGTAAAATTTATCCTTACCACATCATTTTTTTTCCCCTCCACTGAATTTAATCTTGCTATTCTCCTTATGCTGATTGACTGACATTACCTATTCAGACAAAAATGAAGCTGCTGGGTGAAAGAAGAGAGAACTATAAATTCTTCAGGAAGGATTTGGAACAGTTTCCAGCACTGATCGTTCTAGTTAGAGATGTACACATGCCCAGAGGGCCACAGGATTTGGGTGGAGACTGTCACACTGAGTATAGTGTTGTGAGAAGAGAAAACATTCTGGTTCCTTTGTTTTTCCTACTCTTCTTAAAAAAAAAAGCTGAAAATAAGCAGTGAAATATTTATGTTTTATCATTTATATGCATATATACACAAATGTACATGTAAATTATATATAGTACTATCGTATATATAATAATGTGGTGCTGATTAATAAAAAACAATGATATTGAATTTTAGGTTGCATAAAAACTCCTTTGATACAAAACCTAATTAAAATTTAAGTGACTTTCAAAATACCATATAATAAAGTGTCTGACAAAAAATTGTAAATGTTCAGTTATGTCACTTGTTCTTGAATTGCTTTAATAAAGTTGACAATAGTTCACTAACATTTTTGAAAACTTGTTCTTCTGAAGTTTGCTGAGGATTTGTTATGATTCTCTATGGAGGACAGAGTAGAGGAAGATTGGGAAGTAGGGAAGAGATTCCATATGAAAAATCTTCCTGATTTGTGGTATTGAATGCTAATTAGAATATTTATTCATAAACATGGAAGAAGATAAAGTTGTATTTTGCTTTGTTCTATGGTAGTGGTGAACATGCATTTTGTAATGTCTGTCAAATACATCCATTGATTTGTATGATTGTAAATTGCCCATCAAAAGTTCATTACTTCCTTAAGCACATCAGTAATTTCTAAACAGAGTGTTTCTAAAGAGGAAACAAACAAAAAATTTCATGTTTTTGGTTTTGTTTTGGTTTTTTTGTGTGGCATTTGAACCGTATTACTTAATTTTCATGCATTCCATAAGGTAAATTGATATGATTTCTTTACTATGATTTGATGGGCCTTTCCAAATAGATTGCTGGAACTCAGAAAAACTACCTGGTAATTCAGTGCTGGAATATTTAAAGTCATAAGGTGAAAATGTTTTTCTTGGTAAAACTGCTAATTAAATCCAAGAAACTGAGTAGTCACAAAAATTATGGCTGAAAATAATTCATCCCATAGTTTTGAGAACCACTTACAGGCAACATTTATACATTTATTATTTCTCTAGTTCAGAGTTAACATTTTATTTAATTAAAGTTTATTACAAGTTAAATATTGTTTTTCACACAGCTTTTACATAATATAAAATATTGTCTCCTACAAAGAAAAGTGGCTTTTGTTATGAATTATGTCTTTGGCTTTCTGTAGGCATCAAATCATTATCTACAAAATAGTCCTCCCCATTTGTACATGTCAGAAACTTGTGCATGCAAAATCAATCAAGATTCCTATCACACTGCCCTGAATAGTGTCTTTATTAGATTACTTCGGAGCTGGATGAGTCACATTGCAAGACAATCACTGCAAGGTGGGAGAGCTGCATGCCATGACATTGGCTGGATGCCCTGTTCAGAGCTACTCTCATTTCTCCTTTCTCCAGCAGTTGGTATTGGCTACTTCAGGTGGTACTGTCTTCTAGACAGACCAGCAAACATACTGAATGGATTTCAATATGGTAAAAAGATCTCTTTTTCTTGTCTTTTCACATACTGTATGACCTCATAAAGAGATAACTGCTCATAGGCATAGGTTTCTTGATTTCTCTTTTGTATGACTTCTAAAAGCATCTTAGAGTTTTGTATTTCATAACTTGATAAGCTGAGATTTTAATACTTGAAAACTGTGAGCTGTACAAAAGGTTGTATAAGATCTAGTTGTGAGACAACTCATAAACTGAGCCAGACTACAAGTAAAAAACAGGCTGTAAGGAATTGCAGCCATTGAATTAGGTGGTGATCAAATTTCAGCTACATTATATGAAATTAATGCAAATTTTTAGACATGCCAGGATAAGTGGAATTAATCCTTCCCCTAGAAACTATTTACCCTATTTGATACTTTTTATGTGATACTTTTTTAAAAAAAAGGCAAAACAGGGATATTCACAAGAATAGAAGTTAAATGTTCTAAGTTACTACCATCAGAGGGTTTGCAATCGAAAACTCCAATATTTGGAGCATGCTATCCTTTTAAGCTATAAACCAACTAACTAATGTATTTTAATTGTGTTTTTTAAAGATTACTGGCCGTGTTCCCAGATTTCACTATGGTAAGTGAGCTACTGATCCTTCACAGTCATCAAATATGTGTCATAATATATTTCTGTCAGTGCTCTAGACTTTGCATGTTCTTATTGTATGAATGTGAGGATGTCTGGTGTATTTAACTTAAAGCCTTGTTTGCATAACATGAATTTACATGCCTTCTATTTATGTCTATTTTGTCTCACTCTTCATAACTTCTTTATTTTGTATTTTTTTCTTCAGGAAGGCATTTTTAGGCCTTGAGATGCTCCCTTTAGTTAAACCAGAGCTTGCTTTAGATAAATAGGATTTACATTTCCTTTCAAACTTAATTACTTTTCAGAATCATGATCAATTTCCCACCTTGCTTGCTTGAGGGGAGTGACACTGTAGGAGACGCTTATGCATTCGCTTTGTACCAAGCCTTTATTCATACACATAAGGCTACACAATCAGCTCCTCCACTCCAGAGTGTGTGCCTGTGTGTGTGGCTGCAGCCACAGGCCTGCAGATTGGAATGCTGGTGATGGGGACCAAAACTGCTGAGGAATGGAGCTGTGTGGAGGAAAGAAATAATCTGGCTGTGACTGTCCATGGGTCTTATTATATAAAATTAAGTTAACTTTGATGGCCTCTTTCTATTTTTTTTTTTTAGTAGAGATTTCTTACATAATACCCTACCTAAAGAATTTCATCTTAGGGTTCTCTTTTTTACTTGTTATAAAACTGTTGTGTGACAGGAATAATTTTTTCTTTAGTAAAAAGACATACTAATTCGAGATCCTGATAGTTCAAATAGGGTGATTTCCTGTGGAAACAATCAGTTATATGTTGCAACTTCTTGCTTGTCATTTTTGTGTTTTAAAATAAAGTAAATTTTAAAGCATGAATTTAGTTCCGAGGGAATAAAAGTTTATGGAAAGCTCAAATATCATCTATAGTTTTGCTATGACAGTAATATTTCACATAAGCAAAAATCCAGTTATAGTAACATTAATAGAAACCCCTTTCTTTTTCCTGGACCTGTGTGAAGACTTATTTGGGGCAGGGTGAGGGAGCACTAAAAATATTGCAATCCTACTGGAAAACAATTCAGTTTGCACACTACTGCTTCTTAAAAGTGATTCTTGCGAATTTTACTTGGTATCTAGAGTGATTTTCATGGTTTGACTTCTTTAAATGGACCATAATGTAACCATTTAGCAGAAGGAATAGTCTTTGCCTATTCTTTGCCTATTAAATGACACCCAAGTGTCATTTAATAGAAATGGATAAAACAGGGAGGCCCATATTCAAAGGTCTCTCCTTGAACATAGAAACATTTCTGGTCCTTAATCAAACGTTATCTTGTAGACTTATTTATTTAAATGTTAGAGTCATGGAATGGTTTGGGTTGAAAGGAACCTTAAATGTCATCTATTTCCAACCCCTCCTGCCATGGGCAGGGACACCTCCCACTAGACCAGGTTGCTGAGAGCCCAATCCAGCCTGGCCTTGAACATTTCAGGGATGTAGCATTTACAGCTTTGGGCAACCTGTTCCAGTGCCTCACTACCCTCATAGTGAAAGAGTCAAACTAAAAGTAAAAATCTGTGATATTGAGTAAATGATCCTTCAGTTAATCTTTCCAATCTATGTCAAAATTCTCTTCTGCAATTTTGGTTGCTTGTCCTCACAGTGGGAGAGTAGGATAACAATTCATCTTTGCTTTACTAGAATCTCAAAAAAAGAAAAATAATTTTGACTAAATTCTAGTGTTGTGCAAACCAAATATTTTAAAAAAACATTGGGTTAAATTAAATTTCCATTGGGATTTCCATCTCAAGAACTGTAGTTTCTTAACTACAGGTTGCCAAAAGGCCTGTTTTTGAACATTTCCTGTAATCTGTCTTGAATCTAACCTTGAATAAAAGTCTTCAGAAAAGGTCTTCAGACAATATAGAGATGGAAAGAGAGCATTTATTAACTACAAGTGGTTTTGTTTCCTATTGAGCCATTTACACTTATCAAAAGTTTTAAAGCTGAATTTTTTTACCTAACAATGGGTTTTCTATCACTTCCCTTCAACTAAGTGCACTGTGACAGGAAGCTTTTCCTGTTGACTTGATCTAAATTTAAATTAGTGTGTGCCTCAAACCACAGGGTGTGCTGTCTCTAAAGATCTGACAATTCAGTCCAGGAATAGGGTGGCACATCTGTGAAACTGGATGAGCTCTTTTGTTCTCCAGAGAAGGGTGAGGGCTGCATAGCAACTTTACTGGTTGTCCCTTGAAAATTATGCCAACTTCAAAAGAGCAAGCATTTCTCCAGGAAGATTATACAGAAATAGAAATCAAAGATAAAATTGACTGGGTGGCACAGCTTGTCCATATATTTCCAGTGCCTACTAATCTTCACATAGTTTTAAAGATCAGAGAGGTCCATAAGTGTATCTTTTTGTTAGTCAAATACAATAACTACTCCATATTTTCCAGATTTATTAAAGTTTAGGATGGGCTTAACAGTTTTTAACCTATTAGTCTCTATTTTCATCACAGTTGTGAATGTGAAATCTGGTCTTTACTGAGAAGAATCTTGTTCTAAAACAAAGGATTCTGGTCCTTGTGTACAAGTGAAGTGGATTTTAGTCCAACAGACACATATAAACAAGTACTCATTTATAAATTATGGGGCTTTTTTCACTCGCCTGTAAAGTGTAGTAAAGATGCTCTTGTTTTGGTTAAAAGTAGTTATTTTTTACTTTAGTGCAAACTTAAGTATTTTACTTAAAACTAATTAGTCTAAAACAGACCAAGGGATTTTTTCATGGAGATCCTTAAAATATGTTTCCTGAGTATAGCTACATTAATGTTTATATTTGATAAATTTATGCAATTTCACAGGGACAATTATTCTTTTCTATGGCATGGTTCAAAATGGTTTTCATGAAAATAATAGTTACAGAGAGTGGTTTTAAAATATGATAATGAAATAATGGTGCAGATGTTATATTCAAAGTGACAACAGGAGAATAAACCAAAATCTGCAAGATAAAATGGTATACAAACAAATTCTTGTGATATGGACACAGAATAGAAAGTTGTCTTGCATTGTTTTGCCTTTGTTTCTGCCTGTGACTGGGGCCTCTTTTCCCTTTTATTGCAACTTTTTAAAATTTCAATTAGGGTAAGTCAGGTAGACTATAAAACAATACTGAAAATCAGTTCCAAGAAGAATTAGCTCCCATTGTTACTGGATATCCACCAATGGCCTTTAATTCCAATTCCCATCCAGAGACAAAAAAAAAAAGGGGGGGGGGAAGGAAAAAAAAGGGGAAAAAAAAAGAGAAGAGGAAAAAGAGAAGAATGAAAAATGTATTTCCAGAATTTCCAAGAGAAAGAGCTCTAAGTGCTCTTGCTTTCCATTTTCAGTCATTTAAACTACTGTCTTAGAACAATGGATCTTGCTATATTTTGAAAAGAAGTTAATTGAACTTGTATAAATTAAATTCTCTGACTGCAATAGTGCCTCAAGCTAGCTATGACAGGAAGAATCAGATCATGAGAATTGCAATCAAATTTTTAAATCAGTATTTCTAAATTTGATACCTTCTATTATTGCAATAATGTGGAGATATTAGAAAAAACTTTAAACCAAACTGAACTCCTTAGTATTTCCATCAAGCAATAATTTTTTCTTTATTTTTGTTTGCAGAGCAGTCATTTTTATTTGCCACTAGTGATTTCATTTTCCCCTCTGTGAATTAATGGGTAAAATATAAAGAGAGGAGAAAATAGATAACTTTATTGCTTCAACCCCATTACTGCAGCGTGGGAATTCATCAAAGTCCTATTTCCTTGTGTATGGACATCGTATGTTTAACCTTATTGCTCACATTATAATTACATGAAGATCTTTTATAATTTTTTTTTAAAGTAGGATATCACCTTTTCCTGTAGTATATAACAGGAGGCTAAAGAGAGTTCCTGAAGGAAAGCTTTTTCTTTGGACTCTGTCAGTCAGTCCAGAATTCTGTCCAACAAATTTGTTTAGTGAGGAGGACAGAAAAAAATATGGAGGCCATTATTTTTGCAAAAATATTGAAAGGCTTGGCAAACTGAACAATTATGCATTAGGATGCTTCATGTATATTTGCATTTTAGTTTTGTTAATTTTGGAAAATGTGTTTTCATTGAATGCTATAATATAATGGAAGAAATTTCTTGATGAGTGCTTCCAATGCATTTGCTTTTATAATACAGTAGTAATGTAAACAACTTATTTTTCTTTTGCTCTTATCTAAATTCTCAAGAAAAATGCTACCAAAGTCCATTGATTTCCTCTTGTCAGCATTTCTGTCACTAAGCATATTTGACAAATGACCTTCTCCATCTTCAACTTCTTCCGTTGTGAGACAAATCATACAATATTTTGTACAAATGCAAGTGCAGATAAACCATATGTCTAATGTATTTTTCTCAGTAATACTTGAAGTTTTACTTATGAATAATGAAGAGGACAAAAACGCACTTTTGCAGATTATCTAGAGGCAGATGTTTACATGAAAAATAGGACAAACCTGCACCTCTTTTTAACAGCAAAGAAGAAAATACTTTTGAAATTCCAATTCACAAATCTCTATTGACACTTTTCAGTGTTCACATTTTTTTTCTGTGAAATCACACATGACAAAACTTATTTTTCAGTATTTCTATTTCTGAGTATTCAAAGTGATATATCTAAATTCTGATGTATTTTCTCATGCTGAAAACCTCATGCTTATGTTTCAGGATTGAGCATAGGGAAAAAAATAACAAAACACAATGAACACCGTAGCTGGAATTCCTCCAGGTGAACTCAAATGTTCAAAAGTTCTTAAATGTTTGAATCTCAGCTAATCATCAGAGTTAATGGAAAGGAACAGGAACCTTTTAAACTGAATCATTTCTTCAATTTTTTATACCTATTTTAGGATGACATTAATCATTCTCCTGAAATTCACACATTTCTGCACACAGAATATAAAGGCTGTGTCAGATGGCTAATACTAAGACATCTAACTTTTGGACAACTGAAAATTTGGCATGATGAACTGCATCTATAATTGGTTAGAGTGGGAATTGTTTGGAACTTAGGAGCCAAAATGTGTTCAATTTTCAGTCTCCCTATGGGCCACTGTGGGAGAGAATGGTAAAATCTCTCCTTCCAGTAAATTGATCAGATCACTGAAGAATATTAAATTTAGTCTTTACAGAAATGAAAAACAGGAAACATGAAGGATTGAGCCATCGACTTCTCTGAACTGTTAAAAAGGATTTGAATTGACTGTATCTTGCAATCACTGCAGTCTGCAGCTACAGAAGTCTGCATGAGGGAAATCGTCCATCCTCAGTCACATGCTACATAAACCAGAAAATGGTATCTGATGGTGTCCCAGAGAAGTATCCTCTCCAACACAGTGGAGGCACGTTGTACTTTTCTACTCAGATTTGAACCCATTGATAGGTCAGACTTTGTGTTGAACTCAGTGATTGGCCAGATTATATATACTGGCCAATTAGTATATATACATACTAATATATATATATATTAAAACTATACTTGTGTATGTATAAACTGTACTGTCTCTGAATTTTAGACAATATTCCAAAATTAATGTGTTACTTTACACTGGGTTGAATTGCTGATGGCATAAGTTGGCCATTATACTGGAGACAAAATTTGCTGTTTAAGTACAGTGTTAGTCTTGCTGAAAGAATATCACACCATTGAAAACAAGCAAATGTATCTGTATGATGTTCAGAAGCAAAGTTAGGAATTTCACATGATACTGCAGACTCTTGTTCCATGTGGAGAGGCAGACCAGTACCCACAGATATCTCTTACAGTGTTAAGTGGGCTTTGACATTCTCTGTAGTGAGGTTGAGATGTTTCAAAAGAAAAGTTTTCATCAACTAGTTGACTATCATTCCAGTCTAAGTCCAAATTAAAACTGTGTGTCTGTTATGACAAATTAAAACTTGCATTTATTTCTTGCCCTTTTTTATCATTTGAATGATCTCTACAGCCAGTCTTCTGTTTGAAAAAAATCTGCGCTTTTCATCTTCGTGAGAAATTCTGAGATTTGCACATACTCCGGCTGCCAAAAGAGAACAGCCTTAACTGACCTTTGGAAAAAGCAATATGAAATCAGTTGCAAATTTAAACTCCTGAGTGTGAGAAAGAAATGGCTTGTGGAAAATACCTAAGAAGAGAGGAAAACCCTGGTCTATGACAATGGACGGGAAGGAAAAGGCACAGTCTCTTCTGGAGGTCCAAGCTGCAGTGTGGGCAGGGCACAAGCATACATTATGTGGAAAATGCCCTGCCTCAACAAAATTAAATGGTATCTGTCTTCTGTTTCTGTGTCTGTCTGTGTAAACAACAAGTTATGGTACAGGGTGAAACAACAACAACATAATCCACACCAGTCTTGACAGAGAGCTTTTCCTTTTTATTTTTTGGTCAGTATTATATGCCCCAATTCTCTGCATGCTGTGTGGCACGCAGTTGTCTGGTTAAGAAGGGCAGGCAACAGACATATGGGTTGTCAGTAATAAAACATTTTGTGGAGAGGATACAGCTGTTTCTAGTTTAATATCTGCCATCTGAAAGTGTCTGTATCACACAGAAAAGGCAAAAGAGAGAAACATTATCTCTGGGAAGCATACCAACACTGTTTCTAGCAAATCATTTCTAAATCTAGACATGTGCTAGAAACTGATAAACATCCTTTACTTATTGTCCTGAACATACTTGTTCTATTTCAATCTTTTCCAGCAGTCTGACTACTTGATTTCATCCTTTATAACTAAACCTAGCACTGATTGACCTAAGAAATCAAAGAGATACCTATGGTACTCATGTGAAATATATATTTTGTATAATCTAATTCTACCTCTGTGATATTTTCCTTCTCTTGAAGGGACTTATGGTGCTTCAGATCTGGGATCTTCCCATCAGTAACTGATCTATTAAAAAGGACATCTGTCGTTCTCTTAATCCTAACCACTGCTAGTGGCTGCTAGCCAAACAGACATCAAAACCAGCAATTTTTCATTACCTAGTTATTATCTCAGAATGCTGGAAGTCCTGCTCAAAGGCATGAATTTAAAAGATGTGAACAAAATCATAAATGGAGCATTTCTCATTGCAGAATATTTTATGGCTGCCATATTTTCTGTTGTCTGGAATTAGGTAGGGCTGGGTCAGTTAAGGTCTTATACTCCTAAAATCTGCAGAGACCTGCCCTCAGCTGAGGACTGCAGAACAGTCTGTAAGATTTTTCAGCTCTATAGGAAGAGTCAGGTGCCTTGGGGTAAAATGAAAGGAGCTGCAATTCTGATTTCAGACCTAGCCTAGACATCAACAGGACAGACACTGGTTGAAAATCCACCCAGAGAGGCACCCTTGGCACTTCCTTTAGGGATGAGGGGTAATGTTGCTACCAGGTCATTGTTCAGACATTACAACAATCTCCCATGATTGGGAGATTCTATAAGGCTTGCTGAGCCATGGAGAGCACTAGCCGATTTCCCCCATGTTAAAGGAATTCACTACATTTTTGAGGTGAATGTACAATTTGAACTGGAAAAGAAAATACTCTCCCTGTGGAAATTGGATGGCTCTCTCCCTGAATGAATGTGCTGATGGTGGGCCATTACCTATTGGGGGTAGGATTGGTGGAGGTAGGGTGATGCCAGTAGTACAGACAAAAGTTTAAGTGCCTTCCTCACCTCCCANAGTGAGGACTCTCAAATTCTCCAGGTTTCCTCTCCACAGTGGGAGAGATTTTGGTTCTTTGGTATCGTTGTTGTTTTCCTGTGTGTGTGTGTTTAATAAATAGTTCTTTTTCTGTCTTTCACATTCCTCCAGGGAATAGTTTTCTTTTCCCGAACCTGGTGGGGGAGGGGCGGCAGTGCCCTGTTTTGCTTTGAGGAGACGTCCTTTCGGACATCTTTCCTTGAGATTGGCCTAAACCGGCACAGGGCTCAGCCTCATCCTGGTGTGGTCTACCTGTAGCTTGGAGCCCTGTGCACATGTTTGTACTTGTTCCATGGCTGTAGAAGCTAAATCATAGAACTATAGAATGGTTTGGGTTGAAAGGGACCTTAAAGATCATTTAGTTCCAAGCCCCCTGCCATGAGCAAGGATGCTGCCTACTAGATTAGGTTGCTCAAAGCCCCATCTCACCTGGCCTTGAGCATTTCAGGGATGGGGCATTTACAGCTTCTTTGGGTAACCTGTTCCACTGCCTCACCAACCTCACAGTAAAGAATTTCTGCTTAATATCTAATCCAAATCTACTGTCTTTCACTTTAAAACCACTGTTCCTTGTCCTATCATCTTGTAAAAAGTCCTTTACTTTTCCTTCCCCTGTGAAACCCACTGTTTTAAAATGAGATTAAAAACTACAGGTTCAGGTGAGCTGACTGGCCCTACTCTCTACTGATGATGCCTCCTGACAGCTCAGGTAGCAGAACTTGCACTTCCTGGCCCCTAAACAGGAGGTGGCTGTCTGTCTGAGGGGCACTTCTCAAGAGCCAAGACAGCCGTGGAATGGACATGTGCTTCAGCTGTGGAAAATGCCTAAAATGGAAGGAAGGCACCTCTGAGCAGGGATTTTTCTGAGATAAGAGGTCTTATCATGTTATTGCCTCTTCAGGCCTGGGCTCTAAGACTCTCTATCAGCTACTTAAATTTCCTTATGAGCAAACATCTTTAAGAATGTTATTGTTTAAATATTATATTGAAAATCTGCCACATTTTGCTTGGCCTTTTACAATGCCATATTATTTTTCTTTTTTTTTTTTCATCTTTGAACAGTTTCTTTAACAGAATTTGGATTTTATGGCACAAGATATCAGCAGTTTGTTGCATTCTAATCAAACTTATTGTACTGTCTTTACAGTTGGCTGGTAAAATTAAAACACTCCCTGCCTTCCCTAACATAATCACAGAGGTATTGCTATAAAAATGCTTAGACTGATACAGCTGATTTAAGTACATTGGAATTACATCAGCTATACTGGTGTCAAACTGCACCTACACAGATGCATAATTCTTCCAGTGGAAACTCACAGGAGGTACTGATTTGGTATGTGCTGAGTGCTATAAATAGATAACATCCAGTTTGTATACAGCCCTCAGTGAATAGAGGACGGCCTAAACAGTACTTGAAAGCAGTGAGATTCAATATCTGTGTGTTTATTTGAATTTACCTCCCTTGGGTAACTGCCAGTTTTGAAAATTAACAAAGAAAATGCTTTGGTTTTACATGTTTAACTCTGAAAGCCTGTATATTTCATATCTACTCGGGGACTATAATATTCTTGAGAAAATGAACTCAGATTTCTTTTTTGAGTCTAAATGATACTGGTGATGGATATTTTACTGGAAAGAGACATATATAACACCAATGACCTGAATATTCATACAGAGTTGATAAATTGTCTTTGTCAGAGATAAAATATTAGTATTAATTCTAATGGGACGTACTGAAATGCAGTTAATAATATTTAATTATTTGAGATTTGCCAAATGGGTGACAAACTCCTCTCCTTACACTGCCAGTCAAACTCTCTGTTCCCACAAGGCTCTCATGGATTGATAGGCTTTAAAATCTGTGTGCTACATCTTTTGTTCTCAGCTCACAGCTTATGCAGTTGCCAATAACTTGTTTGCCTCTAGTATACATGTTGAGAAAAGGTAGATTCCCAGTAGGCAGTTCTTGTTGACCTTGACCAATCTCTCCTGTTCTCACGCTGGAGATCATTTCTCCCTCTGTAGGGGCCCACTCAACTGCTGGCAGGGACCAGGCACGAAATATGGACGCTGGTACTATTTGTCCTCATTTTTCTAACCTGCTTAATTTTACTGATTCTTTAATGAAGAACCTGATCCAGCAGCTGTTTATATAGGAGGTGGAAGAAAACAGCACCACAGGAATGGTGAAAAGCTGTTCACAAATGAAAGATAGGAGGAATACCGGTAGTGAGAAGAAGAGAAGTTATTTCTCTAGAAAATATGGCATAGAAGGACACCTTTGTGTATCCAGGTCTTTCCCTGAGGAAGAAAATGGGAAAATTGAGATGTTCTCTTCCTTAACTGCTTCTCAGGTTAATTACTGCTGCTGTTAAAGGAGTGTGCGTTTAACACAGGGTAGCACTTCTGTTGTATTTAGAGTACAGGGATACTATGGGCTAACAGAAATGAATAATTTTTGAATATTCTTTGATTGCCTAAAACCTAGTGGGAGGACATACCATATGAAAATTTAGACAGGGAGGCAAAGTTATTGCTTTTTTTCTAATCTGATCTGTTCTAGGTTGTGTCTCTGAGTTTGTTTACTCCATTTTCAAGCACTTTGTAGCTGTTATGTCAGAAACAGTGACCTATATTTTTATTTTATCCTAGATTTTATACTTTCCTTTTTATTATATTTAAACCAATGTGTATAATGTGCGTTTTACTGATAAAAGTTTAATAGTGGTGTTTTAAAAGCCTTCAGCTTTACGTAACTGATTACTATGTTGTGATAAAAGTAAAATACAAACACAAGAGACACAGTGAAAGAGATTGCCATACTTCTAATGTGCCCCAAGTAATGAATAGGCACTTGAAATAACTGAAAACAAAAAGTACATAGATAAGCATAAGCATGCAATAGCAAATCATTTTGAGATACCAGTGAAAAGTCATTGAGAAAGTGAGTAATTATGGATTTGATGGATATTTGAATGGTGGCCACAGAAGCAGTAAAGGTATTGGAGAGGGGGTTTATTTCCTACCAAACAGGTGCCTATCTGGACTCCTTTGCTTGTGTTCTTGGTTTCAATCCTATTGAAACACTTCATTTTGACTTTGATTTTTCTTCAAATTATATTGATTTTGCTTAGTCTAATATAAATCATGATTTGTGTTCATTATTGAGTAAAGACTTATCTGTATTGATGTGTGCTAGACTGACCACTATTAAATAAATTCTGCACATACATAGATAATTGCTTTTGTTTAAGAATGTTAACTCTTCCTTTTATTCCAATGTTAAATCTTTGTATGTAATTGTAGTTCAAAATAAATAGACTCTTTAAAATGTCCTAATTTTCACTTAGACGAAGACTTTTGTTTTTCTACTGAGCATTAAATAAATTATCAAATGAAAAGGATGGGAAAATAACAACACTTTTCATACAGCTTGGAGATTTCACTGTGTTGCAAGTTTTTCACAGGAATAAATTAACACATTGTCATACTATTAAAAATAAGTTTGTAATTTCGATACACCCAGTTAAACTTATGGAGGTCAGTAAATTTGGACACTTCTTTAAATCTTTAGCATTTTGTTATTGAAGTTATAGTGTTCTTGCTGCATAGGACTATTTCATTTTATGTGAATTCTTGAGTGTAATAAATAGCCTGAAAAAGAATATCATAAATCAAATAATTAGGTGGAAATTAAAGTCAGCATTTACAGAAACAGAGGAACTTCTGTGATTCTCATCTGACATACTCTCCAAATTTCATGTTCATTGTCCAAAGTACAGGCACAAGGTTTCACTTAAAAATGTAATTTCTTTTACATTGACAAGATGATTCTTACCCTAATGTTATTTTCAGAAACATCTGAGTCATCTTAACAGGAACTATTTAAAAAGTGTACCAGAAACAGGGATCCAACTATTTCTAACAGTTACCAGCAGAGCTGCATAATTATATAAAGTGAATGATATTATTTGCTGTTTTCCCTTTCTGCTGTTTCCCACAAGAGCCACACATTTTTGCATCAATCAAGTATATTTAGGGGGGAAAAAAATGTGTCATTCCCATTGCTGTGTTCCTCCTCTACACACTTCAGTTGACAATCTTTCTAGGCACTATTCTCTAAAATACCATATCAAATGACTAGCACAGGATGAGTCTGATTATTTATCATTCATCACTGCACCTAGAGATTGCTGTGATTAACTCCTGGTCATGCCTGTGCTTGTAGGAGCTGTGTGATGTTTTTAAGATCTGTCCATGTTTCCTCATTCCCACTCCATCACAGCTCTGGTCTCAATCTTGCTTTTATCCTCACTTATGTCTTTCACAGCAAAGGAATATGAGGACGTAGGCATAGATAACTAATTTTAAATCCTTGCTGTGGGTTGACGATGGAGGGATTTCCAGAAGAGTTGATGCTTTTCCTCTTTCTCACCTTAAAAAATTCAGCAAGATTTGTGACCGCTTGATCCCTTAGCCTCTTGGTGACAAAACAATTATGTTCCATCTCTAGTAGTTTTTAAAGCATCCAATTTGCACAAAAGAGAAGTACTGAATAGAAGTGGAAAAGTATTGTTCTCAGAGAAACTCGCTCTAATGCTAGGAAGGCTGCATACTAAACATGTTGTAAGTTGATTAACTATCATCAGAATGATCCACATAAATATCCTCCACTAGTATGAAAATTAAATGTGCTTGACCATTGATCTGCCAGCAGTAGTTTATATCTAAAATATTCTGTTAGGAATTGCATGACTTAATTTCTATGATTTGTGTATTCTTATTTATTTACACACTGTAGCAATTTATCATAGAAAAACCATATGGCAGCCATAAACTTGAGCAGATTATGTTAAAGAATTTTCAACTCCAAACTGAAACAAAGTAAGTTTCTATTTCATGCAGATGTATTCTCCAAGTTGTTAAATTGCTTTCTAGGAAATGCATGTTGGTTCTTCCACAAAATGTATGGTTTTTCCTCTCATTAGATGTATTTGCAAACTAAACAGACACTTTTTTAATGCTGCTGTTGAAGAATCTTTTTTCACTTCTCTCTATAAATTTCTATTCATAACTGAGATAAAGCATAACACCTCAGCCCTCCTCAAACAATGTATTTTGGTTTTACGCATTTACTTTGAGTTTGTAGTTTCTCTTGAGCTACAGCACACTAACAGCTGCTGATAAAATTATAATATAACCTTTTCCTTATTCCCTTGTATTTTTATTAATTTAGCTAATTTGATTTTATACTGGTATGTCTAATGTTGTCAGCTTTGCAAAACAACTGTAGAAATTCCATAGACTCTTCCCACACTCTTTAAAAATTGAGTTTATATTCTAGCCACTAGTAACCTTTTTCACATGCGCCTGTTCTTACAAGGTCTGCCAAAAACCTTACCATAGATAAATCTTTTATATTTTTCCAGGTCCTGAATATCATCCTTTTAGCAATCATTAAGTTTGTATATATCCGTTTTGACGATGCTTTAGGGATGCCTTTAATTCTCAAAATGTAAGACCAAATGCAAACAGAAGGTTCTGGGCATATTTTGCTTCCAATTATTTGACATTATGGACTTAAATTATTTACTTTTTCATTCTGAGATGATGGTTATGGCCTCTGCTAGAAGTTAAGGATGTTAGCTCTTTAATGTTTTCTCTAGCATATGTACTTTTCCAGTTTGAGAAGAAAATTCCATAGCAACTTCCAGATGTCAATATCTCCCTAGAAGAGAAACTATACTGGTAGAACAATGGCATGAAATTTATGCTGGATTATCTCCATGAATGACAGTAGGTTTGGATGGACAGTTTGAGTGAAAGTTAAGAAATTTAATGGAAAGTGTATTTATTTTTTACTTTCTTTTTCTACAGTTTTGTTATAAAGGAAAGGAAGAATCTCTTTCACAGAACTTTCAATGGCCCAAGAGGAAAAATATAAGTTTTATTTACTTTATAGAGAAAGGAAATTAGGAATAATGTACCTTCTCCCGTGAAAAAGCCTGTAGTATTTTTAACAAGCACAAAGAATGAACTTTATAAAGGATTGTAAACTCAGTACAATATGCCACATACAAAGCAGTATTTGATATACTGTAAGATATTATTGTTAATAAATTCATACTGCACTAAACTAGGAGAAATATGCTGATGGGGCACAATGCATACACTTTGCCCGGGATTCATCTGACTTCAGTGTCTTCCATGGAGATATGGTAAATCTATTTAAGAGGCCACAACAACAATGTATCTCACCAGCATATTTCTAAACCAGATCACTCAATCAATCACATACACTCCAGCTGAATCTTACCTGTTTTACCAGTGCGATAACTTACAGTAACCTCATCTGTACTCCGGCTTCCAAGAACAAAAATAACTATTTGGAAAAGCTTAGGAAAACAACAAAGAAAGTAGAAATACTGAACAATCAGGGAAAACTTCTTGATTAAGAAGCTGTGGGGAACAATGAATAATGGAATTGGCCATCAGGAAGGACATAAATCTGATTTGAGTATTTTACTAGATAAAATACTAAGTTTGTGCTGAAAAGTTCCAGACTTACTAAGAAGTGGGTCTCTAATTTGTCTCTAAGTGCTGTGTACCCTAGCAAGAATAAGTAACAGTGAGCTGTCAAGCAGTTAACACAGATAAGGTTTTAAAGTTCAAGAGAGTCAACACCCCATCAAAACTTAATTCTTGTATTGCAATGTAATTTCTGGTTATGTAAATTGGAACAAGTATCTCTGTCTTCCTTACAAACACTGCAAAAGTTACTGATTGGAAGTTATAATGTATAAACTTCCTCTTTGAGTCCAGCTTCCCTAAACTTTATACTGCTGAAACGCAACCCTGAATTCTACGCTGAAAAAACCCAAATTCCTTATACGCCCAACTTAAAAACCATTTCAATATCCAAGTGAAGCACTGTCCAAATGGTCTCCAGTACTTGGAGAAGAATTTTTTCATAAAAGCCTGCAAAAAAACATTGCAAGTACAAGTGTCATGAAAGTCTGCACACACAATAGGATTTCTTTGGAAAAGTATGGGAATATCTGAATGCATTTTTAATGGTAAGTCATAAATTAATAGGGATGTTAATACTATGTATTTCATATGCTGATATCTCCACATGTACTAGTAGTTGTGTCAAACACAAATTACAAGTTTCTCAGCACAAAAGGAGCAGGGAGCTGAAGATTTTCTCGTAACAACCAGTGGGAATACTCTGTGTTTTGAAGAACAGAAAGGCTGTAGGACTGCAGAGTGTGTTGATACACAATCTAAAAATAAAGACCCCTATTGTTTCTGGACAAATTACAAGATGTACTCATCAGATGCACTGAAAATCAGAAATTTAGAGAGAGAAACAGAAAAAAGTTACAGGTGTGGGATTTGAAGTACAAGGATGGAATTGCATCTTCACAGAAACCACTCTGTTGACACTTAAGCAATTTGTCACCCAGGATTGTGAGGGTTTCTGACATCATAGGTTTCAACATTAGGGGAAGAAAAGAAGGAAGCTGACAGATGGGATATTTTACATCTGTGAGGTGATATATCATTGTATCTAAGTTAATTAAAAGTTCTTCTGTTGGAAGAAAGATATGTTTAGAAAGATTTTGGCATTCAATATGATGATGTTTCTTCACTGACAAAAGGAACTTAGCTTTGTATGACATACTGTGCTCAGAAATTTTTTTGTGGGCAAAATAAAATGTGAAATTGAATTTGTTTTTTTCAATAATTCACTCAAGCAAATAAAGATGCTAAGTTATGAAATGGCATGTATGTCTTTTTCTCTTGGCATTAAATGGATGGCTTCTGTAAATGGAAAAAGTGCTTAGCTTTGAAAATGCAGGGTCCAATTCAAAAAAGCCTTTCATATAATTTGTGTAAGTGTATTTAGTCTGCTGAGAAAGTGTACTGAAAGTGATTGTGGTCACAGTCCTGCTGCTTATGTACTGATTTCTAGGACTCAATTCAAGAGAGTAGACACAGCCTTGCTGTTTATTCTGTTTAGTGCCAGATGAAATCTAAGGGAGGATGCTCCTTGCTTCAGAAAACTGCAGGTCCCTGCTCACTTCACCATCCTATCTGCTTCCCTTGTGAAACATCTTAGTCACACTGAGGCCTTTGGTGAGCAATCTTTAGGCAACTAAATGAATTTCTGTGTCTCTACAGATCTTCCAGGGACTGAGATTCAGTCCTGTGTAATGAGACCTGTAAAAATCCTGGAGATTCAGCTACAGACTCTCAGATCAGATGTGGGTGTACTCAAGTTGCATAACAGTTATTCTCTCTCCCTAAAGGAAAGTAATTATGGTTTATCTTACCTGGAATTTCTGTTTCAGAACGGTGCCTCATTACAAAACTTGTAAACTTCATGTATTTCAGCTAAACATGGACTGCCAAATGCATGTCTACGTTGTACGTCAAAAGAGCCAGGTTGGAGTCAGAATTAGGCCTAGGTAAATTGAGTTTTCAAGTGTCTGTGCCATTTCTGAATCAGCACAGTTAGAAGGAGCTGCAGTTTAGGGGTTATTTGTAAAGGGCAAGCTTGTTTCTAAACACATGTAAGGAATGAGCAATTGCTATTTGATGAGAGGTGGCTGGTAGACTCATAATTGTTTTCTGACTGGCATAGTGGTAAATGAAATTTTTACTGTAAGCATAAATCTTGCCTTGTCTTAGATGAAAGTATTTCATATTAATTTACAGCAGTTCTAGGAAAATACAAGCCTGGTATTTTGTTTTGACTTGGTAGCAATATTGTAACAACCTGATTTTTGCTTGAAGTTCTAAAAATTACACAGGGAAGTAGAAAATCAAGTAATTAATTCTGGTTGATTTTACTTATCTATTTATCTATTTATTTTAATTTTTTTTCCTAATAATGAACCTGGATCTCAGCCACAATGGCTATTTCTATATTAGCTAAGAAGTGTTAAGGAACATTTCTAGGAACTGAAACTTGGATATCAACACTATCAAATTTTTAGAAAAGTCCTTGACAGATTTTTGGTCTATAAAACCACAACTCTGAAATAATTACCCATTTTTTTTTTCAGATTTAACAGAGAATATTCAATAGAAAAGGTTTTGAGCAGTTTTTTTAAATCTGAAAGTTTATTAGGAAGGACGGAGGTGCTTGGCAGATACTGGCCTCAATGACAGTGAATAGTCTCAAGCAATTTGCTAGCACAGAAACTGGCAAAATTAGCTTAAAATACACTGTAATTATTCTTTTACTACCAATAATTATTTGTTTTCTTGCAGTTTTAAAGTAATTGCCTTTTAAAATTTATGTTACAACATGATAAAAACAGTGACAATCATGAGGCCTGTTATTCTGTTTGCATTTTTCTGTGGTTCAGACCTGTATGAGATTTTAAAGCTTGTTGACCAAAACCAACCATATATGTTAAGACAGGGACCCATCACCTCCCTACAGAGTAGCACAGTATCATTTCCATTACTGATTTCTATTACTTTTGTTATATTTGAAAATATTTAATTTTAATAGACACTATGTCTTTCAAAAATTTCCTTTCATGTCAGCACACATATTAAACATTACACTAATATTACACTGTTTCCTAAGACTATCTGCTCCTCCTGCTAACATCTTTGGGCCAGATATTTCCTAAAGGTCCTTTCAGAAATTCTACTAAATTACATTTAAGATTTCTTTTTCCATCATTGTTTCAATTCTTTTGAATAAAATGAGGCTTAAGAAGTGCCATTCTCATTTACAGAAGCTTTGCTGATTTCTATTGTATTGTGCTCATTTGTGTGTTTTACAAGTCTCTTTCAATGTGTTTTCAGCTAATTTACCTAATACTGAGGTCATGTTCTTTGGTCTATAATTTTTAGGTTCACACCTAACGCATCATTTAAGATGGCTACAATACTGGCTACCCTCCAGCCCACTTGCACAGTAGTGGAGATTAATGAGAAACACTATTTTTTGTTTGCAATTCAGTCACTTTGATGGGGATTTCAGAGGTCGCTAATGCAGTTAGGTTCCAAAATCCCATTAACATTTAATGAAAAATGCACATTGTACTCCCAGAGCTCTGGAAAACTCTTAATTTTCAGTCATAAGTGCTCCTCAGTGAATGCTGTTTCATCCTAGCCACACAGTGATATGAGTTCACAGTTTAGCATGACACCTTCTTTTCTAATGCAGCATCACTTTGGCTACACCAGTAGTGAAGCTTAATGCAGAAATCATTCATTCCTTTTTACATAAAGTGGTAATAATAGTCGTGTCAGTTCGGCCATATCCTGAACCAGCCGTTGACTTAAATACGTCCATTTCATGCCGGTTGCTCAGTTTTGTTCAGCATACTTGCAAATGTCATTAACTTTGTTGATATTTTGCATATTCCTCTTCCTTGTCTTTCAAGCACTTTCTTCCGTGCTGTGGAGTCTGTTATTCCCCACTTGGTTGTTGCCATATGGTAATAATATTGTTACCAATACTACCTGCATGTACCATGTCAGTCAGTTCTGGCCTGTTGATTTGCACTGTTTGCTTTGAATTCAATGCTGCTTTAAGTAAGTTAATTTCTGAAGCTTTGGGATAAACCTAGAAACCTGCAGTTCCCATTTCCCTGTAGTTTTTTTAAAGCTTACTGATCGCTGTTGGAGTTCAACTATGTACAGAATCTTTTCTAAAGTAGCCGAGAGATACTTGAATTGTGTTATTTTGCATTGTAAGTCTGTTTTGAAGAAGGATGTACAGCAGTAGAAGGTAGCTTTTAAACTGTCTTTTACAGTCCAGGATAAAACAAAAAAAAAAAAAAAAAAGGGAAAAAGTCTAAAAAACACCCAGAAAACGAAAAACCAACCAAACAAACAAAAACCCCATAACAACAGCAAGCAAAACAAAACAAAGACAAAAACAAATCAAACAAATGAACAAACAAAAAACCAAAACCAAAACAAAACCAAAACCAACCAAAAAAAAACCCCAAAAAACAAACTTTCACCTGAAGAGTCCCTTGCTTCTTCTGACAAATACAAAATCCTTTGAAGAAATTCTGTTACACAGGCAATTTTATGTGACCGCTGCAGGTATAAGATATGGAAAATGCTGGTCAAGACACATGGGTAGAGTGGATATAACAGTTCATGTTGACATTCCTAAGACCACATCAGAAAAATCTGATTAGGTTTGCATCTTGCAACCAACACAACACCAGAGGATAAAATTTGACATGAAATAACTGTTATCATTTGTGATCATTTATAAATCACACAGAAATATGTAACTTTGAGGCTGAATAGTCAGAAATAGAATTGGAAAATATATCTTTAATTTTGACAGATTCTAAACTGTCCTGTCTGGAGGCTGGGAAGAACTGTCACTAGAACAACATAAAATAAATAATATTCAAAACACAAGATGTCCTTGCAGACAGAGTTATGTAACTATATGCTAGTTACATAACAAAAAACCCATAGAATGATTATTTTCCATCAGCGAATTTTCAGCTTCTTGTACTCCAACAATCTTATCTTGGAGTGTTTGCTAGTTTAGCAAATTATTCCTGTGCTTTGTCTAGATAGACTAGTGTATTTTTTTCTTTCTAATTTACATCCAGTTTGTTTTGGTGGGAGAAAGGAGCATCAGGACTTTTAGAGTTTTGATCAGGAATAAAGAACAAGTTTTCCTGAATGAGAGGGAAGATACTGATTTTCTGCCAGAATCCTTCTTGGAAAGAACTGACTGGATTAAAAAAAAAAAAAAATTGGTCTCTAATGGAATGTTTGAAAAAAAATTCTCAGAGACTTCAGAACATCTGTAAATATATGTTCCTGACCAAAATTTGTAGGTTTAATATCTTTATGTTCTTCTTTAATACTGCAGTCAGAAGTGACCCTGCAGACACTGGCTTCAGTACAAATAGGGGAAAAAACCCTCAAGGAAATAACTTCCTGGGATTCTTACTATAGTATGACTGGAAGGAACTACAACTACTGTAATTGCTTATCTTTCACAGAAAAATTCTGGACAGCGTTTATAAATATTACATGTTAGAAAACTAAAATCCACTGAAATTAAGAGAAAATTTTATATTGTTGAATTTAATAGAAATAAGACTGGCATCAAATCAAGCTAAGATCAAAAATGTGTCTTCTTGAGGATGAGAGATTTGTGGAGTTGGATTATTTTTTAAATTTGCCCATTGGTTTAACTCAACGACATTTGCATATGCTAAAATTGGATTGGAAACACCAAGGGACAGTAGTGGTCGATTTGAAATGATTTGAGAGTTAATCTAAAACACTTGTTCATCTTAATTTGTTTTACAAATCTTGACACAAAACCGTGATCTAGCATATAGTCATTATGTACAGTATTATAACTGCTTTTTTCAAGATTCTTGTGATTTCTAACAGTGGAATATCTACATTCTACAGAACACCTTTTATTAAAGTAAATGAGGCTTCTAATAAAGTGTTATGGATTTAGAGATGTGAGATGAAGAAGGAGTCTTTGTTTCCTAATTTTTTAATTTATATTTGTTCTGCTCCAACAGGACCACATTTTAATTTTATGCTAAAGAAAAGAGATACTAAAAACCAACAACTGTGTGCATTCATTACTGCTGAAATGAAGGCTTAAGTAGGGACAAAGCAGTAAAATGAAATTGAATGTTAAAATGGTATTTCTCTGCATCAGCTTCCCAGTTTCTATTTTAAATATTGGTTGAAGAAGCCAAAGCAAATATACATCTGTTTTGCATTGCAAACTGACTTGACACATTGAACAGAGTATTTAATCTGTTTTGAACACACAGAATGCAAATCACCATAATACCTAGGTGCTGTTGTAAGGCCCAAGAGTATTGAAGATTTGCACTATGACATTTAACCTACTGCATATTGAATTTGTGTTGTAATGTTATTCCAGTGAGCACCAGATTTTGTCATATACAAAAGCTTCAGCCCTATGATTGCTATGTCCCACACCTACACAGCCCTTTAAGTCTATAATTGCATATGCAAGTGTATTATTAATGGCAAAAATTATCTACCTGTTTTGGACATGCAAATAGCATATCATCATGCTAGTTGCTCAGTTCCATTCAGCATACCAGCAAAGGCCATTAACTTCTAATCTTTTGCATATTCCTCTTCCAGAGGAAGTGATCAGACAAAAGGTAAAGATTTATATAATTTTTCTCCTCTCTTTCTTAGTCTGCATGCCTGAAAAACCAGAGAAATCCAGGAATTATCTGACAGACACAAGGAAGTATCATTTTGAAAGATACCAAATTTTCTCTCCAGCTAACAATATTTGTAAAAATGTTTTTACTATTTTCCTCTGGAAATTTCCTTCCTTCCTTCCTTCCTTCCTTCCTTCCTTCCTTCCTTCCTTCCTTCCTCTCTTCATCCTATTGGAGAAATGCAACCTCAGTTCATAGATGCTCTCCTATGAGAATATTCTCAATGAATAGTTCTTCTAGTACAGTTGAGGACAAAGTGCTGCTGAAATCTTTTTGTCACACATTTTGGATTTGTTTCTTACTACTTTCTGCTTATGTAATTTAGGAACATAAAAGCAAAAGGGACTCCCTGGGTTGGCAAATCCAGACATTCTGCTGGTAAACAAGCAATCTCAGCAATACTATTCATCTTATGCTATTTAGCTCTGTCTTTTCTCTCTGATACCTCTTTTGCGTTTTTGCTATCAGCCTCTTAGTAAAATAAGCATCTGCTTCCATTGTTTTATGTTGCTTCCTCTTTCCTCCACTGTATTAAATGCTTTGGAGTCTGTTTCTGTTATTTTACTGCCTCTTTTTCCTTCCCTTCCAAATCCTATTCTAATATAACCAACTCTGTGAGGTAATTAAAAATTTCTCTATTGTAGAGTCCTGAAAAATGATTGGCTTAGGTGGTTCATCATAAGTTTTATTCACTTTTAGATATTTTAATTTGGCTCTTATTTAATAGCAATGACAGACAAAAGGCTAATTCTAAAGGCAGATTTTTGCCTTGGCAGTTGAACTCTGAAAAGAAAACACAAAATTGAAAGGGTAAGTTTCTGTGTTCACTGTATCTCTGTGAAGTTAGAGGAGGTGTAATCAGCTGTCAGAGATCAGGCTGGACTCAGAATTGAATGGAAGTCTCTCTTCCTTCCATCATCATGAATACAAATAAGTGGAAGAGGGAAACTGTGAGCTGATATTACAGCTGCTGGTGAATGACTGGATCCCTGACAAAGCCCTGGCTCACAGTAAAGCTAACTGAGCAGGATGTGGATGTGACATGTGAAACCAGTAGACAGGACACATAACAAATGACAAATGGAGAAACTTCAAAGGTGCCTGAAGAGTTGGCTGTTGGGAAAAGAGTCTTGTGAAGGTGACAACATCATATAAGGTTGAGATCACTTAGGTTACAGTATCAGAAAAAGCAATAGATGCAGCAAAGGTGGGATCATTTGGAAGTTTTGCTTGTTTGGGAGAAGAGTGGGGTGAAGAAAAGACACTGAAGAGACAGGTCAAGAAACAGGAGGAGGGGTAACAAGGTAAGTGAGTAATATGATCAGTGCTTTAAGGGTACATATGAGCAGGCTCCAGCTTGATCACTGCAATCTAATCAGGACAATAAACCCCTCTGTTCTGACAATACCACAAGCACCAAACTTCCTTTAGAACCTCCTTTAGTGGTGGTGGTTTCCCTGGCTAGAAGGAAATCAATGAAGCACATTAATCGAGCACCTTGGCGTTACCATGCTGGTACCCATACGGGCCTGGGAGCATGGAAAGATACCTTTTCTGCTGAAGAGCAAAATTAAGTGGTTTACTTCACAGCTCTGTTATAAACGTCCTATATGACCTTTAATATACTTTTATCTGGACTGCTCTCTCTCATGCTTCTTCTATTTTGTTTCAGTCAACAGCACTTCAGTGCATGAATTGATCTCTAACAATACAGTCATATCGGTTATTTATCACCAGTGCCTTACCAAGCTCAATTGAGTTTATTTGACGTGTATATTGATACATTAGATCCTCACTTAAGTCTGCAATTCTCTGCCACTCCAGATCTTGATCTTAGCTCACTTTTTCAACATCATTGTTTTAGATATACTTGTTCAGTTATTATTTGCCAAAATCTAGCAAACAAATCGTCTTCTACAAAACAGGAAAATAAAAACTTATAATTAGGAATTATTCAGTATCTCAATATTTGGGTTATCATCACATTTTTCTTGAAGGCATATGCCTTTAATAAAAATGTTTGTTTTCTGACTTTGGAAATCATGGCTTTAAAAAATCGTGCCTATAAAAGATGTTTCAAGTTAGTCACCCACAGTGGAGGTATTTAATCATTAGTTACTTTGTTCTATAATTCAGCTCAATTTCTTAAACAGTACACAAGAAAGAAATGAAATGGTTTAATCCACTCTATTGGTCTCAGCTATATTCTCTTTAAAGTGCAAACAACATTAAAAAATAATTGAGCGTATACTTGTAACTAGCATAAAAAGTTATGACCATGATTCTGAATGCTGTACGGAGTTAATTTATTGGGGAAGCCTTGTGACCTTTTTTTTATTCCCACTTTCTATTTTTGAGCTAATTGAGCTTGGTCTAGAATTGAAATCACAAATGAATTTATGCTTTAAAATTCAATATTTTTTAGTGGAATTAAAAGAACCATTCAAGTGTCTCAGTCAACAGAAGAGAGTAAATTTGGATACTGGTGGTATCATTTGATCTATACAGATATCTGTCTTATTTAGATTAGCTTTTCAGAGGTAATGAAGAGGATCATTAAAATTGTCTGATCTTCTCCATAAGCTTTTTATGGCTCTGATTAAGTTACTTGGGAGCATTATGCTATGCTTGAGGGGGTAAATTGACTCAATTTTGCAATAGTCTTATTAATTAAGTCTGCTAGAAATCTTGGAGTCCTTTACTGTATCCAGATTGTTTGTAAATACTTTAATTTATTTGAATGTGTATATGTTTTTAATGTAAACTTTGTTTCCTTTTCCCTCCTGAATCCTAAAATAGATTTTGCATCTAGGAAATAAAAAGCAAAAATTAAAAGCCCAGATTTCTGGTTCAATAAATTGTTTGGATAAGTTTATGCTAACTACCCTTCTTTAGCTGGTTAAATTTGGAACACTAATTTGAAACATCTTGGAGGAAATCTGTGGATATTTCCTCTTTGTGGAAAGTCAGATTCAGAAATCTTTAAGCTTAGGTATTTTAACTACTTTTTGACGTATTTGATATATGTACATTTGCAAATTGTCACATAGAAAATGAAAACTTAAAGCTGAAGTGTCTCCAATATATTTTATTTTAACTTTTTTGTCCAAAATTCTACTTAAACTGAAAACTTTTAGGAGATAGACTAACTTCAGAATTAATTAAATTTCTTACTAAACTGAAAGAGATAGACTAACTTCAGAATTAATTAAATTTCTCACTAAACTGAAAGAGAAACTCAGCACAGATTTGTTAAAAGTCTATGGGTCTGTGTGCTTGTTTAGGTTAAGGAAAGGCAAAATTCAAGTCTCTGATTCTGTATGGAAATCTACACTGTGGTCCTGAACACTTGGTCCTGATTTGTCTGTGAAGAAGAAAACCATTATGAATATTTTCCATTTGAAGTTTTTATACAAGTAAGTAATTATTATAGCAGGATCCTTACTGAATCTAACTCTCAAAGATCATTGTGCTTTTGAGCAATGGACAAGGATTTTTGCTGATTAAGGCAAAAGTTTGGGTTTTATTAAGTGTGGGGGAGATTTTTTTCTTAACCTGAAAACACTGGTAGATTGGAAAATCTATATTCTATTCAACTCTAATGACAATATGTTAGTCTTTATAATAAAACAGAATAATATCCTGTGGGTGAAATTCCTTCTAAATTTTCCTCCATGTCAAATTAGGATCTATTTGGGGAAAAGTGAGTGAAATCCATTCATGGAAAATTGCACTTCAAAATAATGATTAATATTCCATATAAAACAAAGATAGCCAAACAAGGAAAAATACATAGTTAGATGTGAGACTGTCTGGATAAGAATAATATTCAAAAATGTATTTACATAGTAAATAATTGTATAAGTGATAGATACACTCTCAAAGAAAATTTATGTGATTACATTCCTATGGGCTGCTAAACTTACGTGCCTCCTGTACACGGCTCATGTGATATAAAATGCCATATAGTAAATGTTAGACAGGTGTCTTAGCCAGTATTTAAAACTCTAAGCTTCTAATAGTAGTTTAAATATTTTTCTCTCTTCTTTCAAAGAAATTAGCATTAACAACCCTACTTTTAACTTCACTGAAAGTGGAAAAAGACATAGTCCTCTCAGGGAACTATCAATTAAAAAGTTAAACCTTGTAAAAGAGGAGGAATGAATCAGGCATCGCTCCAACATCTGGTACTGGTCAAAGATCTCTGCACCAGTTCAGAGGTGATTTGTTCAGTGGCATAGTCAGTATTATTTTTATTGAGTTTTTGGCATAATTACAGCCTGCAACATTTGATTTAGGGCTCTTTGGGGGGTTTTTTGTTTGTTTTTGGTTTTGTTGGGTTTTGTTGTTGTTGTTTACTGCTATAAATCTACAGTGTTTCAAGAGAAATTCCAGATAAATTTGGGACTTGATGACTAAGAAGTTCTTTGTATAAGCAGCAAGCAGTGGGGATGTTGTGGAAGTGAAAAGCCAAGGTGAGAGAACTGCTGAAAAGTCTTTCTGCTCTATGTGACCTTATCCTGGGAGCCACTTTTTCAGGAACTGAGTCTCGTTCAGAATTTGGTAGGATTGTGGAGCCTCACTCGGGCCTAATAGACTGGAGTAGGGCCCACCCAGTCTGTGCTGATCGGGCAGCCTGATTTGGGATTTTTGTTGACAAAGCTCTACTGTGTAAACTGCAGAAAGCCCTGCTCCACTCAGTTTGCTGCTTCTCTTCAGATTTAACAGAAGAGCAAGACATTCTACTAGTTAGGAATGATCACTGGCTCACGAGGTTCCAGTTAGTAAATGTAAAAGCAATCTTGCTTGTCTTTGTCAGTCTTATTCCAACAACTTGGGCACTTCAGTCTTTACCCATTTTTTCAGAATATGCATGATTGTCTCTGTTCCTGTCAGGAATCTAAAGAAATGAGTAAAAAAGTTCCATCTTAGGTTCCCTGGGAGTTGAGTTGCTACTGGATTTATATCTCAGAATAATGTCTTGCCAGTTCATCTTTCTCCTCTGTCTCTTGTCCATGTGCTGCCAGCCACTTTTTTCTATCCGTTATTCTCACAGAATTTCCTATGGAAATTCCAGCTGTCCTGATGACAGTAGATTGCTAATGACAAGTCCAGTATGATGATCATGGCCAAAGACAGAAAAAGGGAAAGAGGGTAGGGTCTCACGGAAAAAGGGAAGAGAGAGTAGGGTCTTTACCAGCACATTACCTTTGAATAGAAGTAACCTTGGGCCCTGGAGTTAAATGAAAAATCCTGAATTAAGATGAACTACTGGCTACAACTGGAATTAAAGTATTATCAGTTATTAAAAGTAAGTTACTGTCACTTTTTTAGCCATACATTCTATACAGAGACACCTTTTAACTCAATAGGAATCAAAATTATTTTTGAATGTATTGAACCATAGAAGAACAAAGTGGTTTATATTTTTTCCATTCACTTTTGTCTTTCTCTTGTCTATAATATATAACAATTGCTGTTGTTAATTTATATTCTATTTTAAATATACTATTATATACTTGATAAAAGGCAACTATATAATCCCCTTAGATATCAGCTAAGTACACAAGAGGAGAAACAATGTTCAAATCCTTGTGTTAGGCATTCTTTAAGGTAGTTCAGTTCAAGTGCTCTCCAAAGAAAGTTGGTTCTTTATCTATGCTATGTAAGATATAGGTTTTTCTTAGCTGCCCCCCAGCCTGTCCTGCTCCCTGGATGGGGGCTGGTGTCCAGATGAGACAGTTCTTGGCCAGCAGGTCCCTGCCTTGTGGCCCCCTAAGGAGCCCTCTCCATTACTTCATCAAATACTCATTTAATCAAAGTAGGTTTGGGAACACCTATTACAGCATAGGAAATGCATTTGCCTCTTATGCACAGATTTAAATTTAAAAGGAAAAAAATCTGCAGCTTGTACAACATGTTTGCCTTAATTTAAATCAGAATCCTGTGACCGGAGTCATGGAGTGCATTTTTCTCTTAAGAGTTCTGTTTCAATAAGGTCAGAGGCAATGGCTTCATCATTTGTTTCCTTTTTCATTGTTTGCATCTTACCTTGCAATAGCACACACTTCAGCAGAAGTCTCAGTCATTTGGAGAGCCAGTCATACGAAGAAAATTCTTTTTTTACGGGAATGAACATTTTCATATCCCCTTGAGTGCTGCTTAAGTGATTGTTGTACTCATTTAATCATGTTGAAATAAATTATAGGAGATGTTCTTCCTATCCCAAATATAGTGCCTGCTACACTTACAAAAAAAAAAAGGACTCCACTACTTCCTATTTTATTTTCCTACTCTTAAGATTTCCATGGATAATAATGCACTGGGGAAAAAAAANAAAGAGATTGACTGTGATATGTAGAGTCCAAAACTAATTCAGTGAGTGAAATCCATGTATTTACAATGTTACTCACCCTAAAAAAACCCCCAAAACTTAAACTGTAATTTCAACAGCACAGGCAAACCAAACATGAGCTATATGTATTCTATTAACATCTCTAACTTTTCTGTGGTAGTAGGGTTAAAAGGAAGCTAACATTTGCTCTCTGTCAGATTTTGTTTCTTCCCTGAATGGTGATGGAGGTGTCTGTCATTTTGGCTTTTGTGACCACCCTTCACCTTGTAAGTGAGATTTATAAATCTTAGAATGAATTTTAAATCAGCACTGACTTCTATTAAGTCTTCTTATTTAAAAAATGACCTGGCAGTTACAGGTGTAATAACAAGAAAAATAAATTAGTTTTACTCTTAGGACTACCAACAGACCTTCAGAAAGACTTCTGTTTTCATACAAGATTACTTGTACAAAACTTCATATCCTTCCCAATTGTGAGGTCACTCATGTTTCATCCATGTCTGCCCCATATTCTACTCTGGTAAGAAAAGGTCTCTCACTGTTTTCCGTTAATGCCAGAAATGTTTATAAGCAAGCTTTTACCAGACAAAGTCCAAACAGTCAAAGGAAAGTTGAAAAAAGTATCCTCTAAAATGTAAGCTTCTGTTCAGCCATTGCTGCAAACACTCTAGGAGGGTAAAAAGAAATGACAGGTTTGCCATGAAAGATCTGACGACCCTAAAGCATGTCATGGTGTCTTGAGGTGACTTCATGATGTATCCCCTATCGCTGCTCTATGCCCAGAAAATGAATTCTCTGTCTTTCTGTGCCTTTAAAACTGGGTGCAAGACAAAGAAAAAAAGCCAGAGGGAACTTTTCAAAGCAGGTTTGTGTTCAAGGACACAGATATTACACTCCTCTGTGTGTTTCGGCAGCAGCGAGAGCAGACAAAAAGTACCTTCCAGCTTTTCCAAGGTCCTGGTTCCTTTTCTCAGAAGAGAGAGATGGAGAGTTAAACTTTCTTTTTCTGGGACTTTGGTTTTTCCTTCTTCTCTTCTGGACTGTTCAACAATACCAGAACACACTGGGACAACTTTCCACTGAGGCCCGGCGGGGGCCTGCACCGAAACCCCAGCTCCAAGGAGGAGGAGAGAGACCACACCCACAGAGGGACTCTAAAATCTTCCAGATTTAATTCCACAGCGAGAGATTTTATTATTTAGCATTATTATTCTTTTCCTGTGTGTTTGTTAAATAAATAGTTTTATTTTTTCTTTCACATTCCACCAAGGAATATTTCTTTCCTGAACCTGGTGGGGGAGGGGTGGCTGTAACCTGCCTTCTATCAGAGAACGTTCAATTTCGGACATTTGTCAGAATTTGTCTCAAACTGGGACACATAGCAAAATCAGTTTTGAAGAAGTACAAAGGGAATGAGTAAAGGGGAAAATCATAGTGAAATTTTTGTGAATAGATGATGATTTTCTTGTATACAGACCACTTGAGAGAACTCTAGCATCAATGCAAGTTGTTTAAGTAAATCATGTTGCTGACAACATTTTCCATGGATTGACTTCAGAGCTAATGAACAATCTGTAAAAGAGTAAATCAGTTCAATTGTTATCTAATGCAAAGCAATACATTGGATATATTAAAAGACAAAATCTTCTCCCTTTACTATACCACAATGCCAGAACTTTGCAACAACATTTTTATGGTAATTTCAGTAGTTTTATTGTAGATCGGACGTTTCACTTACTGAATAACAAAGTGTCTCTTAAAAGTAGAATTTATTTAAGAAAAAAAAAAAGAAAATTAGACAGCAGTATTTGAACTTATGCACCATCTTATAAAACTTGAATGTTTTGTGGTGAAGCAAGAAGGACTGAACTGATAATCAGTAAATAATCATTCTCTGAAGATCAGACTGCTATGTGAATGTAGCAGGTATTTTCCTTAAAACAGAGAGATATAATATTTTGCACTTTTTTTGCCTTGCCATAGCAGCAAATAATCATTACTTCTTGGGTTTTTTTTCCATTATAACCTTCTAACCTTTAAGTCTTCAGCATTATCTCAATAAACAATCTCCAACAAACAACTTGATCATACATGAAGCTGGGTGGAAAGTTAAGTTCAAAATAAGTATACTTAGTTCATCACCTTTAGCTACAGAAAAATCATGAACTGTTGTGGCTTTGCAAGAGTAATGGAGGTCCCCTGGATATGGCTCCTACTGGTACTAGCATTTGTTCTGATGGCTTGTAGACACACAATGTATGGTTTCTGAATAGCTAGCTAGTTTCTGTTATATGATTAAAGCTGGCAGAGAATATTTACTAAGTATCTTTTATATATATGGTAAACAAATATTGTATATTTACTGTCAGGAAAAGATCTTTTTTATACTATTATAATTTACAGAATTCCAAATAAATTTCCTGCATTAAATAAGAGCATAAAATAAATTATTCAGAATATTCTTTCAAGTTAAAGTAATATATTTTATTTAAAATTTTCTTTTTATGTCCAATTTTTTCTTGTAAATAACTTTTCTATATGTGAAATATTTTTCCGATTAACTGTGAACATTTTTTTACTCTCCAAATAGTACATCTGAAAGCTTCAGAACATCTATTCTCTCACACTATCCAAAATACTATTGAAAACAGTAATTTCCTGCAAAATATATATATGTATTTTCATTCATATATACATATATATATATATGAAATATTTTCATTGTCAGAATAAATAATGACAAGAAAGGTGATCCTTTTCCTCTGCTTAGCCCATGTAAGACACACCTGGAATTTTGAGTCTAGGCTTCCCAGTGTCAGAGTAAGCTGGACACACTGGAGCAAGTCCACTGAAGATCCAAAAGTGCTATCAGAGTCTTGCAGCATCTCTCACACAAGGGGAGGCTGAGAGAGTTGTGATCGTTCAGCCTTGAGCAGAAAAGGTTCGGAGGGATCTTATCAGTGTATAAAATTAGCTGATGGGGTATTTCAAGCTCATCAGCTCTGAGGTTTTGTGATTTGATCATTATGTGTTTGATCCGTAAGCAAACATTCTGCTAACATAGGTGTTTAAAAAAAAAGGTCCTTCTTAATGACAAATACAATGCTCTTCTATGAGCAAGAATTTGACTAACAAAAAGTCTTCCTCATTCTTTTCATCTTTAGCCAAACATACAAGTTTCTATAATCAAAAGCAATACCAAAATTCTGGGTTTTTCTTAAGTTTTCTCTTGCTTTTTTGTAAGCAAATATAAGCCTTAATCTAAGTTGTTAGCTTCTTATCCTGAATCAAAAACCATACCAATTTTCCCGAATGTTCATAAAGGTCATTAAAGTTATTAATTACTTGATTATTTACTAGTGACTCAGTATTTCAACCTTATCTGTTAGTCATCTTCAGCTTTCTCCAGGAAATGAAAGCAAAACAGAGTTTATAAATCTACAGTGATGTGTAGTAATGGCATCACTGCAATGCAATGAACTGCTGCCTTCACCTTAGAAGCCTTATGCACGTAATTAAACATATGAGATGTGGAAGAGATCTCCCAGAATCATTACCTTAGGTGAGGATGAGTGATAGAGAGAAGTAGATATCTCCAGACAGCAATTTATTCCACCTAAGAATTATCATTTTAGGAGAGGATACATCACTCCTTGGAGATTTCCATCTCTTTCCACTTGCAATTAAGACTATTTTCTCGTTACTAAGTATATCAGCTTAGCAAAGTTATCTAATCTTATTAGACAAATTCTATGAACTTACATGAACTTCATATTAGTCAGAAATGTCAACAATCTGAAAAGAAGATTGAGAATTTCATAGAGAGAAGTCACTGTATACCTCTCATTGCTTTTTAATTCTGCCCTGTGGCCACCTGTGTGAAGGCTTCTAGAAAAGTCATTAGCAGCCAGTTAACACTGGCAACAGACCAGTGCAGGCATAGACTGTTCCAAGTACACTAAGCACCATTTATATCCCATTTCTACTTCTTGAATCAAACCATGACACTGCAGAAGCTTCTTTTCTCCTTGTCTATTTTTTGCTTCTAGTTCAGGAATATTCATACAATATTCTTCATAAAGCTTTTGTGCTCTTCAGTTTCCAGGAGCTACACTGTGTGTCTGAATGTTCAGAAGTAGAAATCTGTATTTCAAAAGCAGCTACAGATTATGATGGCAAAATCTTCTGGTATTTATACTGACATACTCAATATTATTTATTTGATGTTTAGCACATCTTACCAAGATATGTCATTGGAAACTGCATTCATTAGAGTTCATTGAACTATTCAGGCATTCATTATGTCTGTGAACTAGTGAATCATTCTGGATTGGACCCTTATTTATTTCTGAATAACATTAAAAACTACTGAACAGGAACCAAGATTGTAAGCTTTGCTTGTTCATATACTTCTAGCCAGCAAAGAGACATCATACTGTTTCCATTAGTTCTATGAATGTAGTATTTCAAAGAGAAGATTAAAGAACAAATCCATTGTATCTTTCTGATAAATACATTGGCCTCAGAATGAGTTCATATGACACTCAGAAAGCTTCTTGCATTTTGAATATTTTCAAGATTTCTCAGAGAATATTCATTTGATCTTAAAAATCTCACAGCATATTGGACTGGGAGTTTTTATTTGGGGGAAAAAAAAATCACGAATACCATTTCTTCATTCTCTGATAAAGCAAGTACTGAAGCTATTGACATTTACTCTGAGGATTAGAAAATAGCTATATTTTGTACTCCCCGATGTGGTTTGAGCTCCTTGGCTTGAAACACTCAGTCTCTTTGTGTGTTTGCTGAAAATAGATTTGGCATAGTAGCTAGGTAATTTAGATACTGCTCTACATGTTCTGAAGTGTAAATTGGTTTTGGTTCAGAGACTTAAGCCAAAAGATGCTTCCCCACTAGCACCCCAGTGAAGAAGTCCCACATGGATGGACATGAACTGTAAAGGAGATGGACTTGCATGTGGTCAATTGTCTATAGAAATTAATATTCCTTCATCAGGCTATCCCAATGGACTAAGCTAACTGAACATGACATGTCACATACACATAAATATCTTGTGCCAAAATGCCCCTTTTTTGACATAACTGTAACTTAAATCTTTCTTAAGCATTTACCCAGGAGAACAGCAAAAATTGATTTCATAGTAGCAATGATCTTTAACTAAAGGTTGAACAAGAATACATTTAAAACCTCAGGGATGATGAAATGCATGGGAAGAGTGTTGCATATTAGATTCTGTCCTAACTGCAGATGCCATTGTATTAATAGAAGCTATAATTCAGTGGGGAAAAAATAAAAGACTTTCATCTTGCAGCAACTTCCTGGCAGGTTTGAAAATATATCCTTGATTTGTCTTTGTATTTTTCACAAAAGTACAACAGACCAAGACAGTGGTGTTCTTATTGATTTTTTTTTTGCTGTTTGACAGAAGTGCTGAGTTTCAGTAGCTTTTTGCATACACCTTCAATTAATCATTGAGATAGATGGTGTCCAGCTGAATGTAACCTTACATCGCTACATTTGTTCACTGTTTCCTGCCATGTGACAGTATTTATCTGATTTGCAGTAAAAGCAGTAAAAACAGGCATAGACCTCAGTGACAATAAAGAGAATCCCGAAAAAGATTAACTGCTGTATATGCAGTAGTGTTAAACGACATAACAAGCATCCAGCTCTATTTCATTAGCATTTCTATTCAAATCATATTTATTAGCTGCTTCTCTTAGCAACTGCATGAGTTACTGTCTCCAAGCAATTTGCTCTGTGTTGTACCATCTTGTTACTTATTACAGTTGCTTCCTTACAGCATTACCATTAAAAAGGCAAAGTTTTCAGTGCAGCTCTAACACCAGTTAGATACAAATGTGCTCATCTGTCTCATCAATGTAGATAACATTAAGGAGTAAGGAGCCAATTCGATCTGACAGGAAACAGTTTTGACATGTATAGATATGGAGGAAGGCCATGACATGGCCTGTGGTAGAAGCAGAAATCCTTTAAATCCTCTCTTCTGTCACAATCTACAAAATACTTCCAGCTCAGTCAAGGTGACAGTGGACACATATGCCTTGTCAGCTCCTTCGAGGTGGTAAGAATTGTGGCCAAAATGATCAGGAGGATAGCATTTTAAAAAGTTAATATACCTAAAAATATCAAACTGAGTTTGCCAATTGTTGTCTTGAAGCTCTGAATCCTAAAATGTTATTCTGAATTCCTGTTCATATCAGGTAACCCTTCCTCTGCTGAATCACATTTCAACAACTTTTTGGTAAAATGTGAGTTTTTTACCAACTCATGCAGAGCTTACAAGTGTACAACAATTATTTGTATTTTAATGTGCTTATTAGATGTCAGCTTATACCTGAGACTAATTTGTTACTAGACCAATCAATAATGTGCAGACACTTGATGGTCCTATGCTGCCCAGACACCTTTTGGGCAAGGGTAGGAATATCAGCTTTTGCACAAGGCTCTTGCTGAGTTCTACCTTTCAGTTATCTGCTCTCTTTTCTCAACATTTTATATTATTTCAAACTGATATTTTTCTCTTTATTCCCTGAGCCAATAACTAAAATCACCTCAAAGATTTCACCTCAGTTGTTTTTTTTTTTCTTTTCTCATTATGCACATCTTCAGTGTAAGAACTCTACCGCAGCTCAGCAATAACTTTTACTGTAAAACCAAGCCAAGGTCATACAGTTGTGTTTCACAGAACTGGGCCTTGGTTTGCAAGTAGCTGTACCCACAGACTGTGGGTTACAGCAGGTAGATATTTATAACTGTGGACGTTTGAGAGCTGATCATGGGGAGGGACGGTTGCTTAAAAACACTTTACTCACCTTGTAGTCACTATGCCTGTATCTCCCTGAATCATTCGAGAACTTCAGTTTCCCAGAGGGACACTGAATATTTCAAGAGCAAGGTAATGTAATCCTTACTCGTATCTAAAGAGATCCATTTCAGCACTGGGATTTTCAAAGGAGACCAGGCAGAAATTAGAGACCTAATTAACTTGTTTTCAACATCTACTGCCTTTAGCTTGCTTTTGAAATTCCATTCAGGTTTTTCAGCTATGGAAAATCAAAATAAATAAATAAAACCATTATAAAAATCCCAAGAACCTAAGGCAGGAGAAAGTCTTTGAAATTCTTTGATATATTTTCTCACCTTTCAGAAAACTCATTTACTAATAACCTCTACACTCAAAACTATTTTAGGGGGTTTTGTGCCCTATGTTTTCTTATTAGAAGGCTGTGTTCCAGAACCTGACTGCTCTAAGAGTTGGGAAAATTCTTTTAATTTCCCGCTAAGTTTATTTCCAGCTGTTCACATCCATTTGTTCCTGTGACAACACTGGCATTTCACTTAAATGGTTCCTTTCTCTCCTGATGTTTATCCTGCTGATGTATTTATAGACTTCCTTCTCAGCCTTTGTTTCACAAAGCTAAACAAACAGAGCTTTTCTAACCTCCTGCTACATATGCAACCTAGCCTTCATGCCATCCAAATATTGCTTTTCTACATAAACCCTTTAGCTTCATAGCAAAATAAAAACCAAACCTGAAGACAACTTTCAGAGAGGAGAAATATAATTAATCTGCAATGTTTACAGTAGTAGTGAAATAAAAAGTAAAAAAGAATTTAAAATAAAAAATAATATTTCAGATGAATGGTAAGATATAAGTGGAACCATATTGTTCCCACATAGAAATTAATGTTAAGACTAAATTATATTTCACTAGCTTTTTTCTTCTTTCAATCATTTTCTTTTATTATTATTATTATTATTTAAATGCAGACAGAATAGTCCAAGGGTAAACAATAATTTCTGACGGTAGTGTTCAAGGTGACTTTGGAATGCTGACTCCTGCCTTGAAAATGGTGATCAGTTTAGCATTTATCTGTATAGAGACTACTATTTAAAAAAGTTTAACATATCTAAGCAGTGATCAGGATTGTTTCTCAAACCTGCATATGGGAGAAGAGTTATTAATTTGGTGACTGTGTGAGGATGGATGTGTGTATGAACAAGAGTGAAAGTGCAAGGAGGTGAAATATGTAGGAAGTGACTGGTATCTCCAGCCCTTAAGATGGCAAACACCAATTTCTTTAAAGAGAAGCAGTATAAAAAGTCTTCATCAAAAGTGGGCATGGGAAAAAGTTTTTCTGAAAGCATATTCTGTGTAAAGACTCAGGTTCTGTTGGTGCAAATACTATGTCTGCTTTTAATAGCATAGCTTCTGAAGGTCAGTAAAATGAAAAGGAATTTGTTTTCAGTTTTCTATTTCTGTCTAAATGTTGTGTGCTCTGAGGACAGAACAATCTTTATGGCCTTGTGATGCCTTGCTACGAGTGTGGGAAATTGCTTTGAGTTTTCTCAATGGGAGAAGCAAGCTGACTCCCAGGATCTGTGACAGAACAAAGACCGTGATTGTACTTGAAGACAGAGGTGCATCTAGCCACAGGATTTCATTGGGAATAATATCTTACTTTGTCTTGTAAGACCCCCACCATCTTCTCTCAACCCTGTCATATGATCACCAGACGGCTGAAAGGGATAAGCATGCCATTTTGCTTTTGGGTTTGACCAATTATTTGCTCTCCAAAGAGGAGTTCAGATAGGCAGCTAATACATAAGTGGAGCCTCTGCCACACAATAAACAGAACATATCCTTAGTCAGGGAAACAGAGGCTCTTGTTAAATGGAGATGGCCAGTGGTGAATGGTGAGGCTCAGAAGAAAAAAATCTAAACCCTAGTCCATGTTTGCCTCTGCAGTGTTTTCTGCAGCTTCCATTGTACCCTTCTCTCTCTGTAGCCAAGTGACCTCTAAACCTTGCAAACAGCACACAGGGCTTTTTTTCTTCCTTTTCTGTGTCGACTATTATCCTTTCATCTTGAAAGGTCATTGGGTATCAGCTGAAGAAATATACCACTTAGCTTTGAGTGTTCTCTCTGTTTGAAGTGATTTGCCTGTTTATTTTATAAATGGGAGTCTGTCCACAAACAAATTGAAAATTAGTTAATCACCCTTTCCAGTCAACATACAGTAAGTGTTGTGTCATAGAAAAAACAGGTTAATCCTAAAGCAGATTGAAATACTTCATCAGCCACACGCAGGGCTCAGTGGTCTGATGACGAGGCAGTTGGAGGTTCAGTGCAAACAGTTCCTTCAGGACTGGGGAGAAACTCATATTTAAAGCTTAGAAATACTTGCTAAAATGAGTTAGAGGGGGATTTTTTACTTGAAAGATACTGTGCAGATTGTACACATATTTCAAGTATCATACTGCTAAATCTAGACAAGCTGGAAGAAGTCATTACATTTGTTACTCATACAGGACAAGACATGACTGTGGAATCTGAAGTATTTGTTATCATGTTCCAGTCTTGAAATGGAATCCTTTTCAAGTATTTTTTTTCCAATTTGCAAAAGATATTTTTCATCATTTACATACAGGTGGTAAAGACACAATGAATTTGCACAAGAAAGATCAGTTTGTCATCAGCCCTCATGTGTTACATACAGGAATTTTCAAAGGAACCCTGGATTTCATGAAATCTCAGGGAATGGTGGGGGGTTTCTGACTATCCTTTGCAGTATAAACATGTTCCTATGTTTAATTAACTTGTCATTTCAGTGAATTCAAAGAGCATAAAAAAAGAAAAAAAAAAAAGAAAGAAAATAAAACAGATAAAAGCTAAAGGGTTAGATAATTGATGGCCATAATTTAGACTAGTAAAAACATGAATATCACTTCAGTTAGTGGTTGAGATTGGTTGCTGATGTTGAGCCTGTGTTTGAAAAAGGAGGTGCAGAGCAAAAACAACAGTTTGTTCTCTTCTGATGTGAATTGGAATAGTTATGCTACTCCTTTCCTGTGTTGCTTACAACAGATTTATTATGAGTTCATCATATTTATTTCCCCTGAAATGGAAACTGAGCAAAAGAAGAGCCACAGCAAAATTGCAATGGACAGTTAAATTTACGAAATGTCAGAACAAGACTGTGATAAGAAAGCAGCTGTGAAAAAGAAGTCATCAATATACTGGGGAGAAAACCATGAAATTTGACTGGAGATGTGTGGACATTGGTAGTGGTTGAAGTAGGTAAAGTTATTTTCATCACCTGTCTTTCCAGCAGCTTTATCAAGGTGATTAAAAAACAACCAAGCGACAAATGCATGTTGCTAGGAAATCTTAGCAATTCCTGCTATTTATCAGACTTTTTTTTCCAGAACACTGTCACCACCACAGGTATTAGTTGCCAGAGTTTTTTGCAGACAGGGATAAAGAGGGCATATATAAGGCAAGTCTTTAGAAGTGGTACTTGCCATGTAGAGGAGAGGTGATTTAATAGAAGGAAAGAATCATGCTGGAGTTCCCTCTGTGATCTCTGTGTTTTATGGCTAAGAACAGTTTTTCAGTCTCCTGAAATGTCAGGCTTGGCATCTTTCAAAGCTCTAGGATCATTATGCTTTTCAGAGAATTGGAACCTACACACTGTGTGCAAGTTTACTGTGAAGGAATTAATCCTTCATTTGATGACAAGCACTTAAGTGATTTTGAAGAAATATTGATGTTCCAGCTTACCATGCTACACACTACAGAAAGCTAAAAAATACTCTTTACTGGAAAGCTGCTGTGTTTATTAATCCCCATTTCATACTGCAACTCAGAGAACATGAAAGAAAAAAATGTCATTGACACAGTGTTAGTTCTTCAATTATTATTCCACCTTTTAGGGTACTGGAAATTAAGCTTATCTAAGTGTAGGTATGACATCCTTGTCTATTATGTAAGATAAATTAAAAAATTCCTTAAAATGGAGAAGAGTTTGGTTTATGTTGTTCACAGAGCCAGAGAATAAAGTATTTTGAATCAATTGAAGCATTCGTTTCACTCAAGGCTGCTGAGCAAAATGATGTATTTCACCAGAGACAAAATTATCCTTTAGAATGCTAGACAAATGTGCACTGTTTGCTGTGGCAGACTGTTTATGGCCAAGAAAAGTAATGATATCTCCATGGAGGAAGGACATTTCCCTATACCTAACAGGTTTTTTCAATAAAAAAGAGTAATGACAGTGAAGTTGAACTCCTGCCTGTTTATTTTGATAAAGATTTATTTCTGGTATCTGTAACTGCTTTACAAAAAGGTACATTTTATATTTTTTCTGTTTTTATTTCCTTGGAATGATAGCCATAATTTATATTATTTAGTAGCAATGAGTTAGCTGTGATACAAGGAAGTAGAAATGCGAAGGAAACGCCAGGTGTTGCCCCAGGTAACCACCTACCTAGGTGGACAGAAAAATATAGCATCAAGGAATGATAATTGCTCCAGTTTTGCCAGAGAAGAACCAAATCACAGATGATAATTTGCATTAATTTGCGCAGTCTAGTCAAGGTCATGATATGGTAGCAGGAATACATTGAAACAATGCATAAGACATGGTTTTACATGGGCTGCTCATTGTCGCCAGTTACCCAGGACCACAGAAGTAGGGAGCAGTAGTTATCTTCCAAATATCACTGGAGCATAAAGGAAACCAAGGGATTTCTAGCAATATATGACCTCTCATATTGGGAAAGAAGGGTTTGTTGAAATTGAGACTGCAACTGAGAAGCGGTCATTTCTGAAAAATGTATTTTGCATAAAAAATCATGACTTTTTACAGTAGTTAAGTGCACATTTGACATTTTTCAAATGGTATTTTTTTTGGTTTTTTTATATAGTTTGGACAATTATGTTTGGAAATTAATCTAATTTATAGCAAAATGCTCTAAAGACTGAAATTCAAATAAATAAAACTTTTCCCAGCTATTGGAATGGAACTCCATTTTAGTCATGAATTGAAAAAGACTTACCTCCAGATTTTTTGAAATATTTACGCTCCTTTTGGGTAGGTACAATCACTGAAGGACGTATTCTCCAGGTTAAAATAGATATAAAAATCTACTTGTCTTCAAATCTGCTCCTGCGACTGACAAAAGCAATTAACAAAAAAAAACCTATTTATTTGTTAAAAAGTCACTCTGTCTTAACTAAGCTATTTAAGCTATTTATTCTGCTTGCAAGGATTCCTACTTTTTTTTGTTTGTTTGTCTTCTTTTTTTCATTAATAGAAATACTGTGTAGATTCTGGCATGTATCAAAATGGAGGAACTATAATGTAATGACAGGTTCTTTCCTAAAAGTATTTTTAATGTATGTGAAAGCAGGAAGAATGATCCAAAATTTTTTTTTTCCATAAATTTCTGACTCAGCAGGCAGGCTCAATCACTTGTCATATTATGAAGTTGCAATCTTATTTTTGGATACATATTCACATTTTAACTAAACTCACATAACCACCATTGAAATCACTGATAATGATTTCATTTTTAGTATTTTCACTCCAGGGCAGGGAGGTTGGGTCACAGCAGGGTGGAGCAGGAACAGTAGCAATTTCATTCCAAACCTCTTGGCTTAAAAGGCATGTGGGTTTGAATTCAATGAATGTGTATAGTCAGGAGAATGTCACTAATTGTTAGAAGTCCTTCTAGACATGTCAGGATTAAGAGAGATTTCAGCAGTCACCTACTGGAAGAGAAATTTGTATCCAAACAAATGCAATGTAGGGGTTGGCAGAACAATCCTCTTGGCATCCTGAGACGTGCTTCCTGATTACTGTGCAAAACAGATTGAGAAATGAACAGCTGAATGGTTTTTTGTAACCTTCACAGTAAATAATATAATTTTTCTGGGGAAAAAATTGATTTTGATAAAAAAGCATTTTCCATCAGAAACTGCTCTAATGGCAATTTCCTGTCAGAGCTCTACGTCTCAGACACATCAGGTGAGCCATTCTAACAAGGACAGGAGGCTGCCAGTGCCACTGTTCAGAAATGACCCAGGACCAACGGAACAGGTCTGAGGTTGCTCTGCCATGTCCAAGCACAGCTGCTGACGCCAGGTCCTGTACAGCAGGACAACTACACGGCTCTCCTGAGAACCACTGCAGGATGTATTTCCCACTCAACCCATGGTATGGGTGTGGTCAGGAAAGAGGAAACATCTACCACAGGGACTTAAAAAGAGCTGAGAAATTAGGATAAATGACGCAAAGCTAGAAAAGCTGTGCAAAGTTATTACTGCATGAGAGCATAGCTATGTAGGTCATAAAAAAAAATATCTAGTCTGAATATTAGAGGCTTTCAGAGGACTGAGGTTTTGAAACAATCTTCTTGCAGGACCTCCCAGAAACCTAACTTTGTTTAAGATCAGTACTGTAGATTTACAAACACAACTAGTGTTGTATCCTGCAGGGATATT